>JACEIK010000377.1:0-21818 GCA_018107945.1 Datura stramonium | reverse complement strand
ATAGTTGGTATATGTTAAATGGTGGAGTTTTCTTTGCAAAATATAAACTTGTGGATTAAATCTTATATTTGAAAAATATCATATTATGATTTGAAATTTCAAATCAAGCTTTTCGCATGTCCAAACATCTACTTAGGGTGTTTGACTAAGCTTATAAACGGTCAAACTAGCTTATAAGCATCTTTTTAATTAATCTATGCATTTGATAAATACTGAAAGTGCTTATAATTTAAAATAAGTCATAAGCGATAAGTTGGTCACGTTCAATTATAATTTTACAACTTATAAGAACTTTTGATTTAAGCAAATCATTTATAATTTTATCTCTAATATTTTTAGCCATAAAACATAAATAGGCACTCAAACTTGGCCTCAACTAACAATTAAGCACTCAAACTTTGAGAATGCACATCTAGGCACCTCAATTTGGTTTCACTATGTCAATTGAGCACTCCAACTTACAAGATGATCATCTAGACACGTCAACTTGATTTCACTGTGTCATGTACCACGTCAGCATCGTGTGCCTACAAGACATAGTGGGGACTAGTTGGAGTGCTTCGTTGTCAGTTGAGACCAAGTTGAGGTGCCTAGATGTGCACTCTTAAAGTTTGAGTACTTAAATTGCCAGTTGAAACCAAGTTTAAGTGCCTATTTATGTATTATGTCTTATTTTTATGCAATTCCCCGAATATCTTTTCTTAAAATAAAAATTTGAACATTTTCTATGATTTCACTTCCATATGTTCTTCCAAACATAAAGTTTCTTCCACCTCTTCAATGTTAACAACAATTATACAATTTTTTATGGCATTATTTGGATAACACATTTCTCTCTAATATTATATAGTAGTTCTTCAAGTTCTACGACAAAACATCGAACCCTTCTTTAACTTGATATCAATATTATTGATTTGTGGATTTTGTAAAGAATGAAACCCACTCCTACTTCTCTATGTTCTAAGATATTTATTATAAATTTCAAGATATAAGCAAATTGAATAAAAAGAAGATATTATTGATAAATAAAAAATATGAAAATTTAGAAAAGAAGTAAAAGAGAAAACATGTAAGCCTTTAACATTTGGATGACAACTCGTGATATGATCGCTAAGAATATTTATGATAGTTGAATGTTTTAATTTAATTAGAGACAAAAAAATTTGTTAAGTATTTATTTTTTCTGTACAAATTTTCTATACTATATAAGAATGTTTTTACTAAAAATATTAGTCAAATTATAAATTATTGTTATTAGTATAAACAACTTGAAGGACATTTAAGTAAATTTAATAAAAAAAATGCTTATCAACATTTTTTTACCAAACACTTCAAATATTTATTATTAGTTTTAGCACTTTTATTTAAACACGTAACTGTTTATTTATTAAATCAGCTTCAATACTTAAAAATGATTATCAACACTTAATGCTTATCATCTACTTAATGCTTATAAACTACTTTAAATCAGCTAAGTCAAATGAGCTCTTAATGTTTCGAGATTCAGCTTTAGAGCCAAAATTTTAATAAAATATATTCAATCAAGACAACTTAATTTTAATAAAAGTAATTGGGATGTAGTAGAAAATCTCAGTGTACTGTTGTGTGAACTTAAACTTAATGCATAACAATCTTAACATGATAATCTTATGGAGAAAATGTCACAAAGAACATATATGAAGCGGAAGACATTATTACAGAGAGCGGAGAAAAAATATTATAGAGAATGTATCTGAAGTGAAAGACATCCAAAAATTTATTTCGACCTCCTTGACCCAAACTTATGTTACCACAACATGATGGAAAGTGTAGAGAATTATGTGGTAACCCTAATAGGTGGAAGGAGGACTAGTTTATAGAAGTTGAGACTTAATCGAGTATGTCCCTCAAGTGACCGATCTAACGGACGAGATTTGTGCTTCATTAAATATTAATTATGAGCTTTAATATTTAATGAAATATTCATTTGTTGCTCATAAAACAAACTCTTCCATAATGTCCATTATACATACCAAAACATGACAAACCACTAGGCGAGCTATGACCGTTATACTTAATTTTGTGCTACATACTTCCTTTCATATACTACAACATTAGCAACTTATCATACCAGGTTCATAAGCTATAAAATATTTAACATTATGGTCCCCAATAATGTTTCATTGAGACTTCTTATCACGCCAAATTTAGGGAGGCGTAATTAGCACCCGGTGCCTCACTCAACCGAGTTAGCCACTTAAATTTAGCTACAGGATAGCAGTTGGGCCAACACAGCCACAACTCAGCTGACAGAAAATAACAAGCAGATAAGGCTACAACCACACGATATTTAATAGAAAAGGCCGACAAAGCCTAACATATTATGCTGTACACTTAAAAATCCACACAATCTGTCCACAAGACTTTAAGAGTTACTATCTGTCAAATAGTCGGGACAGAGTTCGACCTACCTGTCGTCTATACACAAAACTCCATAACAACCAAAACTAGATATGAGCTAACCAAAAACTCCGGAAAGAGTGGAGCTTACACCAAACAACTGATATGACAACTCCTACTGTAAAAGTTGATCTGGATCTCTATATGAACTTGCAACATGAAATGCGGCGTCTCCAGGCCAAGGGGCATCAACACGAATGAAATATACTGGTATGTAAGGTAGGAAAATAATAAATATAAAGGGAGCTTCAACAAGATAAATATAATTAACCTGAAACTTTGAACGCCACACAGGACAAATAACCTGTCACTCAAATACCACGAAAGGTCTTACTCAAAAGTCAAATGCTAGTGTGCCTGCGTGTGTATATATACATATATTACTGCCCACCGGCTATAGTTCAATGGTAATAATATAATAACCTGTCCAACTGATGTACAGACCGGTGGTAATGATACAATATTCTGTCCAATCGATGAAAAGACCGGTTATAATAATAATAGCCAAATAAGGCTCTACCCAACCGATTATAACTCGGTGATAAGATGCATGCTCAACCTACATAATCTATGCTAAAGCAAATGACTCAAGAAGACTTTCTAAACATGAGTATCATAGGTTTTAATTGCTTTTGGCTTTAATTTCTTTGCTTTGTAAGAAATTTAATATGATCAAATACGGGATTAGAAACTCTTATAATCATAATGACTCAAATACTCTTTTGGAACCTATCAATGTCTTAACACGATGCTGCGGAGTACATATGTTTTTTGTACCCACCTTTACTTTTTCTACATCTTTTGCATGCAGTCCATGGACTTGGGGTGGTTGAGTCATTGTAGTACCTGAGGTTGCATACTGGAGTTGAGGGTGAGCTGCTTAGTTGTATCACATTATCGGTTTTTTTGAATTCATTTTTTACTGTCTTTAAATATTGTTGGGCTAAGTTAGGTGATAATTAGAACTCCATTTTAATTTCTCATGGAATTAAATAATGGATATAAGCAAAGCTAAAAGCCAGATTCTGATGAAGAAGCCACTGCCAAATGAAAATCAAGTTTATATTGATACAAGACAAGAGTCAGAAACATATAGTTGGGACTAACTATGTGTAATAGCCCGATAATAGTTATATACTTGTTAATTGTGAGAGTGAGGAATTAATTTAATTTTTGACTATTGAGGCAAAACATTAATCATTATCTTAGAAAAAATTCTGTTAAAGGGTTTAGAGGGAGGGCCTAAAAAACTGGGTCGAGTGACGAAATTGTTGCTCTTGTTTTAGTTGGATATTAAGGCATTAAAACACTTCTTGTTTTGATCATGAAAAAGGGAAAATAAACATGAGAAATTAGGGGAATCTACGGCGACATAAATGAATTTTTCTTAACTCATCGGTTACTTAGATTGAGATCTAGGAGAGTAGAAAGTGTTTGCATTCAATTATAATTTCCAAGTACNATAGGAGTGTTAGAATTTCTTAAAAATACTTGGAATAACCTTATCTCTATGTTGAAGGATGAGAAGAGAAAAGTCATGCTAGGTCTTGAAGAAGTGAAGAATGAAATAAAAGTTCAAAAAATGTACATTTAAAGATATGTCATCGGGCCACTTACAGTAGGGTAACATGTATGGACCATACATGCCACCTATGGTCCGTAGGTGGAGTGTACATAAAAACCTGGGACTAGGCGATGAGATGTGTTTAAGGGGATTTCAAGCATAGTCTTGGGTACAGCCTATATGGACAACATACAATCATGGGTAAGGCCATACATGGGCTTCCTAAATTTTCCATGGGTTATACCTACAATGTGGGGTACACATGAGTGACTTATCACTTATGGTCTATAGGTGGGTTGTACCTGGTATTCCCAATTTACTAGAGGTTTCTCATACGATGCCATATATGATCATAGGCGGCAGTTAAGGCCCATAGGTGAGTCGCACATGGAGGCCAATGCTTAACCAGTATCTCACTTTTAGGGGGTTCCATCAACGATCCATATACGATCTCTATGTCCCATTTACGATTGTACCTCCCACCATAAATCAGAAATCACTGAAGTTTCATTCTTACACCTATGTATATTCTAGGTACAGTTTGTATGTCCCTTATATGATCATATCTCACACCGTACTTCGACCCAAAACCCTCAAACTTGGTTCTTTCAATTTCGTATCAATTCCACATTTGTGCAACACCATAACACATCAAAATTGGACTTTAACTCTGAAATATGACTGTATCCTTTTGGTTTGGGGAGATTTACCTATATTCAATGGGTCCAAATTTAGTTCAAAGGTATAAGGTGTTACATTTTAACCCTCTAGAGTACACTTTTGAATAGATTAGGAGTACTTAGAGGCTTTAGAAACAGGAAAGTCTATTCAAGGTGCTAGAAAGGCTTCATTTGAGTTAAGTTAAAGATTTGACTTCAATGAGAGATGTTTTCCTAATCAAGTAACTAGCAAAATGATCTAAAGGCAAGAGGGTGACATATAAGCGAGGTGAAAGTGCTTATATGGGAACTAAGTCACATGTCAGGGTCAGTTGTCTTATATGCCTTATTTAACTACTTTGTCTGGTTATGTAATATACTAAGCACAATTCCATGCTAGTAAGGATGTTATGAATATTGTTTCCTAGTTATATTTCATTTTGATTATTTTCATGAAATCAACAAGTTATAATGATCATACTTTATTGATGTTACATGTGCATGCATATTAGGTTTAGATTATGTTATGTGGAGTACGTTCTTGTTGGTATTTGATATACACGTTGAGTTCATTCATGTTGATCATATGATATGCACTTTGAGTTATGTAGATTTACATCCTGTAGAGTTTATTTGTGCAATGTGTAGATGACACGATTGTCCCTGTGGATCACTGGTCAAGCAACCCCCATTCGGACCAATGTGCGCATGTCACACCCCAACCCGAGGAGGTGCGACTGGCACCTGGTACCACTCCTGCTACGAGCACATGCAGAAACCAAATATAAAACATAGACCGAAACCATTAAGGCTCGATGACTCAACACCCCACAAGACAAGCATAAAAAACAAATCAACAACAATAATATACATTGGCCCACTAGGCTGCCAACTAACCAAAAGAGATATACAAGGGTAAACACCACCCTTCAACCCAACAGGTCATGACTACGAGCCTCTAGTAGTTAACATGTTCATACTGGTCGAAATAGGGCCCCGACCTACCCAATATGTACTCAAATCAAAAAGGACATCTTCGAACAAATTGGAGCATACAGATATGAACTGGAACTCACCTCAAGCACGGGTTCCATGATTAGCCTAATGATCAAGACCTGTAGGCATGAATGCATTACCCCACTAGGGCGTCAGTACACACTGTACCGAGTAGGAAAGGAGACAACAAAACAAGCAGCTAAAAGGAGATAGAATTATAACCTAAGGAACCCACCTGACAACCCACTTACTTGAATATGATCGACCTCAAACCATCACATAGTTTTAATCAAAAATACAAAAAAAATCCCATCAAACAATAACAACAATCAAGCACTGTCGGACCCTCTCTCGGTTGCGTACAGTTAGCAAAGCTCCATCCAGGAGAGCCAATCACGATTCCAAGAAGGCTCAAAATAGACATATACGGCACTATAGAGGCATGTAACACCCCATAAGTCTTGCATGTCGCAGAACTGCCCTATGGGAGGCAAACTCAACTAAACCATAAGCCAATTGTTCTACCCCTTGGACTCAGCCTCGCGACTGGACATACTCTCAGCGTTGGGTATCTACGAGTCCTAAGGGCCTAAACACACACACACACATAATCACAAAATTCACAATCAACAAACACATATAAAGGTCTTAGGCATCCCCCAACCAACTTACAACCGGCGTTAACTGACTCTTGACACAACCGATTCTAAGGGTTGTTCGACTCGACGATGTGCCAACCGATACACGAGTCTAACCCAACCTTATGACAACACACATACACATATCATAAACAACTAGTAGCTCAACAAAGAGTATTCCAAAACATTCTCAAGATACCACAAAGAATCCCATATTCACCACAATAATACTAGCTCAAACCTTAGGAAAATCATGCCCAAAAAGGGAAGAAACGGCCTAACCATACCTTGGAATCCAAATAATGCAAGACAACAAAACTTCCACTCCTTAATATCACCAAGATACTTCCTAAGAACATTTTATAATTAGCAACAAGCTGCTACAAGAAACCAACAAGAGAAACAACAAGGAACGACATTTACCAGCTAGTTCTTAAGAATTCAATGATAAGAAAGCTAAGGTGACAACCTACCATCACCAATAGATTCAAAACCAACCTTAGAACACTAAGAATCAACGTGGAAGAAGTCTTACCAAGCAAACTCCATGAAACAGTCATAAGAAACTTGAAAACCACGTTGCTACACGAGTTGTACGGAAAATTCTAGACTTCCCAACACCAAAACTCACTTGGGTTGAGCTTCCTAGCCTCCAAACCCTTAGGATGCCATGGAAAGGCCTTGAGAGAGTCTTTCCTTCATGAAATTTTCTAGAAATGAAAATATGATAACAATCCACTGACCAAAGGGACTTAAATAGTCCTCCACCGCCTTAGCCCTTTTTGACGTGCCTGCTTGCGCGATCTCGCAAAAATGTGAATATCTCTCTACTCCGAAGTCGGATTGACAAACAGTTTAATGCATTAAAAACTAAACTTATAAAAGTTTGATTTGATAGGTCGTAGGACCCCTAACTCCTTATATATTGGGATAAAAGCTTTGATACATTTGACCCAAATTTCAAAGAATTTCAAAAAAGAAATTTGTGATAACTTTTGCTGAATTTCGTTCTACAACTTAATCGACGTCCAATCTTAAGTACGATCATAGAGTGACTCAAATACCTCATAACACTTCCTTCTTAACTTATTAAGTACTCTTAGCCCTAATTCAAAAGTACTGATTTATTTTTCAAGCTATACGGGGTGTAAATTCTCCTCAGAAACATTCATCCCCGAATGTTGGACAACGTGCACGATTCATGCTTAGAACTTAATACAACATAAATAATCCACGATCCAACAAAATCAAGGGTCTAACACAAAAGATATCAAGGATATGATACGCCTTGGACCTACCAAGGTACAATTGACTCACACACGACTCAAATAACTAAAATTATACATGTACCTGATGTGCCACTTTCCGGAGGATCTACAACCTGCTGACTCCCGCGCAAAGAAACGGCCATGTGCTCGACCCAACTGTATCCCTGGCTCAACCAGCTCTGTCGGTGTGGATGATCCTACAGTGGACCTTGTCTATCGTGCCATACCACCTACTCTCTCTGGAGGCAATTCATAAACTTAACACCCTTAACACAACAAGTATAACAAGTAATCGACTCCCCTCTACACTGTCCCACATGACTCCTACCGCACACCCTACACGGCGGTGGTGCCATCCTTTTAGACTTTCGTTGTCCCGACTCTAGTAGAGTACCATGACTATGTTCTATACCTGACGTTGTTGATGTCGGATGTCCAGATAGCTCTCCCTGATACAGTGGCCTGGAGCCACCCTGCGACCCACTCTGGAAGTCTACAGGCCTCATTCTCTTTTGTTGTTCCTTCTCAGCCCACTCCTGCTTTAGCCGCTTTAAATTTTCATCCTCCAAACTCTATGCCAATGCCTGTATATGCGCTATGCTTGCACTTATCTTCATAGCAGCGACTCTACAATACTGCATATTTTCTAGAAGTAACCCATTCATATATCGATATATCCTAGCTCTCATTGTGCTAACAAAGGAAGGAGCATATCGGGCCAGTGAATCAAACCAAATTCCATACACCTGCATGCTCATATCTCCATGCTCCAAGCGTAAAAATCATTTTTCCACTATCATCTCGAACCTCCAAATACAGATACTGATCCAAAAATACGTCAACAAATTCAGCCCACTTGATCGGAGGTGCATCTCAACCCCTCGGGCACTCCCAACTTTCATACCATAACACCGCCAACTCTACAGCCTCAATGGGAGTGGCATGCATAACTCGGAAGATGTGATACAACTGATCCATGAATTCCTGTGGATCCTCCTTTACCTATATCCCAAAGAACTTTGGAGGATTCAAAGCTATGAACTCTCGAGTCCTGGAACTCCCAACTCATTCTCCAAACCATGCACCTGGTTGTGCCCAAACCTCTAGTTTTCATGCCACTAATCTAACCAGTAATTATACAGCAATCCTCACCTCTTGATCTATCACAACTGGGAGGTGTCGGAGGTGTTGCAGCTCTCGAGGCCTGCTCAACCCTTGGAACATCTCTAGCTGGGGATATCGATTCCAGTGATGGAGTGGCGGCCTCATCCTGAGATTCAAATGGGTTTGTCTCTACAGGGGGTACCCTACTAGTACCCTCACTCACAGCAATATCTAGTCGCAGCCCAACCATTATTCTACGAGTTACAAGCATCTCCTACACAATCCAACAAACATAAGTCTAAACCTGACTCCTAGAACCTCAGATTAAATGCACGATTTGATTTAGAAAGAAAAGTAACCATCCTAAATGCCCTGCAGCCTTATATTTATAAGTATGTTGCACAATGCACACATAAATAAGACTCTACTAGACACGGCTTATAGACTCCCTAATACGACTTGCTCTCATATCAAGTTTGTCACACCCAACCCGGAGAGGTGCGACTGGCACCTAGTGAGACTCCTGACACGAGCACACGCAGCAATCAAATATAAAACATAGACCAAAACCATTAACGCTTAGTGGCTCGACACCCCATAATACAAGCATAAAAAACAAAGCAATAACGAAAATATACATTGGCCCACTAGGCCGCCTACTAACCAAAAGAAATATACAAGGGTAACCACCACCCTTCCACCCAACAAGTCATGTCTACGAGCCTCTAGTGAGTTAAAAGGTTCATACTGGTTAGGACAGGGCCCCAACCTACCCAATATGTACTCAAAATCAAAAAGGGCATCTATAAACAAACTGGAGTGTACTGATGTCAATTGGAACTCAACTCATACACGGGGTCCACGATCAACCTAACGATCAAGACCTGCAGGCATGAATGCAGCACTCAACTAGGATGTCAGTACACAATGTACCGAGTAGGAAGAGTGACAACAAAACAAGAGTTCAGAGTCGAGGACAGCTAAAAGAAAATAGAATGATAATCTCAGGAACCCACATGAAAACCCACTTACCTAGGGAATATGGTCGACCTCAAACCATTACATAGTGTCAATTCAAAACACAAAAAAATCACATCAAACAATAATAACAATCAAGCATTGTCGGACCCTCTCTCAGCTACGCACAGTTTGAAGATCTCCATCTATCCAGGAGAGTCAATTGCGATTCTAGGAAGGATCAGAATATACATATATGACACTATGGATGCATGTAACTCCCCATAGGTCTTGCATGTCTCAGAACGGCCCTATGGGAGGCAAACTCAACTCGACCATAAGCCAATTATTCTACCTCTTGGACTCAACCCCGCAGTCGGACCTACTCTCGCCGTTGGGTATTCACAAGTCCCAAGGGCCTCATCATACACATACACACACAATAACAAAATTCACAATCAACAATCACATATAAAGGTCTAAGGCATCCCCCAACGGACTTACAACCAGCATCAACCGACATTTGACACAACCAATTCTAAGGGTTGTTCAACTGGATGACGTGCCAACTGACACACGAGTCTAACCCAACCTTATGAGAACACACATACACATATCATACCCAACCAATAGCTCAACCAAGAGTATACCAAAACATTCTCAAGACACCACAAAGTAGCCCATATTCATGACAACAATACTAGCTCAAACCTTATGGAAATCATGCCCAAAAAGGGAAGAAACAGCCTAACCATACCTTGGAATACAAAGGATGCAAGACAACTGAACTTCCACTCCTTAATATCACCAAGATACTGCCTAAGAACAGTTCAGCAACAAGCTGCTACAAGAAACCAACAAGAGAAACAACAAGAAATGACATTTACCGGCTAGTTTTTAAGAATTCGATGGTAAGAAAGCTAAGGTAAAAATCTACCATCACCAACAGCTTCAAAACCAACCTTAGAACACTAAGAATCAACATGGAATAAATCTTACCAAGAAAACTCCATGAAACAACTACAATAAACTTGAAACCATGCCGCTACACGAGTTCTACGTCAAATTCTAGACTTCCTGACATTAAAACTCACTTGGGTTGAGCTTCCTAGCCTCCAAACCCTTAGGATACCATGGAAAGGCCTTGAGAGAGGATTTCCTTCGTGAAATTTTCCAGAAATGAAAATATGATAGCAATCCACCGACCAAAGGGACTTAAATAGTCCTCCACCGCCTTAGCCGTTTTTGACGTACCTGCTTACGCGGTCTCAGGAAAAACCTAATATCTATCTACTCCGAAGTCGTACAAACGATTTAATGCATTGGAAACTATACTCATAGATATTTAATTTGATAGGTCATAGGGCCCCTAAATCCTTATATATTGAGAGAAAAGTTTTGAGATATTTGACCGAAATTTCAAAAAATTTCAAAAAGAAAATTTGCGACAACTTTTGCAGAATTTCGTTATACAACTTGATCGATGTTCAATCTTAAATGCAATCATAAAGTGACTCAAATACCTCATAACACTTCATTCTTAACCTATTAAGTACTATTAGGTCTACCTTAAAAGTACTAATTTATTTTTTAAATTATACGGGGCGTAACAGCGCACATGTTGTGTTGTATGGATTTAGGTGTAGATTCAGTGTATTACCATTGTCCCATAATTTTTTATTGAGCTTATCATTATAGATGGTGTATTTTTGCTTAAATAGTGAATTTTGGTAAATGATGGCATTGTAAATCCTTATGTTGTTGATTATCCTTATTTGTTGTTTATTTATTACTAGTTTGCTATATGAATTACTAGATTCAGAAAGTATTCCTAAGAACAACTCTTGCCACTACCTTGTTAGGTTTAGTCTATGATACTTATTGAGTATGCATTGTTCTCGTACTCATACTACACTTGTTGCACTTTTGTGAAGATCTTGACCCAGGTACTAACGGAGTCCGCAATTTTGTCTAGAGGCAGCTGTTTAGAGTTTCATGGAGAGCTACTTGGCACATCTGCAGTACTGAACCTCCTCATTGTCTTTACTTTTCTTTCTAACTTATTTAAAACAGTGTATCAAATTCATACTTATATATTTACTTTCTTTAGACATTTTTAATGCGTATCACCAGGTGTTAAGAACCGAGTATGGACCCTAAATCGAGATACGGGACCTAGAGCCACGAATAACTCCAAGTAAACCCGTGACATATGCAAAGAAATTCAAGAGCACAAACTAAAGTGGAAAATTTAAAACTTAAGCATGTCTACTCATAACACAATAAATCATAACATAGAAAGTAAGAGTGACGTATATCAACAGCTGAGTGACCCAATACATGTTTGTTCGAAAAGCCTCTAGTCATAGATGGACTAATGGGACAACTCCCCCAACTAGTCCGCTAAGTCTGCAACCGAAATGACATAACAACATGACTAAAAGAATGTTCTCGGAGGATAAGGACTCACCAAGCAGGGACTGCACTGGACTGATATAGAAGCAGGGCTAAAGGTGTGACTGAGCCTGATCGCCCGAACCTATATCATGAAATGATATAGCATAGAGTACGCGGTCAATATGTTGAATGTACTAAGTATGTGAGGTAAGTAAAACAAGTTAAAATTATGCATCAAGAGTTCATGAGAGTAGGACGTTTCAGCATGAAGTAATAATTATAATTTAAACATAAGGGCTCAAGGCTTTCAAAACCATTAATAAACTAGACATAAATATGTCCATAAGAGAAATCTTGTAAAACATAAATGGAGTCAAATTATCATAATCATAAACATGCATAAAATCATAAGGAACAGTGGGAGGATTCATCATAACCAACACAATCATGATAGATCTTACATGATACCCTAACTATCTTGATCAAGTGGGTAGAACCGCCCCAAGCTTGCCAAGGCAAGGGACGATGACATGGCATGATTTCACTAATGAGACCCTATAGGGTTAAACATGAATATATCCTATGTTGGCACATAGTTCTGAGGTCTGAGTTTTCGTAACTCCCGACCTACTCGATGCTAGATACTACTTCCAAACACATGCACATGGCTCATACTATAATTATGAAACACACTTGAAGTACATGGGCTAGTTAAAATCATAAGATACATGAACATACTTGAAAATACGTGAACTAGCCATGAAAGAGGCCCATGAGTCGACCATGAACATGATCATGATACTTGTAAAGGCTATGCATACTTGAGAAGGTCATCATACTTGAAATTCTTAAATTCATGAAGGTTTCTTGCAAAAATCATACATCATGATCATAATACCTAATTTAAAATCTGAGAGTTGATATCATAAGAAAATCACGGGATTTCATTAGAAAGGAATTTAACCCTAGAAGTTCATAATCATACTTGTAATTTCGGAATCAAAATTTCATAGAAGGATCAATAGGAATATAAAACCCTAATCATAGAATCATCAACTTGATCAAAATAGTTAATCCCATAGATAAATCATGGTGGAATTTAACAATATCCAACCTAGCCCTAAAAGTTTGAATTTAGGGCATGGGGAATGGGAGATCATGATTTCAAATGAAGAAAGGACATGAGGGTGGAACAACCCCTCATTGACAATCCCTATTTACCTTGGTTCACTGATTTCTTAACTTAGCTTGACACCCAAACAGAATTTGAGAGGATGAGAGTGAAGAACCCTAGCTTGCTCTTGTGAGCCTTGAAAGATTTTGATCTTTAAATTAGAGTGTTAGGAGTAGAAATGAGAGTTCTAGAGTGAATATCCCCCTTTAAAGCACTCTTTGTCAAGCTTAAAATGACATAGTTTAGGAGTTAGGAGCTTAGAAATTAGTAAAATGCCCTTAATAATTTGAAAGGAAATAGGACACTACTAATCACCACGAGTGACCTAACGAATCGTTAGGTCACTGGACGACTCATGGTCTTTCCTCATTTACACCACTGGAATTCTCCCAATCTTCCATCCTTCCCAGACGAGGATTCACTCGACCAGTCATGAAGTGGCACCATGAATCATCCCTCAACTCGTTAGTTCTCCTGGAAATTCAACACTTTCTTCTCCATTACACACTTAACGGGTCAACCTGCGACTCATAGAGAGTCTTAACGAGCTGTTACAACTTATGGAAAGTAACACTTTACTAACTCATGCACACATAATGGGTTACTAACAACCTATTGGGTCACATGGCGAGTCACTGGGTGATTCGTTTTGTGAGCTAGTCCGATTTTTCTGATTTCTCCGTTTCAACCCTCGGGTCTGATCTTAGGGACTTTTGGGATGTTACACCAGGTTTTGGGATATTGTCTATATTTCCACACTTTTATCATATTAGATTATTTCTATGTAATTTGTTGTGTTTGAATGTTGTTATTTATAACCGCTAATAAGGAAAATTGATTAAAACTAGAATTGGTACGCCTATCAGGTTAGGTGTAGGTGCCATCACGACTTGGATGCACCGAAGCTAACTCTACTGGTAGCTCCAACTCAAATGGCACCTTGCCGACTCACCTCAGAATACTATAAGTACCAACATATCAGGTACTGAGCTTCCCTTTCTTTCCAAACCTCATTACTCCTTCATGGGAGACACCTTAAGAAATACCCAATCATCAACCTCAAACTCAAGCTCCCTCCGTCTAACATCCACATAAGATTTCTGATGACTCTGAGTTATTTTCAGTCTTTCTCTAATAAGCTAAACTTTCTCCATAGCCTCATGAACTGAATCTAGCCCTATCAACATATCCTCACCTACCTCAAACCATCAAATAAGTGATCTACACCTCCGCCCGTAAAGAGCCTCAAATGGAGCTATCTGAATGCTGGAGCAGTAACTGTTATTGTAGGAAAACTCGATGAATGGCAAGTGATCATCCCAACTACCTTTGAAATCAATCACACATGCTCTCAATATATCCTCAAGAGTATGAATGGTCCATTTGTCCTGACCATCTGTCTGTGAGTGAAAAGTTATGCTAAGCTTCACCTGAGCACCAAGGCCTCTTTGAAACACCTTCAAAACTGAGAGGTGAACTTAGTATCCCAATCTGAGATGATGGAAAAAGGAACTGTATGCAACCAAACTAACTCTCAAATGTACAATGTAGCATAATCCTTAGCTGAATCAGTAGTTTTGACCAGTAAGAAATAGGCTGATTTGGGCAATCTGTCCACAATCACTCATATGGAGTCATATTGTCGGTGTGTACAAGGCAAGCCTATAATGAAGTCCATATTGATCTCCTCCCACTTCCAAGTAGGAATTCTAATATCCTGAAGCATACCTCTAGGTCTCTGATGCTCAACCTTCACCTGTTGGCAATTCAGACACTTAGTCACAAACTCCGCTATGTCCTTCTTCATTTCATTCCACCAATAGACTTCCTGTAGGTCACAATACATCTTGGTGGCACATGGATGGATAGAGTATCGAAATCCATGATCCTTGCTCAACATCTGCCCTATCAAGTTATCTACGGCCGGCACACATAGTTGGCCCTAATATTGGAGTACACCATCTCCCCCTTGGGAGAAAACCTCCACTTTTTGATTCCAAACAGCTTCCTTCAGCTTCACTAGGATAGGATCCTCATCTTTCCTAGCTTTTACTTCCATCACCAATGAAGATTCCGACCCATTCTGAACACTAACACCACCATCTATAGAATCTATAAGGCGAACCCCTAAACGAGCAAGCCTATGGACATCCTTCACCAACTCCTTTCTCCCATCCTCAATACGAGACACACTCTTCATGGACAACCTACTAAGAGTATCCTCCACTGCATTGGCCTTGCTTGGATGATAAAAGACACTCATGTCATAGTCCTTGAGAAGCTCTAGTTATCTCCTTTGCCGCAAATTCAGATCCTTCTGAGTGAACATGTACTGAAGGCTCTTGTGGTCTCTAAACACATCCACATGCACCCATATAAATAATGTCTCCAAATCATCAAAGAAAATACCAAAGTTGTCAACTCTAGGTCATGCGTTGGATAATTCTTGTCATGAGCCTTAAGTTGTGTAGAGGCATATGCGATGACCTTACCATGCTGCATTGACACACAACCAAGACCAACCTTAGAGGCCTCATAATACACAAAAAAAACCATTTGTGCCCTCCAGTAGGGTCAATACTAGGCTGATGTGAGTCGAGTCTTTAACTCCTGAAAAATCTTCTCACAATCATTTGACCACTGAAATTTGATCTTATTGTGGGTGAACTTAGTCAACGCTGTTGCAATGGATGAAAATCCCTCTACAAACCTTTGGTAATAGCTAGCTAAACCCAAGAAGTTCCTAATATCTATAGGGCTGACAGGTCTAGACCAATTCTTCACCGCTTTTATCTTTTGAGAGTCTACCTGTACACCTTCGCTAGACACTACATGGCCCAAAAAGGCTACTGAGTCCAACTCACACTTACTAAATTTAGCAAACAGCTAGCGATCCTTGAGAGTCTGCAACACTATCCTTAAATGAGCGGCATGTTCCTCCTTGCTCCGAGAGTATATGAGAATATCATCTATGAAGAAAATCACGAATATATCCAAATACTTCTTGAACACCTTGTTCATCGGGTTCATAAAATCTACAGGAGCATTCGTTAGTTCAAAAGATGTAACTACAAACTCATAGTGACCATACTGAGTCCTGAAGATTGTCTTTAGAATGTCACTCTCCTTAACTCTGAGCTGGTAATAGCCGGATCTGAGGTCTATCTTTGAAAAGCACTTAGCACCCTAAAGCTGGTCAAATAGGTCATCTATCCTAGAGAGGGGATACTTATTCTTGATTGTGACCTTATTCAACTATCGATAATCGATGCACATTCCAAGAGAACCATCTTTCTTCCGAATAAAGAGAACTGGAGCACCCCATGGGGATTTACTGGGCCTGATAGAAATCCTTATCAAGGAGATCTTTCAATTGCTCTTTCAACTTTTTTAGCTAAGCTGGAGCCATTTTGTAAGGAGGAATAGATATAGGTTGTGTATCAGTGAGAAGGTCAATACCAAAGTCAATCTCCCGCTCAGGAGGGGCTCCTAGAAGATCATCTGGTAACACCTCCGGATACTCACATACAATAGAAACTAACTAAAAAGTCAGGGTCTCAGACGTAGCATCCTTAACCCGAACAAGGTGATATATGCAACATTTAGAGATCATCTTCCTAGCCTCGAGATAGAAAACAAAATGACCTACAGGCACAGCTTAACTACCCTTCCCTTCTAAGACTGGTTCACTCAAAAATGGAAACTCCAGTGAATGGGTTCTACAATCAACAGAGACATAACAAGTATGTAACCAATCCATACCGAATATAACATCAAAGTCAGTCATGTCTAACTCCACTAGGTCAACTGAGGTGACTTTTTGAAAGATCGTGATAGGGAAATTTCTTTACACCTGTCGAGTTAAAAATGACTCATCGACGGGAGTAGAGATAAGAAGGGTTATGAAAGAATTTCGAGACTGACTCCAAAACTAACAGCAACATAAGGAGTCACAAAAGATAAAGTAGCCTCTAGATCTAAATTTGTATATATATCAAGATGAGCACTCCTGCTCCTGTCGAGATGAAAGTGCATAAAATATGTTCTGGCGTTGGCCGCCAACTGCACTAGTAGAAGCACCCTGCTAGAAAGGACATGTTATTGGAGCTGCTGAACTGGTGGTTGGGGAACAACCTCCAACATTGCCCCGTCTAGCTGAAGGTCCATCTCTAAGCATATGTCCAGGCTTCCCGTGCCCGAAGCAAGCATCTGAATCAACCAAGCACTCTTAAGGGTAGTTCTTACCATACCTCCTATAAGTTGGAAAAGTGTGCTCCCCTTCCGTGCCCCTCTAACCTCTCGGGATTGATACCCTACCCTCTGATCATGCCTGGGCCTGGATGGGACAATAGTTGATGATGGAGATGGGGATGACAACTTCTTGTGAGACTATGGGTAGTGCCCACCACCAGACCTCTACTGGGAATACCCAAAGCTGCCTGTCCTGGCCCTCTTGGCCTCTCTATCTCTCTCTCTCCTTCATTTTCTCCTCCTCTATCTACTGAGCATGCATCATCAATCGAGAGATGTCCATCTCACTAATCAACATGGTTGTCCTGCACGTCTTAACTAGTGAATCTATGACCCCACTCATGAACTTGCTCATATGAGCTCTCGGGTTAGCAACCATCTCTGTTGCATACTTAGACAACCGCATAAACTCCAAGTCATACTCATGTACTATCATATTATTTTGTTTTAGATTGATGAACTCGGCCGTCTTTGCCTCTCTCAACTCTCGAAGAAAGAACCTGTCCAAGAAAGCCATCACAAATTCATTCCATCCTACGTGAACCGCTCCAACTTCCTTGTTGTCCATCCACTGATAGAACCATATGTGAGAAACCCCCTTCACCTAATAGGTGGATAAATCCACACTCTCCTCTCTGGTCACCCCCATAATCTAGGTGATCTTCTGCACCTCCTCAAAAACTCATGCGGATCCTCATCTATCTTCGACCCAAGAAACTCAGGTGGGTTCATCCTAAGGAAGTCTCGTACTCTCGCCGATATCGCATTCCCATTCTGGGGAACATGGGCCTCTGCCTGTTGGTAGACCTGAGTGGTCATGGCCTATGTCAACATCTGAAATGTTGTCCTAAACTCGAGATAAGTAACCTGCTCGGGCAAGGGGTCTGCTAAAACTGGTGGGGCCGACTGATGCCCATCTCCATTGCCATCGCCATGGCCATTTTCATTGCTATTTCTCCTCCCGTTAACTTAGCGTGGAGGCATATTTCTGCAAATATGTACAACACGAGTTAGAGGAATAGAGAGATATTTTACTGCACGACATGGATCATGAGAGAAGAGAGATTTCCTAAAACGTCATGTAGCCTCTTTCTCATAAGTGTGGCACGTTTCACACCTATAGAAAGTACTCTACTTAACACGGATTTCAGACACCCTAGGACACACCTAACCTTTGCTTTGATACCAAGTTTGTCACTCTGCTTAACGCGACTTTCAAACACCCTAGGACATACCTAACCTTTGCTTTGATACCAAGTTTTTCACAACTCAAGCATGAACCCCGAACTGAGTCATGGGACCTAGAGCCACAAATGACTCCAAGCTAACCCGTGGCATATACAAAGAAATTCAAGACCATAGACTAAATCTAAAAATTTAAAACTTAAGCATGACTACGCATAAGACTATAAACATAACATAAGAACTAAGAGTGACATATATCAATAGCTGAGTCAACCAATACATGTTTGTTTGAAAAGCCTCTAGTCATAGATGGACTGATGGGACAACTCCCCCAACTAATCTGCTAAGTCTGGAACTGAAATGACATAACACCATGACTAAAAGAATGTCCTCGGAGGATGAGGACTCATCAAGCAAGGACTAAACTGGACTGATATAGGAACAGGGCTAGCGGTGCGGTGGAGCCTGATCGTCCGAACCTATATCATGAAATAATATAGCATAGAGTATGCAGTCAATACGTTGAATGTAATGAGTATGGGAGGTAAATAAAATAAGATAAAAAATTCATTAAGAGTTTATGAGAGTAGGATGTTGCAACATGAAGTAATAATCATAATTTAAACATAAGGGCTCAAGGCTTTCAAAACCTTTCATAAACTAGACATAAATATGTTCATAAGTGATATCTTGTAAAACAAAACTTGAGCCAAATTATCATAATCATAAACATGCATAAATCATAAGAAATAGTGGGAGGATTCATCATAACCGATACCATCATGATAGAGCTTATATGATGCCCCAACTATCTCGCTCAAGTGGGTAGAAACGCCCCAAGTTTGCCAAGGCAAGGGATGAAGACATGGCATGATTTCACTAATGAGACCCCGTAAGGTTAAACATGAATATATCCTACGTTGGCACATAGTTTTGAGGCCTGAGTTCCCGAAATCCTCGACCTACTCGGTGCTAGATACTACTCCCAAAAACATGCACATGGATCATATTGTAATCATGAATCATACTTGAAGTACATGGGCTAGTTAAAATCATAAGATACATGAACATACTTGAAAATACGTGAACTAGCCATGAAAGAGGCCCGTGAGTCAGCCATGAACATGAACATGATACTTGTAAAAGATATACATACTTGACAAGGTCATCATACTTGAAATTTAAAAATTCATAAAGGATTCTTGCAAAAATCATACATCATAATCATAATACCTAATTTAAAACCTGAGAGTTGATAGCATAAGAAAATTATGGGGTTTCATTAGAAAGGAATTTAACCCTAGAAGTTCATAATCATACTTGTAATTTAGGAATCAAAATTTCGTAGAAGGCTTAATAGGAATATAAAACCTTAAGCATAGAATCATCAATTTGATTAATATAGCTAATCCCATAGATGAACCATGGAAGAATTTAACAACACCCAACCTTGCCCTAGAATTTCAAATTTAGGGCATGGGGAATAGGAGATCATGATTTTGATTGGAGAAGGGGAATGAGGGTGGAAGAACCCCTCATTGACAATCCCTAGATACCTTGGTTCACTGATTTCTTGACTTAGCTTGAGATCCAAAGAGAATATGAGAAGATGAGAGTGAAGAACCCTAGCTTATTCTTGTGAACCTTGAGAGATTTTAATCTTTAAATTAGAGTGTTAGGAGTATAAACGAAAGTTCTAGTATAAATATCCCCTTTAAACCACTTTTCTAAGCTTAAAATGATATAATTTAGGAGTTAGGAGTTTTAAAAATTACAAAAACACCCTTACTGCTTCAACAAAAAATAGGGCACTACCAGTCACCACGAGTGACCTAACGAGTCGTTAGCTCACTGAATGACTCATGGTCTTCCCTCATTGCCACCACTTAAATTTTCCCATTCTTCCATCCTTCCCATATGATGACTCACTCTACGAGTCATGAAGTGGCACCATGACTTGTACCTCGACTCATTAGTTGTCCTGGAAATTCAACACTTTCTCTTCCACTACATACTTAATGGGTCAACCCACGACTCGTAGGGACTCTTAAAGAGTCTTCACCTCATCTGATACAGCTTTTGGGAAGTAACATTTTACCAACTCATTCATACACAATAGGTTACTAAATGACCCTTTGGGTTACATGACGAGTCAGTCGACGATTCATTCTGCGACCTAGTGCAAATTTTTTTGATCTCTCCATTTCAACCCTCGGGTCTGATCTTAGGGACTTTTGGGATGTTATATCAGGTTTTGGGATATTAGCTATATTTCCACACTTTTATCATATTAGATTATTTCTATGTAATTTATTGTGTTTGAATTCTTTTATTTATAACTGCTAACAAGGAAAATTGATTAAAACTAGAATTGGTACGCCTACCGGGTTAGGTGTAGGTGTGTCACGCCCCACCTGGGGAGGCATGACTGGCACCTGGTGCCCTACTAGGACCTGGACTGCTGGACTAGCTGAGCCCGAGCACTTCTAGTGCTAGGCTGGCTCTAACTCTGAATTCATAAAAATGACGGGCTATATAAGAGATGTAAATACAGTCTCAGGCCGACAAGGCCTATAGCCACCTGTAGGAATATAACAGCTAACCAGAACAACTGAACATGAAGGAAACTATGTGGGCCGACAAGGCCACCAAGCTGTCTAGTTATATCTGAGACATGAAAACAAGTATCAAACTACTATGTGACCGACAAGTTCACCACTACCAAGTGAATAAGGCCCCACACGGCCGATACAGCTAACCACAGGGAATATATATATAATCTGCAAGCCTCTGAGAATAAGAAGATGGTCAAGACAGGGCCCCGGCCTACCCATACTAAACAATAAAAGAAAGTACACCTCTGTCTTTCAGGCTCCGGATGAAAGGAGCTGAAGGCTCTGTATCGCTGACTGGACTATGAGGGGTCTGCTCCTTGTCTAGGTGTACCTGCAGGCAAGTAATGCAGCGCCCCAAACGGGCGTCAGTACCGCTGGTATTGAGTATGCAAAGAAAAAACTGGAAATAACTAACAACAAGTAGTATAACTGATAGAACTGAAGTAGAAAGACATAGACTATAACTGACTGAAGGTATCAGTTCAAGACTGTCCTCAATGATAAGGGGCATATTTATATGCCAAATCGATACTCAAATGTATAGCTTTTGCCTTGTTTGTCTAATAATGTG
>JACEIK010000376.1:466767-477276 GCA_018107945.1 Datura stramonium | reverse complement strand
ATAATTTTGTTGCAAATTAACTATTATATTATCTATTTATTAAACCACACAGTCCCGCTTCCGATCGAAATCCCTCCGAGCCACCATGAACAACCAGCAGCCTCAAATAACACCGAACTCCGCCATTCCACCATTTCTTCTAGCCACTGTAGTCGGAAAACAGCCGCACCATTTATCCCCGCCTCACCTTTTCCTCTCACCTCTTCCTCTTCTCTCTTCTCTTACCCGTACATTACCAGATTCCTGCCGATCACTAGGGTCTGACTGTCACGAGCTTTTATCACTGTTTGTGACTTCACTATTTTATTCTATATTCATCACATATTTAAATTTAAAATTCATGCAAAATGGAATGTTAATTTATGTTCGGTATTTTTAGATTTTTTCTAGTTGTTTTCAAGATTTGAACATGATTTTCTGTGAACTTTAATCTGGTCTTATACGCCCGCTACTTGTGTGGATAATGCTATATTAATGATTTATGTGTATTGACCTAAGTTTAGAAATTATAAATGCTTAGATCTAGACTTTGTGATTTTGTTTTTCTTTGTCTGAAAGTTCCTTTCCAGATCCTACCTTTTGAAAGAGCTATTTTGTGCATATTAATTCAAAATTTCGTGACGTTTTTTTTACAATGATATAATCTTGTTTTCCATCCCATATATATATATATATATATCCCCTTTATTCTCAACAATCACCTTTTGAAAGAGCTATTCTGTGCATATTAATTCAAAATTTTGTGATGTTTTTTTACAATGATATAATCTTGTTTTCCATCCTTGTTCAAATTTAATTTGTAATATGGCAATTTTAGATACAATATCAAGTCTATTTAGTAAGCTATGATTGATTTGTGTTAAATGGATTTCGTATGTGATAAAAATCTTTGCTAATTCACACTTTCTCTCTTATTTAATTGATTTATTGAATTACTCTCGGTAAGTTATATACTATTTATGATAAATTCATTTAGTTTCATTATCTCTTGCTCTAATTAGTTTTGACCCGGTTATTTTGGGATTGATTTGTTTTACAATTCTACCTTTTTAACCTAGTCAATATGTTGTGCAATTATGGTAACTTAGCATTTTTATTTAATATTAAATAATAGTTTGTTCCCGTTCCCTTAAATTTAGCATAGTTTAAGGTAAAATTTTCTTTCCTGCTTTCAGCATTTACAATTATGGTAAAATAAAGATTTTATTTGAAAAGATCTTGGTATGATCTTTTTAGTTAAGGAAAACATTTTCTTTGATTGATTCTTATTATTATTTTCCTTCCTTTTATTCTCTTGGATTGATCATGAATTGTGCTATATAAACATGTTGTCTGCTTCTTTCAAAATAGGGAGAACATCACTGGCTCTTGGATAATACAAATTTTTTCTTCTCTTTTAGCATTATGACATGGTTCTACTTTCTAGTAATATCTATTGAACAACTACCCTGTCTTAATTTTCTGTCTCTACACTAAACAATCCTCTACTATTTCTGTTTTTCCTTAATCCCACCTCAATACATGCAC
Source organism: Datura stramonium (assembly GCA_018107945.1). Taxonomy (NCBI): domain Eukaryota; kingdom Viridiplantae; phylum Streptophyta; class Magnoliopsida; order Solanales; family Solanaceae; genus Datura; species Datura stramonium. The sequence continues at coordinate 475,749 of JACEIK010000376.1, read as the reverse complement.
TGCTCGAAATTCTTGAGATTCTTGTGATCTTGATGTATTGAGGTTTTGGGTGTCAATCTGTGGTAAAATACTGCACGAAAACAACTGATACTTGTCATTTTTTTTGTTGAATTACGGTTATCGTTGTTTCACCAGTTAGTTTACTTCTTTGTGTTGCCTTCGTATAACAATGTTTGAACTTACTATTTGCATCATGCTCTATTAAATATGAATTCTTTTAGTATCCCGATATGTTCTTTATATGTTTAGAATTCCGTGCATACCAATAAGTATCTAGAATTTGTCATATGATATTTTCATATGCTTGACCAAGTGCCTTCCAGATTTAAATTCCTTGAGGTCGAAATGGATATACTTGCATTGTATGTGTACACTTGTATCAATTGCTTAACAGGTTCTTGAATGAAAATGAAGAGTCGCCGAGACGAGATGGGGCATAAGATTTTAATTTAATGTTTCTCATGTTTTATTGTAATTTATTTATTTATTCCCTTTCTATCAGTTGTAAATTGTAATAAACGCTAATGATAGTGAAAAGGGGTTTATGGGGGCGAGGTTGGTATGTTCTTTATTGTCTTTTCTTTTTCTTGATACACAATTGTGAAATTTCATATAGAAAGCATGCCTATAGGACTAATACGTACATAAATCATTTCCGCTAGAAACCATATCTATAGGAATTAACATGACTTAATTTGAAATATATTAGAAACCATGCCCATAGGATTTTAATTCATGCAATAATATATGTGTAATATTTAGATATCATGCCTATAGAATTTGCATTATTAAACCAGTTGTCATTAATTAATTTGTGGGTTTATGATATTTCCATTCATGTCTAGAAACACAAAATCGCTTAAGGATTGCGTGTTTAAATTCTTAGGTTATATTGGCTGTTTGAAATTCACTAAAAAGCCCTTTAAATTATGGTGATAACATAACTTCATTTTTAAAAATTGCTACATGTTTTGTGACATTAATTTATTTAGAAATCTTATTTATAGGACTTACTCTTTTCAATTATAGAAATCATGTCTATAGTATGATAATCTGTTTGTTCTTTTAGAAATCATGTCTTTGAAGAATGTCATGCTCAAACACTAGAAAATCATGCTCATAAGTCTTGATCATAAATATCTAGAAATCATGCTCATAAGTTTTGAGGCTATGTGAAACCCTTATATGTTTATTAAATTTATACTTGACTTTGTTTGGGCGCTAATCACCCTTTAAAAGCTCTAAGAATTTTAGATCCAAAATCTAATCTAGTTGTCCACTGCCTCCTGGACATTAGGATTGGGACGGGTAGGCACTTGCTAGGACGTTAGTGCTCTTGTGATGTTTAGAACGCTTTAGGATAAATCACTAAATCAAATAGGTAGGTAGCGGAAAATGATAGTCTGTGGTCGATGAATAATACGAGCAATCAAAACGACTGCGAAATATTATTTAAGTTGCACAGGGTGATCCCATTTAGGTTAAAATAACCCCCTCTTTAGTGGCAGAACTATGTTTGACCTGATTTCCTTCGGGGATACGTAGGCGCCTCTTTGAGGTTCAATCCAATCCTTTATTTTTCTATTTGTTTGTTTTGTATTTATTTCATTATTTGATTGTTATGAATTGACAAAATAATCATCTATTTTAATACATATATTGATCAAAGATTCTTTCTCCCTGCTCATCATATTATACAAGTTTGTGGAATACTATTTTTATCGATTAGTTTATTTTCATAAAAAATATATTTGAATAACTTAGATTTTTTTTAAAATAATATTTGACTTTATTTGATCATTAGTTAATTTCCTCATATATTAATAGATTCGGCCGGGAATCACATTTGTGGACCTCGAAAGGTGCTTAACACCTTCCTTTCGAGGTAATTTGAGTCCTTACCCGATTCTGGTGGCCTAGGCTAGTTAAACAAAGTTAATTAGTTTAGTACGATTTCCTAACGCACCATAATTCATTAGGTGGCGACTCTTCAATTTAAATTAATCCTTTAAGAGTTGTTACGTGTTGAATCCCGCTTTTCGCGAGAAAAATGGGGCGCGATAGTCATGTACATTTGTAATCAACCAAAAAATCAAGACAATTCAAGATATCTTCTTCCATAACAAAGTTCTCCTACTCAAAATTCAAAACTTCCTCTTCTTTAGTTGAATTTTCCAATCTTAGAACGATCTCGGGCTAGTAGAAGGTTTCCTCAATTCTACTTTTCTTCTTCTATTCTCTATTAGTCCATAACTTGAGTAATGTTCTTGATTTAAATTTTATAAAGTCACGAGGAAAACCCGGAAGAGAGAGAGAGAGAGAGAGCGCAATAAGCATTGATGTTCCAACTCAAGTTTCTCTCAATTTTTAGTTTATTTTAAAATAAAAATAAAAAAAATATTTTAGTACATATAGAGGGGCATGGTTAGAAGAAGGGAAAGGGGAAAAGTGTTCCGCAAAACACTAACTACTACTTGTTAAGATGTATTTAGAGATATTTTACATTAATTTTGAATATTATGTAATGTTAAGATATGATAACATATATCTAATCATATTATATTGTGAATAATATATAACATTAATATAGGATCTTGTTACAATCCAATCAATCATTTTGAGTTCTAGAACTTCTTTTTCCTATTTGAGATTACCGGTAATTCATTTGAAGATTTTTCACTTATGCTCATGGGTGACGCAAATCTTGAGAAGCTCAAGAGCGTTTTGTCCTTTTGAAGCATTTGAACTTTGTGGCTTAAATTCATCAAATTGGTCATAGTCAATAATTTGATTAAATGAACTTGGCTTTATGGTTTAAAGGTTTCAATATGTACGTATGAAATATTTAAACTTGTCTGTAAAGTTTCATTGGAAACTCATATTGTTTGGTCAAATTTTAGCAACAGTTTATGTCTCAGTGGTTTTTGAGCATTACTCATCTGAGGTCCAAATGAGAATCTGATTATTATAAAAAGACTAAAATAATCTTTAAATGTCATATGAAATTTTTGGTTTAATTTCATTGAGTTCCCATCAAATTTTAAACGTATTTGATGTTTTGACATTGTTTTGAGCATAAACGTGTAATGATTCAAAAGTCATTTTTTGATTTGTCAGTTCAAAAGTTTATGTGAAATTTGACATTGGTTATCAGTTCAAAAGCTTAAACTTAACGAGATGAAGTTAATGAATCTGAAATTAACACAATTGGCCTTGGATAAAGTCAGTTTGAGACAAAAATGCTTAAAATCAGCATAGAGTAGACAAGAGTTCTTTTTTTGCAAGAGAAAATTCTTTAGAGTTACAATGTATGGAAATGTGCTTTTCAAGGGTTTTGATACCATTAACGACATTGGAGGATGTAGAAGAAAGATAAGTCGGAATTAGGGTACTTTACCGAATAAATTTAGCAACAGATTATTGTTGTAGCTGAGGAATTGTTGTGATTTTGGTGGTATTGGTTATATCAATAGATTATGATAAAAATTATGGTTGAGATCAATATTAGTTAATTTGGATTGAGACAATATAAATAAATGAAAAACGATATGTGAGAAGATTTCAGGTATAAATAATTGAATACATGATTTTGAGTTAAAGTGTTCAAGAAGGTATAGTTATATAATTTTTTCATGAAGTTGCTAGAGGTTTATATTAAGTATTTACAACTATTCGACAGTTTTGGTACGATTCTAGGTATGTTCAAGGACAAATATTTATTTAACTGAGGGAAGATGTAATGATGCAATCGGTCATTTTGAGTTCTAGAACCCTTTTTTCCTATTTAAAACTTCTCATAGGTTTATTTGATACTTTATGACTTACAATCATGGGTGACATGAGTCCCAAGAGACTCAAGAGTGTTTTGGAGCATTTGAACTTGAACCAGCGGCCTTAAGTTCATAGAGTTGACTAAAGTAAGCAATTTGAGTAAGAGAGCTTGAATATATGATTTAAAGATTCTGATTGGTATGTATGATACATTTGAACGTGTATGTATAGATTTTNACCTACATTCAACGACAACACATTGAGTGTTGACAAAGCAGCTTTGATAAAGATTCTGATTGGTATGTATGATACATTTGAACGTGTATGTATAGATTTTTTAGAAACCAATATCGTCTAGTGAGGTTTTAACTACAATTTGCAATTTAGTAGTTTTTACGCGTCACATATCTTATTTCAGGCATGTGGGGTCCAAATTAGAATTCAATTGATGGAAGAAGTCTGAAATAATATTTAAATATGATATGAAATTTTTCAAATTTAATTTTGATGAGTTTTTATAAGTTTTTAAATGTGTTTGGTATTTTGGTGTCATTTTGAGCATAAACGTGTAACGATTCAAAGGTCCATTTTTAATCTAGAGATCGAATTTGATTTTAAGACTTCTGGGAGTTTGAAAATGATTTATAAGACTGATCTAGAAAGTTTGGTGTAATTCCGTTAGACTTGCTCGATTTTTAAAAACAAAACGCAAATTAAATCTTTAATCAATAAAAAAGATATCTTATTAACTGAACAAGCCAAGGATCAAGGTTCAAAAGTTCCAGTAGATTGATATGATGATTTTGGACTTGTAGTTATACTCGAATTTGGACCCCAGAGGCTCGAGTGCACTTCGATACTAATGCATGAAAGCACAAAACTTAAGGATTTTTAAAAGTTCAAAATTTTAATTTGAACCTTGATTTTGAGTTGTAATGTCTTCATAAGTATTTTGAGCCTTTGGACAATTACGTAAAGGGTACTTGGACTTGTTGGGGTGGTTTGGAAAGGACATGAGGGGCTCCGATGAGTTTCGACGCGTTTGGAGTATGTTTTAAAAAATTAAAGTACATCATGATTTTATCCTGATTTCAACAATAAATTTTTCTTGATCCATAAGAAATTTGGAGATGATATTTGAATGAAATTTATAGTCTATTGAGTCTAATTTACCGATTCAAACTGTTTGTTATTTTGATATTTTTAGAAAGAGTTATGACTATTTTACTAGATATTACAGAGCAACTACCGTTTTAAAGATATTTAGTATTTGTATAAATACTTGATTTTGTGATTTCTACTATTCACCATTTTGGAGACTTGAGAGCTCTATTTTGAAGCGTTTTGACCTACATCTTCATCTACAAGTTTGTGGCAGGTGATTCTAACTTAAATATATAATTATTTCATGAATCTAACCTTGGATTTATCATTTGAACATAAAAAAAAAGATGGAAATCGGAGATTTTTGGATATAGATCTAGAATCACCCAAACTCAGATTTGTTATTTTTTGAGGCGGGACATGGGTTTGACTTTTTATTGATTTTTCAATTCGATTACAATATGAATATCGTTGAACTCATTTAACTCCTTAGAGTGATCTTTTTATTAGATTCGACTCATTTGATGAATCTGGATGCAATAGTGCTTTTCGAAAGATTGAAGCTTTACTTAGATCGAGGTAAGTTAAGACTTTGACTTCTAATGGAGAAAATATTTTTCCAATTAAGTAATTATGAAAATGAATTAAGTATAAGGGTGGACATAAAATACCAAAAACCCATAAGGAATCAAACTAATTCAATTTTTTAGTTTCAATTTTTAAATTTTTCGGTTTGGTTTAGTTCTATTTTTTGGAAAATTTAGGTATTCGGTGTGGTTTTTGATTTTAGGATATCGATTTTTCGGTTTAGCCAAAATTTTATATTTTGTTTTCAAAAATAAAAAGATTATAACTTAATTTCAAAAAAATAAAAATACTACACTCAACCTAATCTCAGAACCCATTTAGAGAATTATTTATATAATTAACTTAATTGTTTAAATTTTTCACAAATAACAAGTTTTATAACAATTTTAGCATGTTAGGAAATTTCTACAATTACTAATATGCATTGAAAAAGAGATAAGATATATAATATTTATTTAATAAAAAATCAGGGATCATAGATTATTGAATTCTTTAAAAACCTTTAGTTTTTTTGTTGGGTCAGTTATAAGGATATTAAACTGACAAAAAAATTTATTATGACATGCTATATATCTGCTACTAAATGTAAGTCAAGTAATTCTATTAAGTATCTGTAAATAAAAATTTAAAATGTTGCCTAATTATATTTTTTATACTTGAAATTTAGCTTTGGAAAACAAAAGATAAAATAATTTATTTTGAATTAAAAAATAAAATAACTAATTTTTAATTTAAAAAGTAGATCATTTTACATGTAGAAAAATATCTAATTAATTAGGCCCATACCAAAAAAATTAAATTAGAAAAAATCAAATCAAATCAAATTAGTTTGGTTGGAAGTTTGGTACACACTAATGAAACAAAAATCGAACTAAAATTTTAAAAAATCAAATTGAAAAATCGAACGCGTACCTCTAAATTAAGGGATACCACATATGCAGGTGACAAGCATCTATGCGGGTACCAAATATCATGTTGGGGTACTTAAGCTATTATGTATAATTTTCTGTGGTTAGTTTATTTTAAATATGATCACTGAGCATGTCTTGTTTAATATAATATGATACATATATTATTTATTTGCACACTAAAACATCACCCTGGCTATCTCATATACTTTATGGTAGTTGTGTTGCATGGATATTATTTCTTACACTATGTATATATATGTGAATATGACATTCATGTACATATATATGAACATCTATGCTTATACTATGTGATGGTTCATATGGTTATATATGACCTGATGGAATTTGGTTTCAAGCAGTGTGATGAGAATATGATCAATGGGATCTAGTCTCGGGCAAAGTGATGGTATTATGGTATGTTAGACTGATTGAGATGATTAATAGTACGATGAAACCTTGTTTCATGCGGAGGTATGGATAATGTTTTTGTCCCTATGGGTCATTGCTCCTGCATACCTTTAGTAAGATGGTGTGTGGACAGAGTGCTAGAAGCACCGGTCTGGAGACATTTATGGTAAGAGTCTGCATCATATACAATGACTTTGGTTTGTGCATATAATTAATATATGTTCGTTCAGTATATTTTTTATGTTATTGGGTTGGATCTGCGCATATTATCTAAGTATGTTGATTTCGTGCATTTTTATATGCTATTAAGTTGGATTTATGCATATCATTTATTATGTTGATTTTTTGCATTTTATATGTTGTTGGATTGGATATGTGCATATCATCTATATATGCTGATTTAGTGCTTTTTGCTATAATTTTCAGATAAATTTACTGTTGTACAATATTTTCTTTAGCTGTTGAAATTATATAAAACTAATTGTTGAAGATAATATAAAAGGGTAGTTAGGTCATTTATTAAGTTAGTTAAGAATAGGAAGGAGTTAGTTAAAAGTCAGTTATACTTGAACATGTATATATTGATCTTTTCCAGTTATTCAATACACAAGATTTACATTCAATATACAATTTCTTTCTACAATTTCTTCTTTCTAACTACTGCTGCATCTTCTTCTCTGCACGACTTCTTCCTCTGCTACANATACACAAGATTTACATTCAATATACAATTTCTTTCTACAATTTCTTCTTTCTAACTACTGCTGCATCTTCTTCTCTGCACGACTTCTTCCTCTGCTACAACTACTTACTCTTCTCTGTTTTCTTCTTTTGTTTTCTTCTTCCACTTCTTACTTTCTGTTATCTGTTTTCTGCCCTCTTTCTCCAAACTTAACATGGTATCAGAGCAGTGTTAATCTGCAATAGATCGATCCAGTCATCTGCTAATCTTGTTCGAAATTCTTGACGTTCAGAAATGGTGACAAATGAGGGAACAAACAATGAAATCAATGCTGCTTCCTCAGATGAAAACTGGGGTCAAGGAGTAGTAATAGAAGCTACTCATCCTCTCTATCTTGCCCCTGGTGATACTAGTGGCATATCTTTAATTTCTTTCCAGCTTACTGGAACAGATAACTACTCATTATGGAAGAGATCTATGAGGATTGCTCTTCTTGGTCGAAACAAGCTTGGATTAGTGGATGGTTCTTGGAAGAAAGAAAGGTTTCATAAAAGGTTTGAATTACAGTGGGAAAGGTGTAATGTAATTGTGCTTTCCTGGTTAATGAACTCAGTATCGAAAAATCTAATTAACAGTGTATCATATGCTACAACTGCTTCTGCAGTTTGGGAGGATTTAGGAGAAAGGTTTGATAAGATAGATGGTTCTCGATTGTTCAATATGCACAGGGAGGTTGCAAACTGCATTCAAGGTACTTCTACTATCTCTAGTTACTTTTCTAGACTTAAGGATTTGTGGGATGAAATTGAGGCCGCAGTACCTCTTCCTAGTTGTAACTGTGAGAGGTCAAGAGAGTTCTTGATTCATATGCAAAGTCAGAAGTTATACCAATTTTTGATGGGACTGAATGATACTTTTGTTCAAACTAGAAGCCAAATCTTGCTTATGTCTCCTTTACCTAGTGTGAACCAAGCTTACTTCATGCTTATGAGTGATGAAAGCCAAAGAGGCATGGCAGCTGCAAAGAGTGTGTTAGGAGCGGGTCCCTCAACAAGTGCTGGAAATTATGAGTCAGCATTGTACAACACTTCAAGAAATGGATACTATGTAGGTAATACTTCAAGGTTTAAGAAGGGTGGTGGTAATCTTTTCTGTGAGTTCTGTAAACTAAAGAATCATACAAGAGAAAACTGCTACAAACTGATAGGTTATCCATCAGACAAGTTCAAGAAAAGAGGAGGAGTTTCTGCTTCAAATGCTGCAGTTGAATTGCATCATAATGTTTCTAAGAATGATCAGGCCAAAATTGAGAATCTCTCATGTTCAGGACAAGAAAGTCAAATGGTTCAACCTTATTTTTTCACAAAAGAGCAATATAGTCAGATAATGCAAATGTTGTCTGCTACAAACACTGCTACAGATTTAGCCAATGCTGCAGGTATTGATACTGCCTTTATTTCAGTAGGTAGTAAGGAAAATTGAATTGTTGACACAGGAGCTACAAACCATATGGTAGGT
>JACEIK010000376.1:375343-443616 GCA_018107945.1 Datura stramonium | reverse complement strand
TCGAACCCGCTGAGGAAGGAGAACTCGGGTAGATCCTATCGCATCACTTGGGGTGGCCTTTCCTTGAGAGCTAAGATCTTCAGGATATTTTTGATCCCTTTCCACATGCAGACAAGTAACTTATCCTGAGAGCGCTGTCTTCTCCTCTCCCCCTTCAAGTCCTCTCAGAGCTCAACTTGGGCCTGGGCTAGAGCGCAATCGCCCTCTGCATCTCTCTTGGATCGGCAACAGCTGCATCGAAGGGTCAGCTAGAGGAGGGTCGGCTGGTGGAGGGTCAACTAGTAGAAGGCCATCTGGGGGAAGGAGGTCTGAGCAACCCTTTGAGGAGTTCCCCCATAGCCACCATATCGTCCTCTAACCTCTGGAACAGCCCCGCGGGAATGGAAGTGCTTTCCTCACCATCACCCTCAGTTGAGGAAGATTTCCTCTTCTTCCTGCCTCTTTATCCTCAAGGGATCAAAGGGCCTGTCACAGTTAACAATGACATCCCGAGACTCCAGATAGACGCCGGCCCGCTTGCATAGTCTGGTGATAAGGGAAGGAAATTGTAGGCCAGTAATGGTCTTTATATGGAAATACCTCCACGCCTCAATGATCTGAGCCCCCATATTCACCCTCACCCCACTCAAAACAACGACCACCACCAACACCCAATGATAGGTCACGTCCGTGACATTGAAGGACGGGTGGATCCTCCATGATACTAGATTGAGCCACCTCCTGGCCTCCACTGTAAAATGGATGCTCTGGATACCATCCCGGTAATAACCCAATTGGTTGTAGCCCTCCGTTCCTCCACCACCAAGGTATCCACTAGCCACTGCCCATTTCCAGTTACATCACAAGCCTTTAGTTCATTCTCGGAAGGGTTTGGCAGACCCATAGTGTCGTTGATGGAAGCATAGGTAAATGTGATTTGCATGCCCCTGGAAGAGCCATTCAAAGTCTTGCCAGGTATAAGGACGATATCATGATATTGATATCAAGCTGAAGACCCCTTTTGGAAGGGGAAAGCTCACAAAGGAGGTACTGAATAATCTGAACATACCTACGTTGGCTCGTAGTTCTGAGGCATAAGGTTGACTGACCCTTAGCCCACTCGGTGCTAGACACTACTCCCAGAAACATACATATGCTCTCCATCATTTTTCAACAAAGTTGAATAATCATATACATATAAAATCTGAAATCATACATGAGGAGCCTTGACTCAAATCATACCACAAGCTAAATATAATTGGGAGTCTAGACTCCAAAATCATGTGGTAAGCTAATTGACATGAAATCATAAATCATACTTGAACATATGGGCTTGCCCAATACTTAAACATACTTGAAAGTACTTGATTCACTTGAAAACATGATCATAGATATGGGTAACTTGAAAACATGCTTTTTTCATAAATATCTCAACATACTTGAACATACATCATAGATCTCAACTTTCATGAACTTTCATAGATGGACATCATAATTTATAAAACTTGAAAACATTATTTATAATTGAAAATATTATAAAACTTGCCCATGAATTATAATTCAGTGATAGAAACATGCTTAGATCATATCCATGGTAGAAACTTAGGAAATTCATGCATTGGGTTAAAACCCCATAGAATCAACATGTATATTTTCATGAATTAGAGAGGGATTGGGCATGGGTGTGAACAATTTCACCCATTCATAACCCTACATACCTGAGAATCTGATTCTACAATCTCCTTGATTGCCCATAGAAGAATTGAGGAAGAACTTGGAAGGACTAGACTTGATCACCCTCTCAAAACCTCAAAGCTTGCATGCATGAATTAGGAATGACTTAGAATGAACTTACCCTTCTTAAAACTCACTATTCAGATCTTAAAACTCATAGTTTAGGCCTTAGGATAATAGGAATTACGGAAAATCCCTTAATAAAATTGCAGGACACGACTCGTTGTCACAATCCGTCGCCTTGATTGCCCAAAACATATAACCTTTAACCAACTGCTGACCATGACCCACCCAACGAATTGTGGCATTGACCATGACTCGTGGTGTCTAGCCGTTAGGTACACTGTCTGTCCTTCTTTCATCCTTCACTGCCTTTGACCACAGCTGACTCAATGAGTCGTGGTACTGACCGTGACTCGTGGTCATGTCTGTGGTTACCCAAAAACTAGAAATTTTAACCTAATTCAAACACCTCACTATGAGTCACTTAATAACTCGTGGTCATCCTGATGGGTCACAGGACGACTCGTTGTGTTACCTGGTGCAGAAAATCCTATTTTTTCCGTTTCAACTCCCCGATTTGATCTTAGAATTTTCGGGGCATTACAATATCTCCCCCTTGGGAACATTCATTCTTGAATGTGGGAAAACATACAGAAAAACATGCATCAATACACAACCAAGGCCGATCATCGAAGCATCACAATATACCACAAACCCATCTGTTCCCTCAAGTAGGGTCAACACAGGTGCTGAGGTGAGTCGAGTCTTCAACTCTTGGAAGCTCTTCTCACAATCCTCTGACCATTGAAACTTTACCTTTTTCTGGATCAATTTAGTCAACGGGGCTGCAACGGATGAAAACCCCTCAACAAATCTCCAATAATACCCAGCTAAACCCAAGAAACTCTTGATATCTGAAGGATTCACCGGTCTAGGACAATTCTTCACTGCTTCTATCTTTTGAGATTCCTCCTTTATACCCTCACTTGAAACCACATGGCCCAAAAATGCCACTGAGTTCAACCAAAACTCACACTTGCTGAATTTAGCATATAATTGGCGATCCTTGAGAGTCTGTAGCACCACCCTCAAATGAGCGGCATGCTCCTCCTCGCTTCGAGAGTATATCAAGATGTCATCTATGAAAACAATCACGAACATATCCAGGTATGGCTTAAACACCCTATTCACTCAGATCCATAAAAGCTGCAGGAGCATTCGTCAGTCCAAAAGATATAACTTAAAACTCGTAATGACCATACCGAGTCCTGAAGGCTCTTTTCGGGATGTCACTCTCCCGAACCCTGAGCTGATGGTATCCGGATATGATATCTATCTTTGAAAAGCACTTAGCACCCTGAGGCTGGTCAAATAAATCATCAATTCTGGGGAGTGGATACCTGTTCTTGATGGTGACCTTGTTCAATTGCCGATAATCAATGCACATACAAAGAGAACCATCTTTCTTTCAGACAAAGAGAACTGGTGCACCCCATGAGGATTTACTCGATCTGATGAATCCCTTTTCTAAAAGGTCTTTCAATTGCTCCTTCAACTCCTTTAACTCGGCTGGGGCTATTCTGTAAGGAGGAATAGATATAGGATGCGTATCGGAAAGAAGGTCAATACCAAAGTCAATCTCTCGCTCGGGAGGGATTCCCTGTAGATCATCTAGGAAGACTTCTGGATACTCACATACTATTGGAACTGACTGGAAAGTTGGGGTCTCAGACGTGGCATCCTTAACCCTAACTAGATGGTACACGCAACCCTTAGAGATCATCTTTCTGGCCTTAAGATAAGAAATGAAATGATCTATCGTCACAACTGAACTACTCTTCCACTCTAAGACTGGGTCACTCGGAAATCAAAAGTCTACCGCACGGGTTCTACAATTATCTGAGGCATAACATGCATATATAACCAATCCATGTCGAGGATAATATCAAAAACGGTCATGGCTAACTCTACTAGATCCGCTAAGGTGACTCTGAAGAACTGCGACTGGGCAAGTTCTATACACTCATCTAGCTACAACTGAATCATCAATTGGGGTAGAGATTAAGAAGGGTTCTAATAAGATTTTGGGACTGACTCCGAAATTACTAGTAACATAGGGCGTCACAAAATATAAAGTAGCCCCTGGATCTAACAATACATATACATCAAGATGGAATACTCATAACATACCAGTGACTACATCTGGGGAGACCTCTTGCTCCCGGCGGGATGCTAGGGCATAGAATCTGTTTTGGCGCTGATCGCCACCTGTGCTAGTAGATGCCTCCTGCTGAGCTGGGCGTGCTAGTGGGGCTGCTAAACTACAAGCTGGGCCTCGACCTCTATTATGGCCCTATCTAGTTGCTGAAAAATCTCTGAGCATATGTCCGGGCTTTCCACACCCGAAGCAAGCACTTGTAATCGCCAAAAACTGACCTCCGGCCATATCTTCGACACTCTATAGGGCTAGTCTCGGTGGGTCTGCTACTATGACCTCTCAAGCCCAATGCTCGTTCTCTCTGGTCGTGCCTAGATCTAGCTGGCACACTCATAGACGATGATGTCGGGGCTGACGATCTCTGATGGGACTACTGACAGTGTCCACCACCTGGTCTTTATTGAGAGAACCCATAACTGTCTTTCCTGGCCCTCTTGCCCTCTCTTTCTCTCACATGTACCGCCTCCATCTACTAGGCGTACAAGACTATCCGAGGAAAATCCATATCTTGATGAAGCATCACAGTCCGACAATCTTTGTCTAGGTAGTCCTCCAGTCCATGAATAAACCTTCTCACTCGAGCTCTCTAATCAACCACTAACTTTGGTGCGTACTTAGACAAACGTGTGAACTCCAAGGCATACCTCTGAACGGTCATCTTTCCCTGCTTTTGATTCATGAACTCGGCCGCCCTTAGCTCCCTCATCTCACGAGGGAAAACCGATCTAGAAAAGCGACATGAAACTCATCCCAACTGATAGGGCCTGCTCCGACTGCGCTACTATCCTTTCATTATTTGAACCAAATATGCACGACCTTCTTTAACTGATATGAGGCCAAATCGGCACACTACTCCCCAATCACCCCCAAAATATGGGCGATCTTCAGAATCTTCTCAATGAACTCATGTGGATCCTCGTCCACCTTCGATCTAAAGAACTCGGGAGGGTTCATCCTCAGAAAGTCTCTAACTCTCGCCGCTGCATTCCCGTTCTGAGGGACATGCGCCACTGCTTGCTGATTAACCTGGGTGGTCAAGGCCTGTGCTAGCATCTGGATGACTGCTCTGAACTCTACGTGGGCAACCGACTTGGGTACATGCTCCGCATGGGTTGGTGGGGCCTTCTGGTGCCCGTCTCCATTGCCATCCTCGTGGCCATTTCCATTTCTCCTTCCATTAACTCTGTTGGGAGGCATGATTCTGCAAATGTGTATAGCATGAGTTAGAAGGATAGAGAGACATTTCATCGCACGACTTAGATCATTAAAGAAGGGAACATTTATTAAACGTCTCGTAGCCTCTTCGTCATAAGTGTGACGCGCTTCACACCCATGAAAAAGACTCTACTTAACACGGTTTTCAAACACCCAAGGACACTTCACAACCTATTTATCTGATACCAAGTTTGTCACAACTCGAACATGGGCCCGGATCGAGACACAAGACAAAGAGCCCCGAGAGAGTCCAAGTCGACCCATGGCATGAACGTACATCTAACTAAATCAATAAAAATAGAAGATCAACATAATAAACATAGCGGAAGTCTAAACAGAACATGAAATCTGAACATACAACATGAGTCTGAAACTAAATACAATCTATGTCTGAAAAGCCTCTACTTCTGATGAGTTGATGTGACAAGACCCCAACTAACTCTCTAAGTCTGAAATTGAAAATGTAATGATAATTGATAAGGAATGGTCCTCGAGAGATGAGGACACTTCAACTGAGACTGAATATACTACTATGGAAGGCTGGCTAGAAACGAGGTTGAGTCTGAATATCGGAGCCTGTATCATGAAATGATACAACATAGAGTATGCGGTCAGTACGTGAAATGTACCGAGTATGCAAGGTAAGTAAAACCGCTTAAGTAAGTAAAATCAGTAATAATGCATTTCATAAAACATAATCAAGATAAGATTCTGAGAGTAAGGCCTGAGTGCTATTTTTTGAAATCATGATCTGAACATAACTGCATATCATAATTGATTCGAATGGCCCACAGCTGAAAACTGATAATGATAAGTAAAACAGAACATTGGGTCAAACCTGCTGAAAACATAATATCATGACCGATGTACATGCATAACTAAAATCATGAGGCACAATGGGAGACTCGTCATGTAACCAACATTACCACGATAGAGCTTACGTGGTCCCGACCATCACACTCAAGTGGGAAAAGTCGTCCAAAGCCTTGCAAGGGCTAAGGACGATATCATGATATTGATATCAAGCTAAAGCCCCCTTGGGGCAGGAGAAAGCTCACAAAGGAGGTCCCGAATAATCTGAACATACCTACGTTGGCTCGTAGTTCTGAGGCATAGGGTTGACTGACCCTTAGCCGACTCGATGCTAGACATTACTCTCAAAAAAATGCATATGCTTTTCATTATTTTTAAATGAAGAATAATCATATACATATAAAATATGAAAACATATATGAGGAGCCTTGACTCAAACCATACCACAAGATGAACATAATTGGGTGTCTGGACTCCAAAATCATGTGGTAAGCTAATTGACATGAAATCATAAATCATACCTGAACATATGACCTTGCCTAATACTTAAACATGCTTGAAAGTAATTGATTCACTTGAAAACATGATCATAGACATGGGTAACTTGAAAATATGCTTTTCTCATAAATATCTCAACATACTTGAACATACATCATAGATCTCAACTTTCATGAACTTTCATAGATGGGAATCATAATTTATAAAACTTGAAAAAACATGATTTATAAATTAAAACATTGTAAAACTTTCCCATGAATCATAATTCAATGATAGAAACATGCTTAGGTCATACCCATGGTAGAACTTAGTGAAATCATGCATTAGGTTAAAACCCCATAGAATCAACGTGTAGATTTTCATGAATTAGAGAGGGATTGGGCATGGGTGTGAACAATTTCACCTATTCATAATCCTACATACCTTAGAGAATCTGATTCTACAATCTCCTTAATTGCCCAAAGAAGAATTGAGGATGAACTTGGAAGGACTAGACTTGATCACCCTCTCAAAACCTCTAAGCTTGCATGCATGAATTAGGAATGGCTTAGAATGAACTCACCCTTCTTAAAACTCACTATTCAGAGCTTAAAATGTCATAGTTTAGGCCTTAGGATAATAGGAATTACGAAAAAACCCTTAATAAACTCGCAGGAAAAAACAGACTGCCAGTCCCAACGAGGGACTGGACGAGTCGTTGTCAGTGACCACGACACGTGGTCACAGTACGTCGCCTTCACTACCCAAAACATATAACCTTTAACCAACTGCTAACCACGAACCACCTAACGAATTTTGGCATTGACCAAGACTCGTGGTGTCTAGCTGTTATGTACACTGCCTGTCCTTCCTTCATCCTTCACTACCTTTGACCACGACTGACTCAACGAGTCGTGGTGTTGACCACGAATCGTGGTCATGTCCGTGGTTACCCAAAAACTTGAAATTCCAACTTAAGTCAAACACCTCACCACGAGTCACTTAACGACTCATGGTCATCTTGACGGGTCACAGGATGACTCGTTATGTGACCTAGTACAGAAAATTCTATTTTCTCCATCTCAACTCCCAGGTCTGATCTTAGGATTTTTGGGGCATTACATTAGGAGTATATCATACATGTTGTCTTACGTAGTAGCTACTCAGTATTAGACAGGGGTAGCAGTTAGTATTAGATTACCTAAAAGGTATGAGGGATCGAGGAATTATGAGACTCTCACCTCCAGCCCTTTGGAGTTTGTTGAGTTTCATACTTCAGCACTACTATAGTACTATATGGTTATTTTCCGCCTCCCAGCCTTTTCTTGGTATAGAAGAAAGCGTAAGTATTGATGCTATGTTGCCAAGAGTAAATAGTAAAAGTGGGCTAGACCCGTTGATTCTTGAGGAGGTGTTAAAAAAATGGTCAAGACCTCTAGTACTTAAATAAGCCACCTAGACCTTCACTATAGTAAAGATCAGGATGACAGGTAAGATTTCTAGGAGCAGTCGAGTACATGTGAGAGTCTATAAGCAATAGGCTCTCAGTAATAGTAAAGCTCAAGTCAGAAATAGGATAATCCTACCGCAGTGTGTTGATAGCTGTAGGGAATACCTGGAGAATAAAGCCTTCGACCCCCCGTTTATTATATGGAGGGGCAGAGAGATTATATGATGGGAACCAGCCTGAGTGCAGTAAGGACAACATAGGTTAGTAGACTTGGCCAGTAACATCCTTGTCAGTATGGTGCATGGGGCACGGACCTTGGTTTTTAGCTTATAGAAGTAAGGGCAAGACATGAACATCTAGTTTTGAAGGAGAACAAAACTACACCTAGGTTGTAGTGGGGTGATAGAGCTTGGAATCGTCGCTGAAGGTCGAGATATAAGCAATAGGCTGGCACTTAGAGGATAGTGAAACTATGACCTAGAATACTGCACTATCACCTCTAGTTGTGGAGGCAAAGGAGTGGCGGTATGGAGATCCTAGCCTAGTACATCCTAGAGACAAGGCCTAGCAGAAGGAATCATCGGACTTTGGGATAGTAGGTGGCAGAGTCTTGAGACCTAGAGATCGACTCTGCATACTAGATATGGCAAGGTTTCATTAGTAGAAGGTAGCAAAGGTAAATCATGTCTGTTATTCTCTCCACCCGGGTTTGACAAAAACGCATCAGGTTATAAAAGAGATCTATTGATGGCATAGGAAGAAGAAAGATATTGTTGAGTGATAGCATAGAGCTCAAACGCCCAGCAGGGAAAAGCTGGACATCAGGAACCGGGCAGGCTAATTCAGAAAATAGTTGTGCCAGCATGAAAGTGAGAAGTAGTCGATACACATTTAATTAAAGACCTACTTTGTACCAGGTGTACACTCGACCCTACTTGAGTTATTATTGAAAGGCTAATGGGATTAACTCATTCTTTCCAGTCAGAATTACGTTTCAGCTGAAGATTATGCTAAGTTGTATACCATAGAAATAGTCCGACTGCATAGTGTCCCAGTGTCTATTATCTTGACAGAGGGGCACAATTTACACCTTGACTTTTGAAGTTATTCCAGAGAGATGCTCGAAGATATGTGCGGGCGTGTATACTAGACTTTAAGGAAGTTAAGATAACCATCTACCTCTTATGAAGTTGTATATAAGAACAGTCACCATTTTGGCATCAAGATGACGACTTGTGAGGCTACATATGGATAGAAATGCATATCCCACATAGGATGGTATAGGATGCTTTTAAGTGAGTGAATCAGAGTTAATAGGACTTGGCAAGATGCACCAATCAGAAGAGGAGATTGAGCTCATGAGAGATACTGACAGCCCGGGATTGTCAGAAGTCCTATCCCAGTGTACAACATAGGTACTTGGAGTTGAGGCAACGATTAGGTATTCTTGAAAAATTTCGCTAATGAAGGGCATTACGAGATTTTAAAAAAAGGGGCAAGTGCAGCCCTAGATTCACTGAGTTATACCAGATCCTCCAGAAGATCAGCCAAGTGGCCTATGAATTAGAGTTGTCTTCAGGGATAGGATCTGTTCATCAATACTACACAAGCACATAAGGGCCCTTTCTCAGGTTATCCCAGTCGAGGACACCCAGGTTACAGAAGAGCTTCCCACGCGGAGACCTCAACAAGTATACTAGATCGTCAGGTTCACAGGGACTATCTTGAGAACCAAAGATGTAACCTAGTAAAGTCGTATGGAGGGGAAGAAATATAGAAGGAATGAATTGGAAAGCTAAGGATAACACGAACTTTGGATATCATTAGTTGTTCCAGGATCTAGGACAATAGTATACATCTCAGACAATTTTAGTTAAGGTAAGATAGTTTCAGATGTTATATAGTTGACATTGTTTCTACTGTTATCAGTTGCTTATATATGTGGTGGAACTATATTATTTAGTTGCAAGTAGCGTCCTGTGAGACACCTATGTTGGACTTTTCTATATTTCAGGTTTTCGAATAGTCCACATTACAGAAGAGACTCTGCTCAAATTTCTAGGAAGGACAGAACCTCTTAAGATTGAATTACATTCGAGGACGAATGTTCCTAAGGGGGAGATGATATTACATCTCGTAAGTTGCCATGAATTAGTGGATGAGTGTATGAGCTTGTGATAGTGGTAGGAGCATGGCACATGTGGGGAAAGGCCCGAAGAGGGAAGCACACGAGTGCATCATCGAGAGAGCAAAGGGCCAAAGCAGAGGTAGGGCACAAGGAGCACCGCACCGTGCCCCTGCCCGAGCACCTTGAGAGGCACGTTGCGCCTGTGTATTGGCGCTGTGGGCGCCGCGCCGTGCCCCCCTACCACCACCTCACATATATATATAAGTTAAGTGTGTGGACTTGTCTCACTTGAAATATTTCCCTTCTGAGAGCTACGGACTTGGGCGACTCTCTTATGAGGTTTTCATTGATTTTTGCCAAATTACACCGTTAAAATCCATTCAATTGCAAATTCATCTTGGATACCGAGTGCCGGGCCTATGAGGAACGTCCCTACGAAGTTATTTCTTGAAATTTCGCTTAGATTGTCAGATCCCCGCTGAGTAAAGGTTGTAGAAATGATTTCTAATTGAGTACTAAGTGGATATAAAAGATGGGTAAGTGTTTCTACCTTATTAACTCTTAGGAATTTGTAAGCTTTCGATCGAATTGGAAAAAGTTTGAGTTGTAGTTAAGGTTTTTGAAAGATATTATTATTAGCCGTTTCTTATTATTGAAAATAGCCTTGTTCTCTCAGCGTAAGGGCTAAAATTTGGTGGAATTACTGTCTTTAGGTTGGGACTATTCGGGTGGACGATAATCATCAATTAAGGTATGTTAAGGCTTATCTCTCCGGCAAGTTATTCTCGTTGTATAGTTGATACGACCTACACTTTTGTAAGTACGTGTGTTGTGATTAGCTGCTACAAGTAGATAAGGATTATATATGTTGTGGTTAGTTGCTACGAGATGAATTGATACCTCATCATAGTATTCCCCATCGAGAAAGAATAGATATAGTGTGAAAAATGGTAGAAGTGTCAGAGAAACTTCCCTATCAACTACTCACAGTCTTAGTGGGATTCTTATGTCTCGTTGTCGTACCAAGGCCTTAGAAGCTTGTGGATAGCTATTGGGCCTAAATTGGTAAAGTTTTGGATAGCATAGGGCACAGTTGGCCAATATAACTTTCTAGTTGACCCCTATAGATAGTAAAGCTCGCCCGTAGTCCGTTGGCGTACCTCGACACCTCCAGGGCTAGAATCTTGATAGGATGGTCTTACCTTCGAGTCGATGGCACTAGGGTTGCCTAATGAACTTAGCGATAGCCTGCCATATGATGGGCTATTGTCAGTGACCGTTAGCTTCAGTCGACCTACTATTTGTTATATAGGTCACTCAGGAAACCAGTCCAGTTGTTAGACATATAATAGACTAAGTAACGTCTGAAGGGAGAAAACTTGTTAGGGATTAGATGTGGGGAGAACTCCCCCGGCTACTCTTGCAGATGCCCACGTACATATTGCCGCGAAGGGCTAAATCCAGATATACTTGCCTATGGGGCTACGATATGCGCGAGGGAGCTATATGTTGTCTAGACAGACCAAGTTAACATCTAGGGAGTAGAACCATAGTGGTACAACATTATCTTCATGCTACGAATTATTGTAAGCTTCTTGTGGGAAGTTAGAACTGACTGCATAGGAGCATGTCCGATTAGTAGTAGCCCTACAGTCGTTCAAAGCGCAAGAACTAAATAGTTGGTCGCCTGCGACCTCGCTGTTTGCTTATGAGCTATCATTTTCCTAGGATGACCTTCAGAGTATCACTTAGGTCGCCATGAACCTCGCCCTAGTTTGTCTAAACTGACAGAGGATGTAATCACTGCTAGGATCCACTGGTTAGGTGTAGGCACATGAGGTGCGCCTGTTGACAGCTATATCGACTGTTTAGGGGCGAGTATTGGTTTTGTTAACCCAAAAGATTTAGATATACCTAGTGAGTGACTATATTGAGGCTATAGCATCGTACTCATGTAGGGATTGACTCACCTTAGTCGGTCTCCCATCAAACGACTTCTGGATTGCTAACTGTATCATTGCCTACGGGGCTACAAAGTGCTTAGAGGAGTTATGTGATGTCCAAAAGAACTATATTCAGGCTTACAAGGCCATATCAAAGTCCATTCACGTATGGCTTTTCTTTATGCCGTAACGACATTACTGACCCTCAATGGAGCCTTACTAGCCCAGGGTGCAGTTATAGAAGTCGAGAGGGCTCAGATACAGTTACAGGAGCCTATGAGCTCAGTTGTAGTCCTCAAGGCTGGATAGGTTTGGTTATAGTTACTTGTTACACCATAGTGACCTGGTTGGGGGTATATAGATTGTACTGTACTTGCTGGGCTTATGGGGGCCCATGTAGGTTATCTTTGTGATTATTGCACCTTCCAGGATTATGAAGGCCGGGTTAGGTTCTTGTTTGTATACTTGCTTACTAGATATTGCTTATTAATATATAATTGTACAACTTACACTCTTATTTGTATAGTTGTCTACTAGATGCAGGCTATGGTTATAAAAGCATACAGGTTAACTTCTCCTTTTTGCTGATTACTGTTAGCTCTTTATCAACTTCTACTTGCCTACAGGTTTAGAATGACAGGTTTCAAGACCTCCTTTAGCAGCTATTCAGAGTCAGCAGATTGGTGAGCTCCTTTCATTCAGAGTTTCCAGGTAGTAGAGGTTTGCTTGCCCTTCATTATATAAATTTTGGGTAGCCAGGGCCTTGTCCAGACCAATATGTTTCACTCCTAGAGGTTGCATACCACAATCTTCATTTCCTAGATAGTTGTGCGTTGTTGGCCATGTGGGGCCTTTATATACTATGTTTTGTGTGTTGACATTATGGGGCCTAGTTCAGCTATTAATTATCAGCCTTGTCGGCTATAATTCATATATGACTACCTGTTTTCCTTCTATTATGACTTAGACAGCATGGTGCTCTTGTCGAACCGCATAGGATCCTTTTTGTGACGCTGCGTTAGCTGTTTATTTATAGGTTTGTTGTGTGACCTTGTTGGACCGAGACTGTGTTTATAGCTGAGATATAGATATTTGTTTTCTTGATTCTGTATTACTGGCAGGAACCAGAGGTGCTTATGCCAGCTACGTTAGCCTAGGTCCCAGTATGACATTAGATGCCAGTTACACCTCCCAAGGTAGGGCGTGACAAATTGATCCATGTTTAAGGGTGTATGTTGATCCAAACAATATAGATTAACTTTCGGGTGTTGTTGTTAGAAATACTTTCGGTGTATAAATTATGGAATCATCCTTTCTAAATCTAGAATCTCAGGAGATTAATCATGTAGATTGTGTTTAGGAGATGCAATTAGCTGAATGATTCATAAACTATAACTATGATAGAGCGTGAGTTGAAGTAGTGAATTTGGATAGTTATACCATGCGTAATGACTTGAATGTGTTGTGATTTGTATTGTATTGTCTGGATTGATGATTTTGTTGTTCGTATAATAGTGGCACTATGACAAGTTAATTATTTAAATAAGCCCGATATGATGTTGCTTTCATTATGGTGGGTATGATAGAGAGCAATATCCTAGACGGGGAAGAAACAAAATGGGGAAGATACTCGAATGAAGATCGTTCACAGTATTGCCAGCAATACCACTGTAGTGGGTATTATACCGCTACAACGACAATAATGCCGCTGCAGTGGAGCCCAAACCAATGAGTGGCCAAGTCGCAAGTCTTATAATATGCTAAAGTAACTGTTATTATTACAGTTAGGATACGAGATTTGATTCAGAATCATGCATGTGATCATACTTGTTGATGTGAATATGTATCTCTTATTGTGTGTGTTTTATTATTTTGTTGTGCCATGACATGCATCCCAAGATTTAGGGGTGAGTTGGTATCGAATAAATGTGTGATTGAGATGACGAATGATACGAAAGAAAGGTCACTAATAGGACGGTGAATGAGAGGCCTAGGGCCAAAGGTAAGGAAACCCAGGTGAACATATTAGCATGATCAAATTCTAACTATGGACCGGACACACAAGTGGATCGTGGTTGAGGTGAGAATCCGGGCGAGCGATATGAGAGAGTACATAGACAGGTATGGTTAAAAGATCATGCAACTGGGTGTACGAATATGGGTACACAGATAGGTATAATGAAGGTTCATACGGCTGGGTGTACAATACATGGATTTCTAGAGTCTCCTGCAGGTCATGACTGGAAGGGCAAACATAAGCCCCTCTGGCATATGTGTTCAGTGATATGACGGAGGTGTGTGCCTGACATATCACTGATGGTATGATTTTGAGATAGAGATTCAGCGGGTATGGTTTGATAAACATACGACAATAGATACAAAAAGGTACAGGTATACAAGTGTGATATAGAACATACCAACATGATTTAGGTTTGAGGTGAGGGACATGTTTGGATTCCGTATACGGCTAGACTTTCTAGGTATGATACTTCATGGCATTTTGTGGTATGAACACAAGTATGTGCATATACTTTAATATTTGAAAAGTTGATTCTCTTGGCAGATGTTGATAATTTCTTGTGTATTCTTGAATATGTCAAACCGTATTTGTGAATTGTATGTTGTTTTAAATAGTTTGATGGGTTACAGAAGATGGTATGACGGGTTTAAACAAAGATAGTGAGATTATCGAGAATAGTGAGTATATTTATTTATCTTAGGTACCCCTCTCTAGGAAGAGTCGAAATTCCTGTGCATAATTAAGTATGTAATAAATTATAATGGATGAACTTAGTCGACCATGGGAAAGTGGTAAAAAAGGTAGATGTGTTACAAATTGTATGGTGGAATAGAACAAAATTGGAGTAGGAAAATTGGCTACTAACTGAACGGAATAGCTATACAGCAAACCCATCGCCGCGACAGCGGGACCACTGAAGCAGTCGGAGCCTGCACTGTAGCGGAAATCGGAGGGAGGCAGATGGAAGGATTTAATGATGAATAGAATTGTAAAGTAATTGGATAAACTTTGGTGAGGATTAAGAACGAGAATGTAGTAGTTACACTTAGTGTGATATTATAGGAGTGAAGTATGCGCTAAATTTAATGACATTGATTGTATGTTGATTATTATGTTGTTTTGTTAACTAACTTTAGTCATCCAATGATGCCTACCAGTACGTGTGGTATACTGATACTTCCTTTCTACACCTTTTTGGTGTAGGTTGTGGCAGGTTTGAAGTTCCTCGATTGGCGTGGAGTACTCAGCACCAGCTTCTGTGTTCTTCTTCTCAGACGAAGCAGGGTCTTTTTGTCTTGTCAAGTATTCAATTAGAGCTCTTGTACCTTTCTAGACTAGATCTTGGGAGAGTCATATTTTTGGGGGGAATCATATATTTTTATTTTTGAGATTTTCTTTGATTAATAAGAAGTAATGAACATTTCTTTTTGTGTATTAATTGTAATATTTTGTAAGGTTTCTTCTTCGAGTAGAGTCAATGTAGATGACTGCACGACCCGTCCAATTTTGGTCATGATAACACTATCAACATTTAATCCAAAAACTGCATTTTTCACCTCTTCTATTTCCGGTAATGCATGAATCTCTTCATTTGGCTCTCTTGTAATCACTAGTGATATATTTTCCAGTATATCAAAATTGTTTGGGATGTTCTCTTTTGAGAATTGCTCTTCATAGAATCTGATTGCCTCTTTACTGTTATCCTCTTCATTTTCCAACCATCTCCCATTTAAGTCTTGTATCTCTTTGATATGCAGTATGTTTCTTTTTCCTTTTATATGAGCGTGAAAGAATTTTCTATTTCTATCTCCATCTTTAAACCACTGCATACTTTCTATTTCCATAAATTTTCTTCTATTGCATAGAAGTGAATAAGTTATGTCTGTACCTTCTACATGCTTTCTCTATTTATTCTAGTTTTGTTCAGTTCAAATTACACCTCATAGACTTTTACCACCTCTTCCAGTGTTGCTATCCTCTGAAATATGTTTTCATAGGTATCTCTACTCCATTTAGATAGTGCCTTATTGACTTTCTTCATTTTGTTGTGCACAATGACGAAAAGGGTCATTTCCAAAATTTTCATTCCAATTTTGTTTCACAACTTCCAAGGAAAGTCTATTGCTCTACTCAAAAATTGAGAAATTTGAATTATTTCCTTATGTTTCTGTTAGCTTCCATTATGTTATCAATAGAGGAGCATACTCAGATCCTTTTTTAATCAAGTGCTCCATTTTCAGATTAGGAAACTTGTTTGTGAGATTTTGGCTCCCCAGGCACCTATCTAGTGTTTTAAAGATACACTCTTCATCTGATCTACCATTCCACCAAGTGTACAAGCTACCCTTAAATTCCAAATCTGATTGCTTACTAATATTTATACAGTGCCTAAAATCTTCTGTATCTCTAAATGTTACCGGTAAACCACCCCTTTTCTCCACTTCATATTATAATAACATTGACATCACCACCTATCAACCATGGATTTTGTATTTGAGTTGACAATTTGCATATAGCATCCCATAATTCTATTCTAGTGTCTTTATCATTACTAGCATATATTAATGAGGTAGTGAGTTCTTGAGCACTTTCCACATTTGTTAATTATACTGTTAACATTTGTTCAGTGTCCATAATTTTTCCACCTAAATTCCTTATTTTATAAACACCCAGATCTTTCTATTGATATTACGCCATGATGTTTCCATTCCCAACCATTGTCTATACATATCTATATGCCTAATGTGTTGAAATGACTCCATTAGTGCAATAAAATTGAACTTCTTTTTTTCTATTCAGCATGACTACTCTTTGAAAGGCTTTTCGAGTGTTGACAAACCTTATGTTCCATATTAATGAGTTATTCATTGATGACTATATTTGGCTATGGCTAACCTTGTTTTTATACCTCCTGATACATTAGAAGGCATACTTTTATCTCTACTACTCCTTGCTTATCTGTTTTCTTTTCTAGCTTTTGCAATTTGTCTAGGTGATATGTCACCTAAATTGTCTTTTTTTCTTTCATTTGTACCTCAATATCTTGATCTTCTTCATTGTCATCTCCAATATCTATCTGTGTGTCTAATATTTCTCTTCTTATTTTTCCCTGGGTTTTGAATCCCCATTTTCTTTATTGCCTTATAACCCTTTCTCCTTTTTCCTTTCTGATTCTTTTTCACCTTTTGATTTTCTATACTCAGTGGTTCTATTTTATAGTTTATCCTAAGCTTCTTCTTCCTCCTTCTGTATGTGTGTTTTTGTTGTAGCTTTTATATTATTATCTATCTCCATATTTTATTTCTTCTCATCCCCGTTAGTCTTATATGTTACTTTGTCATGAACTTCATCCTCTTCAGGTGGTTTATCCTTAATTATCATGTTACTTTCTTTCCCCTTGTTATCATTCACGTTGTTCTCTATGAATTTTTCTCCTTGTGTGTATCCACATGTATGTGCTCGTTTTCCTTTTGTCTATCCCTTAATACAATTGAATTAATATCCTGGACTACATCTTTCTCATTATTATTCATTGAAAGTAGTTGTTTTCCTTGTTTT
Source organism: Datura stramonium (assembly GCA_018107945.1). Classification (NCBI taxonomy): domain Eukaryota; kingdom Viridiplantae; phylum Streptophyta; class Magnoliopsida; order Solanales; family Solanaceae; genus Datura; species Datura stramonium. The sequence goes on along the minus strand of JACEIK010000376.1, from coordinate 426,078 downwards.
GTATTGTCCTTCCTCATGTCACTGTCATCTTTTTGCTCATTGTCCTCACCAATTATTTTTTATTTAGTTGCACTTCCTTTGTCCTGGTGTTTGTCAAAAGCAGCCTCCGCCCATGGCTTTGTTGTTTCTCCTCTTTGTACTTTTTCTTCCTGCACTTGTCCTGTAATATCTTTTATTGACTGATTGTCATCTTCTAGGTTTTTTAGTATATTGAGTTGTTGTTTTCAGCCATATATTGTTTATTTTAGTCTCCTCAGCAGTGTTCTTCTTTTGTATTTGTTCTCCCTTCCCTTCCCTATCCTTGTTCTATTGTTTTGTATCACATTCCATTATTTTTGTTCATACATATTGCCTACAATTTTTCCAGATTTCGATTATTTTGGTGGCATATGCTGTTGAGAATCCACAGTCTTTCCTTTCTCTTTATATTCATAAGCCATGTGTTGTTTCATTGATGTCTTAGTTACCTCATCTATTTGTGTTTTTTCTTCCTTCTTTTTTATTTGTCTAAATTCTGGATGAACATTCAAGCAGTCACTTATATCATGTTCTTGTAGATGACAATGATTACAGTATTTTGGTAAATAATCATTTCGAATCTTCTTCCACTTTGATTTGATTTCTCCAGATTCCTCATCAATACAATTGATTTGTATTCTTTTGGGCAATTCTTTTAGTCGATACACCTCCACTTTTACCCTTGCACAACTTAGCCTTGTTTGATTATTAGTCACCTTGTCAATAATTAGTGGGGTTCTGACATCTTTGGCCGTGGAAAAGATTGATTCTTTGTCAAACAGGTTCGTTGGTAGTCCTAGAAAGGATATCCATGCCATTGAAATTGTAGTTTCTTCATCCGAGTTAAACCATGGATCCACTTTAAAAAGAATAACGGGTAGTATTTGTTTTGAACATGTAGCTCCCATGCTCTAGACATTAAGGCCACATAATCTTCCAATAAGGTTAGTCTAATCAACACATGCCTCTTCAAGATAACCGATATTACATTCTCCTTTAATATCCAATTGCATCGGCATAGTCTTCCTTAATGTTTGTAGGTTTGGTCTCCCATATGAGAACTTTGCCACTATTGCATAACGTAGATCTTGTATGATTCATAGTCGATCAAACTCTTTCTTTTTTCACATTATTGTAGGTTCTCCGTGTAAGTATGTTATCGGTTTGAGTTGCAAGGATATAGATTGATCTTGATTCTTACAGCTTGGTAGAGCATTTATATAATTTGCTGGTGTTGTAAGATTATTATCAGGAAAACCCTCCCTGAGTGGTGGCTAGCCACGGACCATCATGTCCTTACACCAATGTATTAGATTAGGGTTTGTACAAAGAGAAAATCTAGAGAGAAGTCAGAACCTCGTGTATTTGATGGGTTAATTTTGTCTATGGTGAGCGAGTTTTGATTCCACAGTTGAATAACATTTATTTTTTTTGAGAAATAAAGTTGGATGCCTGTATTTCTTTGCAAACAATAGACCTCTTATCCACAAAGTTGATGCAAAAACTCTCCTCTAACAACTGAGGAAAAAGCCTAATTGATGGAGCTTAATAATATTATGATTTTCAATCTTTAAGTGTCAATACATGCAGGAAGACAAACTCACTGCGCAAATCTAGGCGAGAGATGCTAGAAGCATTTGTAGAGAAGCTTTTTTAGAAAGGTACCCAATATATTCATCAGCACAAAGATTGCTGGAAGCCATATTTACAAATAAACAAAAAGTTATATAACATCCGAATCTTGAATAACTTATAGCCTCAGCTCCTTGCTTGACTAAAGCCGGGATTCATCATTACCATCGGCCTTGATGTCCATCATATGAGATCTCTAAGTAACTATTATAACAAATATATAAGAAAAAATGAAATCTTTAAGTTCCAACAAAAACAATAGATCAGTTATAACACAATCTAACACCAAGTTTGATGTTGTAAGAATGCCCAGCAAAGTAACGGGTAACCAAATTAGTTGATATAAAGTAATGTTTCTCCTATATAAAGCACTTCACCAAAAAGTAAAGAACTTATACAAAAATATAATTCTTTGCAGGAGATACTCCATCTTCTATACAAGAAAGGACTTTATTGATGCACCAAACAAAAACTTTAGACAAGAGGCTACTCCTCATAATTTACAAAATCATTCTCTTAACTCTTTCATACGTTCTCCTATTTTCTACTTTGATATACTCACACAAAATCCAGAAGGGCAACATTCCATACCCTTTGTCTTTTGTTCCTTCTTCAAAAAGTCCAATTGTATATCTCCTCTTTCATTGTGCATTGCATTGCCCATGGTAATTTAAATGAGTCCAATACCATCCAATAAGTGTGTTTCCACCTGATAATTCAGAAGGAAGTGACCTGCATATTCTCGAACATTTGCTCATAAAGCACTAACCAACATGAGTGAATAACTTCCTTTTCCCGAGGTTCTCAAATTTCTTTATCACTTCTATATTTCCATCCAAATAAAAAAAACACATATTCCTAGGTGTCCTGGGGATCCTAAACCTATAAGTTCAAAAATTTGAATTTTCCCTTACTGATAATTGCTAGTAGTATGATTTAACTGAGAACAAACTATCTCTCCTCGTCCTCCATCTCCCTTTCTCTTCCATCCTTCCTCATTTTCCCTCTTCGTTGCTATATACACACTTCCACACTTTTCTTTTCTTTTAAAACAATCTAACCATGGCTAAAATCGGTAAGTTACAATCCACAACAAACAAAAATTTCACATATACTTTCCACCTTTTTAAGATTCATTACGCCATAGATAGGTTGCTAAGCTGGTGATGACCATAACCGTTAGGGATGGAACTCCCTTACTAGCATATTCAAGATCCAACTTGTCTCACATACTTATCATCTCCCCCTTAGCTTAAAACCATCATTCTAAGGCTCCTGAATCCTTTTCAAGGTCGGGGCTAAATCACTAACTCCTAGCTTCTCCTTCACTTCTAACATTCACTGCAAGCCTTATACTCACAACAATTCACCTCACACATCGACAATCTCTTCTCAACAACCATCACAGGGCTTCTTATTTAATGCTGGGGTTCTGTAGCTAGCAACATGCAAAGAGTAACACAAGAAACTTATAACATACCTATGACTACTTCTGGCGACTTGTCCTTATCCTGATGTGCTACCAAGGCGTAGAAGCAGTTTCGACGCTGTCCTTCACCTGCGTTAGATGATGCACCCTACTGAAATGGACGGGCTATAGGAGCTACTGAAGAGGTGGTCGAGGCTTTTTTTCTTGCCTCGCTTAGCTGCTGCGCAATCCCGGTGCTTATGACCCATCTTGCTGCACCAAAAACAAGCATCCTACCCGGCCATGCATTCTCCCAAATAGTGTTTCCCACAGCTCATACACAATGGGTATGTAATCTCTCTTACCCTAGATTTATATGAAGCACTGGCTGTCGAAGGTGCTGGGGCCGATGATTTCTGCTGGTAGAGTCAGCAGTGTCCACCACTCGTGCTCTGTGGGGAGAACTCCAAATCTCCGATTCTAGCTCTCTTGTCCTCTCTCTCTTTTTCCTTCACCTATTTCGCTTCTATTTGTAGAGGGAATATCACCAAACGTGGAAAGTCTATGTCCTTGTGCAACATGGCAGTCCTGCACTCTTTGACCAAGGAGTCTGACACTCCGTTCACGAACTTGTTCACTCGAGCCCTCCGGTCTGCTACCATCTCCGGTGCATACTTGGAAAACTGGGTAAACTCCAACGTGTACTCCTGGAGAGTCATGTTGTTTTGTCTCAAGTTGATGAACTTTTCCGCCCTATCCTCCCTTAACTCCCTAGGGAAAAACCTGTCCAGGAATGCAGTCATAAACTCATCCCAACTTATGGGGGCATCTCTATCTCCCCGACAGTCTCTCCACTGGCAAAACCATATATAAGTGACTCCTTTAAGCTGGTAAGAGGCTAAGTTTGCGCTCTAAGTTCCCGTCACCCCCATGATTTGGGTGATCTTCTGGATCTATTCCAAGAACTCATACGGGTCTTCGTCCACCTTTGACCCTAAGAATTCGGGTGGATTAATTTGGAGAAAGTCTCTTACTCTCGCCGCTGCTATGTTCCCATTCTGGGGAACACGAACCATCGCTTGCTAATTAATCTGGGAGGTCATGGCCTACGCCAACATATGAAAGGCTGCCCGGAACTCGACATGAGTAATATGGACATCCATCGGGTTCGCCGGGGCTGGTGGTATTTGCTGGCACCCATTACCATTTATTCTTCCATTCGCTCGTCTGGGAGGCATTATCTGCGAGTGCATAAAGCATGAGTCGGGAGAGGAACTGTTAGAGTCTCATACTCTATGCACAATAAGAATCATGAAGAAAAGGGAACATTCCTAAAACTTCTCGTAGCCTCTTCATCATAACTGTGGCGTGCTTCACACCCATGAAGAAGACTCTACTTAATGCGACTTTCAGACACCCTAAGACACTCTAAATCTTTGCTCTGATACCAAGCTTGTCACAACCCGAACATAGGCCCGGATCGAGATACGGGACAAAAAACTCCGAGAGGCTTCAAGTCGACCTATGACATGATCATAGAATATCACTTTATAATAGAAATAACTAATAGAACATAACTAAGCGTAAGCTAACTGATACATAAAACATAATCTAATAAAATTGTGATACATAAAATTGAATCTGTTTACACAAGTCTGAAATCCTCTACTACACTGATGAGTTGTTGGGACAAGCCCCCAACTAACTCCTAAAGCCTGAAACTGAAACATAAATAAAAATAGAAAGCATAGATAGCGACCTCGGGAGATGAGGACTCACCACAAGCAGTTGAGATGGGAATGAGGCGTATCTAACTATGTGGATGAGTCTGGAAACCTGAATCTATATCATGAGACGATATAGCACATAAAGTATACAATCAGTACTTGGAATGTACTAAGTATGCGAGAAGAGTAAATAAACTAAACATGCAAGTACACAAGAGGGAAGTAAACTGAATGCATCACTGAATATATATAACTGAGCTGGAATACAATGACACTGTCTATGATAAACATAAGTATTAACATGAAGCCTTTATGTGAAAACATTTAGTGAAGTATAATCAATTGATGCATAAGGGTCATGTTGTACATATACTGAAAACCAAAGTTGTAACTACTATCGTACACTTTACTGGCCATCTACTGATATTTGAGACTGAATTCTTTTAAATCTAATTTAAACTGAAATTTGAGTCTATACAGAGTTGAATTGAATTGATATCATTGACTAAGCTGAGGGAGACATTCTCTGCTGTGGAGTATCCCAGACTGACTAAGGAAAACATTCTCGGCTATGGAGAGTCCCTGATCGACTAAGGCAAATATTCTCAGCTATGGAGAGTCCTTGAATGACTAAGGGAAACATTCTCGGCTATGGAGAGTCCCTGACTGACTAAAGGAAACATTCTCGGCTTTGGAGAGTCCCTGACTGACTAAGGGAAACATTCTCTGCTATTGAGAATCCCTGACTGAGCTAAGGGAGACATTCTCGGCTAATGAGAATTTCTGACTGACTGAGCTAAGGGAGACATTCTCGGCTATGAAGAGTCCCCATAAACTAGAACATGGAGGTCACTAGTATGACGTCATTCGTCTAGACTAAGTCACTTCAGCTAATCAGAGTCATGAGCATTCAACTATTTACATCATACTGAATATCACACTGTAATCATTTAGAGCGATTAAGGCTGCTTTCTACTAACAAGCCCAAAAGTCTGAAGGATCATTCTCATGCTTTATCATCATAATTCATATCATCGTTTACATCATACGTTCTATTTTTATTAAGCATTGATAGGATCAGATCATACTTTAAACATGTCTGCAACATTTAAATCTCGAATTCGCATTATATAATATATATTCTATATTCATGGAAACTCCCAAGATTCAACTCATACCCAACATATTTAAATCGAAATCCTAGTGAAAACATGTACGTACTTCACATTGATCAAAGCCCATAAGTTCTAATCATATCTCAACATAAATATTAAATCATATATTCTAGGTTTGAGAGAATTCATACGGCCTTCATATACTTTAGGCAAGGATACAAGTTCATGATAGGAGCATGCATATTATTAATCAAATCCCATTCGAAGTTCTAAGCCATCTCATGGTGAAAATTCTATAATCATGCATTTCTCATATTAAGTACATAATTTGCGATCTTGAAAGTAATCCCATAAGCATACATGACAGTTAATCATAGTGGGTCTAAAAATTCATAGAGGGCATAGAAGAAAACATCTATAAATCGAAACCTTAGAACATGCTTTTCTAGAATAAAAGGATTTAGGGTTTTGAATAAAAAATTTGGGTCACAAGGATGAAAGGATGTCCTTGTTGAAAACCCACATACTCGATTCGAAGAAATCCCCACTTGAACTTAACCCTTGAAGCCTTGAAGAAATCCTAGTTGAGTCCTTAATCTTGAGAGAGAGGAGGAAGAAGGGTTTGAGGGGATATTTTGAGGGAATGAGGGATTAGACTAGTATAAACCCTTAAAAACATCCCTTCTAATACTCAAAACGACACCATTTAGGAACTGGGAGCATAGTACTTTACCAAAATACCCCTGGAATCAAGCTTTAAAATCTGCCCGTCAGTGACCACGCCCTCACCACGAGTCGTTAGTCCTCACCACGACTCGTGGTGACCATCCGTTGCCACTAGAAAAGTGATTTATCAGTTTCTACTTCCTCAGCCAATGACCAACAGGACGAGTAATTACTTCATCCAATGACTCATCATCACCTTCCGTCGTCACTACTGGTCCCACCTTCAATTTTCTTCCAACGACCAGCACAATGGCTCGTTGCTGCATCTAACGACTGGTTGTCTCCATCTATCGTTACTGACCCGGAACCCGAAACTTCAACTAACGACCCGTTACAGCAACCAACAGGTCGTCACCTGACTCGTCGCTCTGAGAGACCTGGTTTGCTGGCTTACCACGGTTACAATTGACGAGTCATTATTTCCCACGATGACTCATGCTATCCTCTCGTTGTATAAAATCCTTTTGCACTATTTCTGAAAACCCTTGCCACGACTCCCTCTAACGGGTCATTGGAGCGACCAACTTCTCATTGGATGAGTCGTTTTGAGGTAGTTCTTTCTGGTTTTTATACTAAACTCCATCAAATTCTGGGGTCTGATTTTAGAAACTTTCGGGGTGTTACAAGACATAACTATAAAGTTGTAATCAGATCTTTTAGTATAGACGCAACGATCCTTTATGCATCATTGTGAAGCCAATATAATTTGTCTTATTAAGAAAATGTATTTATCACTTCCCTGAAGACTGATAGTGGTCGTAACAAGACTACAAAAGTCTATAAAACATATAAGTATGGCCCTTTGAATGAGATTTTAAGTTATTTCGTATTATCTCTTCACTTAATTCTCCATCGAGAAAGGAAGCCTTTATATCTATTTGATGCAATTATAGATCCAAACTAGCAACAATAGTCAGAATTAGAGAAGTGGATGTTATTTTTCACAATAAGTGAGAAAGTCTCGTCGTAGTCAATCTCTTCCTTTTGTGTATGCCACTTAGCAACAAGTCAAACCTTGTATTTCTCAATCGCGCTATAAAACATGTGCTTAACTTTGAAAACCTATTTGGTTCCAATAATTTTGTATTTTTTGAGAGATCAACTAGTTTTTATACTTGGTTGATTCTTTTAGACTCTATTTATTCCTTCATTGTATTCTTGGGACCAAGACGTATCATGGCCTCAATTGATTTTCAGTACTTTAAGTGATTTGTCTTGTGTTCACATACTTCTTGGTTATTATTTTAGGATTCTTATTTGGTTGAGCTTTAACTTCCAGTTCCATTTGATTTCATGTTTAAAACCATCCCTTGAGCTAGAAGTTGCAGACATATGCACTTCTATACCATGTTTGTCAGCCTGAAGTCGATCTTCTTCTAGCTCAAGATGTCGCCTCACATCCTCGAATGTTACAATACACTTATTATAAGTTAGATGTATCCTTATATGCTCTTAACTTTTAGGCAGGAAATGAATAATCGTTTGAATTTATTTTTCATTAGGCAATTTATAACCCTAAGTTTGGTAATCGTTGTGCTATCTTACTTAGTTTTAAGAGCATACCACAGATTTTTGGCAATCATGTGAGTCTAGAATTTTCGCTGACATTTATCACTTCTCAACAATGTAATATAAATTAGAAAATTTGTCATTTTCAAGTGTGATAAAATTCGGAGTCTCACCTATGTTGGGTTGTATTGCTCTTATTAGGCTCATTCTTGACTTTATTAAGAGTGTTAATGATTTTTTTTCATCATATATTATTGTTTAATGCCTTAATGTCTTAGCATTCACCGTTGAACATTTCACTTATGATAATTTATATAATAATATTTTTTAAAAGCAGTAGACATGGTATTTATGGAATAGAAAATTCTACATATATATAAAACACGAAGTTTCACAATTAGAATAAATCACGCACGTTCAATATTTTTGCACACACATAAATGTAATTTTAGCAAATTGATAGGGTTATATAAAAAACATAAACATAAATTTTAGAGTTGAAAGTTCACTACGTTCTCAATCATCATCTAAGAATAGATGTTAAATATAAAATAAACATATCAACTCAAGTGAAATCACCAAATATGTCACTCCCCGACCCTAGGTATGGGCATGGCCGGCACCCGATGCCATTGCTAGCCTGAATCACATAATATGACATACATCATGAGCATACATCTGATATAAGAAAAATATCAATAGACTTAAACTGTTTTAAAAAATGAAAATACTCAATTAACATAATAAGACTAGTCAAGTTTATTTAAAATGAACAATATATGAAGCATCTATCATAATGGAATAACTGTTCTACTGGGATAAGGCACCCGACATACCTTTAAGTCAAAAGGAGTAAAGCTGAATAAGTTGAATAAGCATAGAAATGAGTGGGGCTCACCAATAGCTGTGTATGAGAGTGATCCTATCATTCAGCTCGATCGTCGGTCTGATTACCTGAGTTTGCATTATAAATAATACAACGCCCCTGAAAAAAGGGACGTGAGTACATAAAATCTTAATGTATATAAAATTGCTATGAAATATAAGCATAGCTGAAAATAGAAATGGCAACCAGAAACATAGACTCAGTATGAAGATGACACGAACCCAAATAGGTGGACCATGCGGGCACCTACATTGACTCTAGTTCGATTGGAGAACCTCTTTTTAAAATAATATTTTTAAACATTAAAAATACTCATTATTATTTACACAATCAATATGTGAAATAACATATTGATTACTTTAATCATTTGGACAGGTCTTTATAATGAAAAGTTCCCAAAACCATAATTCTCTCAAGATCTGGTCTAGACATATACAAGAGATCTACTTAGAATACTGACAATAAAAGAAAACATACAACTTTACCTGTAGAGAGAATGCAGAAGCTGATGTTGAGTATCGCCACGTCAATCATAAAAATGCAATCACCTATCACAGAACTACACGCATAAAGGTGTAGCAAGGTAGTATTAACACTCCACATGCACTTGTAGAGATTATCGGCCGACTAAGATTAGTTTATGCAATAGTATATAATCAACATGCAATCGATTAACCAGTTCTAACAACAATTCACACATATAAGTATATCCTTTCTAGATCATCAATTCATATAACTCAAAGAATAATCATATCGTTGTACCTTAGGACCCTAGCCATCAATCACAAACCTTTATTCTGTTCTCATTATTTTGTTGCAATCGTCACTCGCTCACTATAGTGGTTATGTGGAAGTGGAAATTGATCCACTGCAGCAGTGCCCTATATAGGCAGTGGCTTGGCATCACTGCCACTTTTCTTTCTCAACCCACAATTTAAAACTTTGATCACCTTACTCATTATATATGCCAATTACCATCACCCAAGTTCATTTCAATCATCAAAGATTTCATTATTTACTCAACATAATATTAATGATGCCGATTATCCATTAATTTATCATCACTAACTATCAATATACCATGTCATCACATTACGAATTTTAACTCTATTTTTTATTAATAGAACTATTCCCGCAGTTAGAACTAATCCATCACGAATCATATATCATGAATACCCATTATAAGGAACTAATGGCAAAATCAACTCACATCAATAAATCATGCTTAGTCGAATTATGACAATCAACTATAGAATATTATAACTATATTGATATATAATCCTCAAACAACCATCACACAACACAAGTAAATAATAAACTGTAAAACAATATTTCATACTAATGGAATCATGTCCACACTCGATACACGAATACATGTATGCTTCCACAACTCATCAGTCTCGCCCCATACAAATCTCTACCATATCAGTATCATGTCATATCATACATGTATCATATCGATATACCTCATATCATATCTGTATATCTCATCATGCCCGAATCATGTCGGTATATCACATATCATATTTACATATATGTACATCTGTCATACATCTATTATCTGTACACATATGCTAGAGGGTTAACCACGAATCCTCATCACGACTCGTTGCTACATCCAACGAGTCGTACCATGGCCCGTGACGACTCACTCTGGCACCACTGAGAATTTCACCATGACTCCTAACCACGAGTCCTACCTACACGTCACGATTTGTAGGACCACCCGTGATATGACCTCAGGCTCCCTAAACTCATCACTACTCGAGTCACAAGTCGTAGGTCCTCACCACAATTCGTACCTCGAGTCGTCCTGGTGCTAAATTCTAGGTTTTTCTGCAGTTTCCAACTTCAACTCCCGGGTCTATTCTTAGGCCCTTTCGGGGTATGCCAGGTCCCAAACTTCATAGGAGAATTTGATTAATACCTTGGGGAGATGAGAGGCATGGCGCGCAGAAGCATCCCAGACTTAGAAAACTTTTCCAACACTCTAGTGCTTTGGATGGAGTCGCATGTTAGAAGGATTCAAATGCTTAGAAATTTGACTAACACTCTGGCTCTTTGGCTGGCGTGGGGCGCCCGGAGAAAGACTTCAGAGGAAAATTGAGCCAAAATTGGTGCACTGGAGGGCACGGTGCGCCAGACTTATTCTGGGATAGATTTTGCCGATTTTGAAACTAATTACTTGAGGGCAAAAGCATCATTTGAGGGCTCACTTATAAATATAACATCTAGGTCATTTTTTAGCTATCTTACATCAGTTTGTTTGATCATAGTACGATTTTAACATAGATTTAGAGGAGATACATGTTCATAACTTAGGTTTCTTCTTTTCTCTATCATTTTTATGCATCGAATGATGATGTCTTTGTTTTTCCACTTGAACATGAGTGGCTAAACTCCTATTCTAGGATTTTGGCCATAGTGGATGGTTGAATTTTTATAGATTGATTATGTTAGTATTGATTCTTCCTTAAAGGTTGTTTATATTTACTTATGTTAATTGCTTATTTCTTAGATTGATCACCTTTCCAATAGATCTGTTGGTTTTTGGTTGAACTCAGGAGAGGGAACTAAAAGGGTTAAAAGTAAGTACAAAATAGGAATTCAAAGATCCTTTGACCCATTAGTTGAAGGTTAGAAGTTGTTGGCGAGGATAGGGATATACCCTTCAACCTTGTTTAGTTGATATACAAGTAGCCATAACGCTCATCTTATGTTTCTCCTGCGACCATAGGGATATAGGCATTAGGGTTCATGAGATAATTCTTGGATGCTCGGGAGAGTGGCAACGGTTTGTGGATACTGGAGGTCACATTCGTCGCTAGTGGGATTGCCATTTTGCGAATGGGTCAAGCTGCCATCTGATTAGGTAACAACTATGCTTGCCTCACTGGTGGATGTTGTTGAAACTTCTTTGTAACCTTTTCAACTTTCGCTCTAGAGCTTCCCTCATGAGCAAATGCAATTGGCGTTCAGGTTCAACAAAGCTTCCACCAGCTCTCTATTCCTTGCCAGTTCTGCAAGGACAACCTGTTACCTGCAATATAGCAGACTAAGACCAAGGTTTTCAACACTTAAGGAAATTAAAAATCACATAAAAACAGAAAAATTCACTAAACTTCGCCAGTCCCCGGCAACAGCGCCAAAAACTTATTTGCGCTCCAGTGCACGCGCAAGCGTACACGATCGTACAAGTAATACAGTGGTCCTTTTTTAGATCCGGATGTCGAACCCACTGGGACTGGACTATTTCAGTGAATATTTAAGTTCAAGTGTTAATTTAACCATTACAAGTGTTGATAGAAGAGATTTCGGATACTTATAATTAAATCTATGGGTGATCACAAAATAATCTAGAAACAATTCAAGAAGCAACTAGAGTTAAGGCCTAATAATCATGCAATGCTATAATTCACAATGGTTCGAGTATGAAAACTTCAGTTGTTATCTAAAATAGTTAAAATGCGATGTTCATGGTATTTAGATCCTCTAAACATGACAAACTAGTCTCACACCTACATCATTGAGCGGGGATGTGATGACCAAATTCGTGAGCAATTTAACTACTTGGATGTGGTTTACGGGGTTTATGCCCTTGATTATGGACTTTCGTACCTCTAATCATTTAACCTGACTTAGCTTCACAACTACTTCTACGAGTGGTGATGTGACAATTCTAAGTCGGTGTCTAGATCATCCCATTTTATTAACCAAGCAAGGAAAATTAGGTATAATTTCTATCCTAACTGCGAATCCTATCGTAAAGACAAGAACTTGCTCCCTACATTCTTGCATTCTAGCCTAGGGTTACTCTTTCGAGCTTTTACCTAATCTTAACGAGTTTGTTTTCATGGTGATCAAGCATAAAAACTTCAATAATTAAGAATGCAAGACAAAACAACAACTAAAACTCAAACCAAAGATGAAAATTAAGCAATCGCATTCATATCGTGTGGCCTCAACCCTAGAGGAAGGGTTTTATCCACTCATGTACGTACAAATACTCAAAAACATAATTAGAGTGTGATACTTACAAGAGTAGTTAAAAGTGAATGAAGAATAATGAAACCTGGGTAGAGTTCTTCACTTCTCCCTTCGCTCCTTTTTGGTGTTCTCAAAATAATTCGTGATAAAATTATTTTAGGAGCTAAGTGTTCTATTTATACTTAGTGGAAAAATTACAATTTTGGCCGGCCATGGACCAGCTCCGAGTCACAGACCCTAATGCCCTGATTTTTCTCCGTGACACGGAGCAAACACGTAGCATCACTGGAAATCTCGGTAGTTGCATGTCATGCACACAGGCTATGCGCGTTGCCTACCGTGGCACGCTGCTGAACGCAGAGCATCTTGGCCGTGTCACGGGCCTGTCACACAGATTCACTAGACGGGAAATTCTGTAATGCTTCAAAAACTCAAAATCTAATTCTGGGACTTAAATCAGGAAATCCAGAAAAGCTACAGAAAAGCTTCAGGATGACCCACCTAATGAGTCGTTAAGTGACCTCACGACTTGTTAGGTGATCCGTGAGAAGGAGGCTTAATAATTTAAAGAGGGGAGGTAGTGTACCCAACGAGAGACATCACGAGTCGTGGTCACTGACCATGACCCGTTAGGTCACTCGTGGTCAGGCCTGAGTTAGGATTATATTTTGTGACCAGTGCACTTGACGGGTGGGGGAACAGTGCACTTGACGGGTGGGGAAACGAGTCGCGGGTCCTTAGTAACGACTTGTTATGTCCCCCATTACTAGCCTCATTGAGTTTTTAGCCGTTGTACTGACTTGGAGGACCACAAGTCGTGGCCAGTCACCGCGACCCGTTAGGTCACCTGTTAGGGGCACCTTGACAGTTTTTCCCAGCGAATTTCTAAGGGCTATTTAGTAATTTCCTACTCTCCCAAGCTTTAAACTTCATCGTTTTATTAATAATTTTAGACGTTTTTATCGGGAAATCGCTCTCATTCCTCATTCCCCACTCTCAGTTCTTAGAAACATCAAATGCCTCCTCTCAAGAACCTCCAAGCAAGACTAGGGCTTCTCATCTCTTGCAGCAGTTCAAGCTTCTTCTACGGAAGGGTTTTATTCAGGTATTTAGAATTCAACAAGGGAATTTTCCTTCCTTGTGTCCCCCAAATTCCTCCCCATAATTTCCCTATCGCTTTAGCCTCAGATTTTCTTGGATGTAAATTGTCATGTTGGTTTTCGTTAATTCCAATTTGGTTATTATACATATTTATTATTCATATGATCCTCATCAATTCTTAAGAAAATTTTTGTTGTTCTTGCCAAGATGATTTACAATGTAAGTTTTCGAGCAAAGATTATCAAGGTATTAAATTCGGGGTCTATTTTGCAAAAGTATGTTTTGGGTTGAATATCCTAGTAACTCTTATTATATAAATATGTGAGAAATTATTCCATTGAGGAGAATGACTTAACCGTTGTTGGATGAAACCCCTTTAAATTCTTGAAATTTCGACATATTATGAAACTTCCGTGTTGTAGGATTGAGTTGTGTTCTCTATTAGTTGCTTAGTAGTTTCTTTCAGTTAGAACGTAGAACCTCTTCAGCACAATTCAGAAAGTGTCAACTAATCAGTTTGACTCAGTCTTTTCCCAACGTGTCAGCAGCCTCCTAGTTATCAAAATCGTAAGAATCTAGTTTTGTCAATTAAGCAACACATGACATTTTAGATATATAGCTCTAATCAGCCCCAAGACCCCAGGTTTAGCTTGCAGTTTTTTTCTTTAGACAGTTACAACGCTTCTGATAAGCAATCTATGACCAGTCTAGAACCCAGTTTCAGAATCTGGTCCAATAAGACTCTTTAGGTACTTTTTAGTTATATGTCCCTCACTAGTCCCGACCCTAGTTTTGAGCCATCGCCAGTGCTCCGTATAGGTTTCAGTGGAGTATGAGTAGAACTTGCCCGGTGTGTGTGCAAAGAGTAGCAAGAATGATGGATTTAAGAAGCGATATAGGCATTTTTGGTAACCATTTTTATCCTATTTTACCTACCTTGATTGTAATTATCCTAGTTAGCCATGTTGAGCTTTAGCCTATTCTTTTAATAGCCATATTATAAGCTTGAATCTCCTTTGTTCTATTGATTTCTAGTTGATCCAAAAGACTCCTAGAGCACTTTAATGAAAAAATTTTGTAGCAAAGGAGCATAATTGGAGAAGTGAAGGGAAAAGATAAAAAGTGTGGTGAATTGGAAGAAAAGAAAAAGGTGAAATTTTTACTATACAAGGAGGGTGATTTTTAGTGGGAAAATAAAAAGAAGAAAGATGTTTGAAAAATTGAAGATTAAAAAAATCATGATTTATCGATTAACCGTACTCCATTTGTTTACAATGAACCTGTTTTGGCCCTAGTCCCCCCTTGGATATTGTGAACCTCAACATAAAAAATTTCTAAGTTGAGAGTGCCTAGAGGGGTGCGAAAGGGTGGGAACGGAATAAAGGAAAAGAAAAAAATAAAAAATGTGTGAATAAGCTCATTGTTGAATGAAAATCCCTACTAGTCATCTAAGTTGAAAATTGAGAAATAAAAGGAGGTATAAAGAGAGAATTTGGAAATTACAGAGTGCTAAAAATCAATGTGTTGTGAAGTATTAAAGTGCTTAAGGAGATTAGTCACTATCTTGGCCAAATAGTTCCTACCCATCCCTTAGCCTACATTACAACCAAATTAAAGTCCTAATTGATCCTTGATTCATAATTATATATTAGTGGAGTATTACACTAAGGGAAAGCCTATGGGTCGTCTTTTGATGTATGTCGTAGTTCTTTTTGTGAGAGTGAGCAGAAATTATTTTATTTATTCCCAAGTTAATCTTATTCTATATCTTGTGTGAAAACGGGCATCTCTCCAAAATGTGAGGGGCACAATGGTAAGACTTGGTTTAATCTTACTGCTAAACATGATTCATGTTGGCCTAAAGTATATCTTGATGAGTTAGTTTGCAAAAGCTAAGTGATTTCGAACTTTGACATTTCAATGTTGATCCTATATGCATGTGAGTGAGTTGTTTGAGCTTAATTGATTTGTCTCATGATCCTAAGTGCAAGTAGATTGCCCGTACAACTTTTGTCCTTAAATGTTAGAAGGGAGTGAGTATATTGTTCGAGGACGAAATAATAGTTTAAGTATGGGGTGTTGATGAAGTATTTATCAATTCATAGACATAAGTTTTCCCATACTTGCTATGTTTTGAGGATAATTGTGTGCTGCATGGGTTTATGCTATATATATTTGTGAAAAATAGCTAACGCACATGATTACGCTTTCGTGTCTAAAAGCAATGGATTTTGGTTTAATTATTGGAATGAATTTGAAGAAAATCATGAATAAAGTGAGGAAAGGGGAGAAAAATATGAAGAAGTATCCAGTTATGTAACAAGTGACATAACGAGTCATTGTGTGAAGTGACGACTGTCAAGCCGACACTCGAGCATCTCACAAGTACACCGGAGGATGTGATGATCCATGGCCACGAGGGACCTAACGACTCGTGCCCAGTCCTAACGAGTCGTTAGGTGACCCAGGACATAACTGGGTGCAATGCTGAGGACGACTAATGTAGCAAGGAACGACTCGTTTGGTACTAACGAGTCGTTACTAGTCCGTGATCACCGATGACCTGAGTCCATTTTTAATTAGGAAAGGAGCTAAAAATCCCAAATTAAAACCATTAAGTAATAAAGAAGCTGCACGCGGCAAGGCTCTAAACGGCCCAAAAATGGATTTACCACTTCAAATAGGAAAAGGAACTTTAAGATCCCAAGCCAAATTCATCAAGGAAAGGAAAAAGCATAAATCTACTACTATAAATACCCCTTTATTTTCATGTAATAGGATGTTGTCTTCAATGTCTTCAAGAGTTGAAGTTTCACAAGAAGTTCTCTTTAGATTAAATTTTAAGACGTGTTAAAAGACATATTTGAGATACGATTGTAATGTTGTTCTTTCGAATTTTGCATTAATCAAGTGTGTTCTTCCTATTATCATTGTAAGTATTAATTTTTTTCCTTTATTTATTAAATCTATTAATTTACTTATAAACATGATAGGCTAAAACCATCACAACTAAGGTTGTATGCATGACAAATTAATACACATAGGTAAAATACATAGTGATTCTTGAACGGAGTTTATGCATGTATTGTTTCTTCCTTCGTTTTAATTGTTTTTTAACGGTTGCAAACGTTAGAACTTGTTTTATTCTTACTACCGGATCAAGGAGGTAGTGAATGGAAAAAGCATTAACAACGGAGATTTGAGGCTATCGACTCTCATCTAATAGCTTAATCTTGTCCGGGAATAGATAATCCGATATTAAGGGTAAGGGTTAATCAAGAATATACCCGTAGACGGATCAAGTTGTGTGGTGAAAATCATCTACATAGTGGACCAACCATTTAGGTGCACCTAACTTACCAATATTGCATGCTAAGCAATCGAATAGATCACTAGTATAAAACGCCTTGTGGTTATGAAGTCATGGGGAACACTTACCCTAGTTAGTTGCATTAATTTGGAAAGAACAAACAATTTCTCAACATCGTTATTTATTACTTTACAAATTCCCCTCTTAGAAATAATTAACATTACATAAGCATGAAGTGCTCTTCTACATGCGTTTATGTATTCTTCTGTAGATCGACCCCAACCTCTAGTTGGGTTCTTATTGACAACGTCCACTTCATACTTTTGAAGGAGGTGTGGCTGGAGTGTTATCGCATGGCGCTGTTGCCGGAAAATGCAGTTTAGGATTAGATTAATTTCTTGTGTTTAACTTTTTGTCTTTATTTCATTTTTTGTTTTTATTTTTTATTTTTATGACGTGTCATAGGGAGACGTGGTAAAACAAGAGGCCAAGATGTGAGAATTGGTCTCTACAGGTATCTTGATGAAGTCTGAGTAATCAAGATACCTGTGTCGTGCCGCGATGTTAAATTTGGTGCTACTTGGGAGGAAACCCAAGATAAAATTTTCGCTTTATGTGTTTGTTCAAGTTTGTGTGTGATAGGTCATAATTTTCAACAAAAATTGAGCTTAAACATGAAGACAAGGAGTAGAAGCCTAGGGAGTTCTTCTTGCACTCAATTACTTTATGCTTATTTATTTTAACACTAGGATAGTGTAACCAATTAAGTCCGGGGGTGGGAGATGTGAACTTCATATTACCATGCATGCCTTAATTGCTAAATTTGCACATGGTAGGCCTAGATTTTTTGGGATTTATGATTTATCATGTATACTTGTTGGTGTGTAGTATTTTTTTAGTTTTATTTTATTTTGGGTTCCTCCTATTTTTGCTGCAATTTTCCGATGGATAGTCCCTTAGAACCGATTAGAGAGTCCATATTTTTTTTATTTTTTTTATTTTTTTTATTTTTTTTATTTTTTTTGAGTCATGACTTTGCCTAATGATGGATGGATGACGACCGTCTTAAGGGTAAATTAGCCATTAAGAAGAACAAGAACTTGGATCCTATGAATTCTAGGTGCTTCACCAAGGTATCATTAGGACTTTATTAAATTCACTCAAGAATGCATGAAAAGGTAGAAACATAGTCTTGGGAACTTGACTCATGTTCTTGAAAAGAGAAAATGGGCTTACTATGTTATGCATCAATATGAATATATGTGTTTATGCGATCTTGATTTCCATTGTTAAACCATCTTGTGTCAATGTTTCAGAATTATTTTTGATATACTCCATGCTTGTAAATTGATGTCTAGAACTTGCCCGGTGTGTTTGCAAAGTGAAATAAGAATGATGGATTTAGGAAATGATATAGGCATTTGCTTGGTGTTTGATTGTAATTATCCTAGTTAGACATGTTGGAGCCTTAGCCTATTCTTTGATAGTCATATTATAAGCTTGAATCCCGTTTTGTTCTTTTGATTTCATTGATCCAATTGACTCCTAGAGCACTTTAATGAAAAAAATTTGAAGGAAAGGAGCATAATTGGAGAAGTGAAGGGAAATGCTAAAAAGTGTGGTGAATTGAAAGAAAAGAAAAAGGTGAAATTTTGCTAAACAAGGAGGATGATTTTTAGTGGGAAAACAAAAAGAAGAAAGAGCCTTTGAAAATTGAAGATGAAAAAAATCACATTATTGATTAATCGTACTCATTTGGTTTACAATGAACCTGTTTTGTCCCTGGTCCCTTCTTTGGATATTATGAACCTCAACATAAGAAAATTCTTAAGTTGAAGGTGCCTAGAGTAGGGGTGCGTACATGGTGGGAAACAGAAGAGAGGAAAAGAAAAAGAGAAAGAAATGTGTGAATAAGCTCATTGTTGAAGGAAAATCCCCACTAGTCACCTAAGTTGAAAAAATTGAGAAATAAAAGGAGGTATAAAGAGAGAATTTGGAAATTGAGGAAAGTTCTAAAAATCAATGTGTTGTGAAGTATTAAAAGTGCTTAGGAGATTAGTCACTATCTTGGCTAAATAGTTCCTACCATTCCTTAGCCTACATTACGACCAAATTAAAGTCCTACCTGATCCTTGATTCATAATTATATATTAGTGGAGTATTACACTAAAGGCAAGCCTATGGGTCATCTTTTGCATGTAAGGAGTTCTTGTGAGAGTGTGAGCTGAAATTATTTTATTTATGCGCAAGTTAATCTTATTCTATATCTTGTGTGAAAACGGACATCTCTCCAAATTGTGAGGGGCACAATGGTAAGACTTTGGTTTAATCTTGATTGCTAAATAACATATGATTCATTTTGGCCCAAAATATGTCTTGATGAGTTAGTTTTCAAAAGCTAAGTGATTTCTTAATTCGACATTTCAATGTTGATCCTATATGCATGCGAGTGAGTTGTTTGAGTTAATTGATTTGTCTCATGATCCTAAGTTCAAGTAGATCTGTTCGTAGGATGAACTTTTGTTAAAATGTTATAAGGGAAGTAGTAGATTGTTCGAGAGATGAAAATAGTTTAAGTGTGGGGTATTGATGAAGGGCGTAATCACGCACTTCATAGATATAATTTTCCAATACTTTGCTATATTTTTAGGACAAATTATGTGTGTTTGCATGGGTTTATGTTATATATTTGTGAAAATAGCTAACAAACATGATTAGATGCTTTCAGGTCTATAAGCGATGGATTTTGGTGTATTTGATGCTTTGGAATGAATTTGAGAAAATGGAATGAAGTGAGGACTCGGAGGAGAAAATCAAGAAATGTCCAAGGAAGGTAACGAGTGACATAACGAGTCATCGTGTGAAGTGACGACTCATCGTCAAAAACTGTGAGCATCCATCAAGTACACTGGAGGATGTTATGATCGATGGCCACGAGGGACCTAACGACTGCGCTCCAGGCCTATCGAGTCGTTAGGTGACCCGTGGCCATAACTGGGTGCAATGCTGAGGACGACTAATGTAAGCAAGGAATGACTCATTTGAGGTCCTAACGAGTCGTTACTTAGTCCGTGACCACCGACGACCCGAGTACGTTTTTAAATAGGAAAAGGAGCTAAAAATCCTAAATTAAATTCATGAAGGAATAAAAGAAGGTGCAACGCAAAGAAGGCTCCAAACGGCCCAAAAATGAATTTCCCCACTTCAAATAGGAAAAGGAACTTTAAGATCCCAAGCCAAATTCATCAAAAAAAGGAAAAGCATAAATCTACTACTATAAATACCCCTTAATTTGATGTGGTAATGGGATGTTGTATCTTAAGTCTTCAAGAGTTGAAGGTTCACAAGAACTTTCTAGAGTAAATGTTAAGACATGTTAGAAGACATATTTGAGATACGATTGTAATGTTGTTCTTTCGAATTTTGCATTAATCAAGTGAGTTCTTCCATCATCATTGTAAGAATTAATTTTTTATTTTATTTCAAAAATCTATTAATTTATTTCTTATAAACATGATAGGTTAAACTACCACAACTATAAGCCAGAAACACATACCCAATATGAAGTAGGTAAATACTTAGTGATTCTTAAACTAGAGTTTATGCATGTATTATTTCTTCCTTCGTTAATTTCATTTAACGGTTACAAACGTTAGAACTTTCCTTATTCTTACTTACTGACCAAGAGGTAATGAATGGGAAAAGTGGATTAATAACGGCGATTTGAGTTATCAATTCTCATCTAATAGCTTGACCTTTATCTCGGGAATAGATAATCCGATATCAAGTGTAAGGGTTAATCAAGAATATACCGGTAGACGGACCAAGTTGCGTGGTGAAAATCATCTAGATAGGGACCAAACTATTTAGGTGCACCTAACTTACCAATATTGCATGCTAATCACCGGAATAGATCACTAGTATAAAACGCCTTGTGGTTATGGTCAAGGGGGAACACTACCAGTAAGTTGCATTAATTTGAAACAACAAACAATTTCTCAACATTGCTTATTACTTTTACAAATTCCTCTAGGAAATAATTAACAAAAAACATAAGCACTAGTGTTCTTCTACATCCTTATATATTCTCTGGGATCGAACCCAACCTATAGTTGCCTTTATTGACAACGTCCGTCTCATACTTCCGAAGGAGGTGTGGGCTTGAGCGTTATCAAAAAGTGGCGTCATTGTCGGGAATATGGTTTAGGATTAGATTAATTTCTGTGTTTAACTTTTTAGTCTTTATTTCCTATTTTTGTTTTTCTATTTTCTGACGTGTCATAGGGCAACGTGGTAAAACAAACGGCCAAGATGTGACCATTAGCCTCAAATGTATCTTGATGAAGTTCGAGTAATCAAGATACCTGTGTCGCGGTCGCGACGTTAATTTACGCGCTACTTGGGAGTCAACCCAAGATAAAATTTTCATTTTTTTTGTGTTTTTGTTAAGTGCAGGCGGATAGTCATAATTTTCAACAAAAATGAGCTTAAACATGAAGACAAGAAGTAGAGGCCTGTGTGGAGTTTTTCTGCATTCTATTACTTTTGTTTATTTGTTTTAGCACTAGGGATAGTGTAACCACTAACTGTGGGGTGGGAGATGTGAACTTCATATTACAATGCATGCCTTAATTGCTAAATTTGCAATGGTAGGCTCAGATTGGGATTTATGATTTATCATGCATGCTTGTTGGTGTGTAGTATTGTTTTCGTTTTATTTTGTTTTGGGTTCCTCCGATTTTTTTTCGGTACTCTTCGAGTGGATAGTTCCTTAGAACCGATTAGAGAGTCTAGATTTTTTTTATTTTTTATTTTAGTCATTGAATCATGACTTTGCCCGATGATGGATGGATGATGACCGTTTAAGGGTAAATTAGTCATTAGGAAGAATAAGAGCTTGGATCCTATGAATGCTACGTGCTTCACTCGAGGTATCATTAGTACTTTATTAAATTCACTCAAGAATGCATGAAAAAGGTAGAAACACTTAGTCTTTTGGGAACTTGAGTCATGTGCTTGAAAAGAGAAAAATGGGATTAATTATGTTATGCATGCAATATGAATATATGTGTTTATGTGTTCTTGATTTTCATTGTTAAACCATCTTGTGCCAATGTGTGAGGAATTATTTTTGATATACTCCATGCTTGTCAATTGATGTCTAGAACTTGCCCGGTGTGTATGCAAATAGAAATAAGAATGATGGATTTAGGAAGTGATATAGGCATTTCTTTGGTAACTATATTTTTATCCTATTTTACCTACCTTTATTGTAATTATCCTAGTTAGTCATGTTGAGCCTTAGCGTATTCTTTTGATAGTCATATTATAAGCTTGAATCCCGTTTTGTTGTATTGACTTCTATTTGATGCAAAATGACTCAGAGCACTTTCATGAAAAAAAATTTTTTAGGAGAGGAGCTTAATTGGACAAGTGAAGGGAAAAGCTGCAAGTGTGGCGAATTGGAAGAAAAGAAAGGTGAAATTTTTTTCTAAACAAGGAGGGCATTTTAGTGAGAAAACAAAAGGAAGAAAGAGATTTGAAAATTGAAGATGAAAAAATCATGATTTATCGACAACCGTACCTGGGCTTATTTACAATGAACCTGTTTTAGTTCTGGTCCTTCCTTGATATAGAACCTCAACATAAGAAAAATTCTTAAGTTGAGGGTGGCTAGAGTAGGGGTGCGTAAAGGGTGGGAACGGAAGAAAGGAAAAGAAAAAGAGAAAAAATGTGTGAATAAGCTCATTGTTGAAGGAAAATCCGCACACTCGTCCAACCACTGGAATTTCATCTTCTTCTGTGTTAACTTAGTCAGAGGAGAGCTATGGAGGAGAAGCCCACAAACCGTCGGTAATAACCTCAATCAGGAAACTCCCTGATTTCGTAGGAGGCAGTCCGGCCAATCCTTCACTCGCTACTATCTTATGAGGGCTTTAGTTGTATTCCTTCACCTGAGCCACATGACCCACACAAAGTCACGGACTTTAACCAAAATTGGCACTTGCTGAACTTGGCGAATAATTGGCGGTCCCTGAGTGTCTGTAATGCTAATCTTAGGTGGTTGGCATGCTCTTCTTCATTTTTGGAGTATACTAGAATGTCTTTGATAAATACGATTACGAACATATCCAA
The DNA here is from genome assembly GCA_018107945.1 of Datura stramonium. Taxonomy (NCBI): domain Eukaryota; kingdom Viridiplantae; phylum Streptophyta; class Magnoliopsida; order Solanales; family Solanaceae; genus Datura; species Datura stramonium. The sequence continues at coordinate 402,524 of JACEIK010000376.1, read as the reverse complement.
ATACTGCTTGAAGACTTTGTTCATTAGTTCCATAAATATTGCTGGGGCGTTTGTTAGCCCAAAGGACATTACCACAAATTCATAATGACCATACCGAAGTTATGAATGTTTTTTCAAGATGTCACACTCCTTCACCCTTAGCTGATGGTGCCCTGACCTAAGATCGATCTTGAGAAACGACTACTCCTTGAAGTCGAACAGATCGTCAATTCTGGCAAGAGGGCAATTTGCTCTAAATGTGACCTGTTTATCGACGGTAATCTATGCACATTTTGAGGGTACCGTCTTTATTACGCACGAATAGAAATTCCAGGGGAGAGATGTTGGGTCTGATATAACCCTTGTCCAGATGGTCTCTTAGCTGCTCCTCAACTCCTTATGCTTAGCCGGAGCCATTCTTGTAAGGAGGATGGAGATAGGGCTGAGTATCTGGGAGGAGATCTATCTCCGAGCTCATTTCCGTTCAGGGGGAACTCCCGGAAGATCCTCGTGAAAACATCTGGGAACTCACCGACTACTGGAACTGACCGGATGGTTGGGGTGTCGAGTTGGAATCTTTGACCCGAACCAGATGATATATACATCCTTTGAAGATGAGTTTTTATCAAGGTAGGAAATAAACCTACCTTAGGCGTTAAACTCGCGTCTTCGTCCATTCTAACACCGGCTCATTGGCAAACTGAAACTTGACAACTCTTTATGCAATCGAATGAGGCATAGCAGGAGTGTAACCAATCCATGCCAAGAATAAGGTCAAAGTCGTACATGTCTAAATCCCCTACAAGATCAGCCGGAATAACTTTACTCAGAACTAAGACTAGCGCTTATACACCCTAGCTAGCTCTAATCGACTTGCCAATCAGGGTGAGATTGAATGGTTCTGAGAGGACCTCTGGACTGATGAAAACTGGATCACATAGAGAGTCACAACAAAAGAGTGGCTCTTGGATCAAGGAGGGAATACACATCTAGGTGAAAGCTGACAACATACCCGTAACTACGACAGTGAGCTTTCCTGATCCCGATGGGAAGACAGAAAGCATAAAAATGATTTTGGCACCGACGCTATCCGTACCTAGAGGCTGGGCCCACTTGCCGGTCGGCCCGCTAGAACTGGAACATGCAGGTGGTATATTGTGATCTCCTCAATTCTACCGGCGGACACTCCTTAAGTCGTGTCCAAGTTGTCTCATTAATCGAAATAGCCCTCGTCCCTGAAGGCATTCTCCCGTGTGGTTCCTACCGCACTTGGCTAGCGCAAGCCGGGATACCTATCTCTGTGACTTTGAGTCTCGAGACTGAGTACCAGATGATCCAGCCCTCCGATCCCGGCACCGAAAGGTTGGGGCGCTGGCCAAACCAGTGCTGGGGTTCTCTGCTACTGCTGCTGCCAAGCTGATGTTGTGGGCGGCTACCACCGCTAGACCTTGATGGTTGAAATCAATGACGCCCTTTCCCTTTTGTTCTTATGCTCCATATCCTTCGCCACTCTCAATCTATTGAATAATAATCAAGCTAGAAAAGTCCATGAGTTCCATCGGTATCATGGTCCCACTCCTTGAGGATCAGATTTGATACTCCATTTACAAACTTCTGTGATGATCCCTTGGCTCGGCTACCATTTCTGGAGAATACTTAGATAGCCTAGCAAAATCCGTGAGCATACCCTCCACGCCTGCCTTGTCTCAAATTCATAAACTGGCCATCTTTGCCTCTCAGCTCCCAGGGAAAAATCTGGTCCAAGAAAGATGTGTGAAATTCTTCCCCACTCCACCGGTCCCGCCTCCCGCTGGCCGCCCTTCTTTCCACCGGTCATGCCAGACGAACTACCCCTTTCACTGCAGGCAGCCAAGCCTGCAGACTCTAAGAGGGACTCCGACACCCATAATTTGGGTGATTTTTCTAATCTCGTATACAAACCCTTGTGGGACCTCCTACCTTTGTTCCATGAAAATATGGAGGGTTCATCCGGGTGAAGTCTCATACCATCGCAACCGCCGTGCACTTTTGGTGTTCATCGGCACCACTTGCTGGTTCACTTGGTTGGTGACTGTTTGGGCCAGTAGTTGAATGGTCGCCCTGAATTTGACGGTAGTCACCGAATCATCTTGAGGAGCTATCGGGGCTGGTGGGGCAGGTCTGTTGGCGTTGTCGGCCTTCTTCCCGTTACTCGCATAGAGGCATGGTTCACCGAAAATGAAACAGCACGAATTAGAAGGGCATTTTTGGAATTGAACTTTAAAGCACGATAAAGAGCATGAACAAAAGAGAGTTTTCTAATAACATCTCGTAGCCTCCTCAAGTATAAGTGTGGTGCACACCCATGAAAGGACTCTACTCGATGTCGCTTTCTGTGATCCTAAGATACTCTAAACCTAGTGCTCGTATACTAATTTTGTCATGACCCAAGCCTAAACCATGGACGTTACATGGTACTTGAAGTCACAAGTGACCAAGGTCTGAAATAACAGCTTGAGAGACTACGCCAACTTATCTCGAACTGAACCGAACCTGGCCAAAACGGAGACTCGAATCAACTGACTAGTGGGAGAGACTCTAACCAACATATAACCATGTGAGCTAGATATGGAATCCGATGTATACACTCACCGATAAGGGACCCAATATACCTTGCCAGGGTATAAAATGCATGAACTGGGTGATCAACAAAGTCTGGGGCCAATCCGACCAAATAATATTGTAACCTACGCTAACAACGTAGTGCTGTGAACTCCGGGTGCGTTGAACCCGGCCCGCTCGGTTCTAACAAGCATGGAGTAAGTGTTTCTACCTCTTGTTCATGCATCTTGAGTGAATTTAATAAAGTCCAATGATACTCAAGTGAAACACCTAGCATTCATAGGATCCAAGTTCTTGTTCTTCCTAATGACTAATTTACCCTAAGACGGTCACATCCATCCATCATCGGGAAAATTCATGACTCAATGACTAAAATAAAAAATAAAAAAACATCTAGACTCTCTAATCGGTTCTAAGGGACTATCCACCGGAAAAGTACCGAAAACAAAAATCGGAGGAACCCAAAACAAAATAAAACTAAAAAAATACTACACACCAACAAGCATGCATGATAAATCATAAATCCTAAAAATCTAGGCCTACTCATTTGCAAATTTAGCAATTAAGGAATGCATGGTAATATGAAGTTCACATCTCCCACCCTACGCTAATTGGTTACACTATCCCTAGTGTTAAAAAAAAAATAAGCATAAAGTAATAGAGTGCATAACACACCATGGGCCTCTACTCCTTGTCTTCATGTTTAAGCTCATTTTTTGTTGAAAATTATGACCCATCACCTGCACACTTGAACAAACACATAAAAATAAAATTTTATCTTAGGTTACCTCCCAAGTAGCGCATAATTTAATGTCGAGGCACGACACAGGTATCTTGATTACTTAGACTTCATCAAGATACCTGTTGAGATCATAGTCACATCTTGGTCGCTTGTTTTACCACGTTGCCCTGTGACATGTCAGAAAATAAAAGAAAACAAAAATAGGAAATAAAGACTAAAAATTAAACACAAGAAATTAATGTAATCCTAAACCATATTCCCCGGCAATGACGCCACTTTTTACACCAAACCACACACCTCCTTTGGAAGTATGAAGGACGCTGTCAATAAGAAAACCCATCTAGAGGTTGGGATCGATCCCACAGAGAATACGGAAGGATGTAGAAGAACGCTAGTGCTTACTCTTTTTAGTTAATTATTTCCTAAGAGGGGGAAATTCGTAAAAGTAATAAATAACAATGTTGATAAATTGTTTGTTGTTTCCAAATTAATGCAACTAACTAGGGTAAGTGTTCTCCATGACTTCATAACCAAAAGGGTTTTATACTACTAATCTATTCCTAAGCTTAGCATGCAATATTGGTAAATTGGGTTCACCTAAATGGCTGGTCCTCTATCTAGATGATTTTCACTATGCACCCTAATCCGTCTACGGGTATAATTCTTGGTTAACCTCATCCTTAATATCAGATTAGCTATTTCTTGGACAAGGTCAAGCTATTACAGCCTCAAATCTCCTTGTTAATCTCTTCCCATTCACTACCTCCTTGGTCCGATAAGTAAGAATAAGGAAAGTTCTAACGTTTGCAACCGTTAAAAATCAATTAAAACGAAGGAAGAAAAAATACATGCATAAACTCCGTTCAAGAATCACTAAGTATTTTACCTATGTGTATTAATTCGTCATCGTTCCCACAACCCTAGTTGTGGTGGTTTTAGCCTATCATGTTTATAAGTAAATTAATATATTTCATAAATAAAAAGCAAAATTAATACTTACAATGATTATAGGAAGAACTCACCTGATTAATGCAAAATTCAAAAGAACAACATTACAATCGTATCTCAAATATGTCTTCTAACACGTCTTAAAATTTACTCTAGAAAATTCTTGTGAAACTTCAACTCTTGAATACATTGAAGACAACATCCCTATTATGAAAATAAAGGGGTATTTATAGTAGTAGATTTATGATTTTCCTTTCCTTGATTAATTTGGCTTGGGATTTAAATTTCCTTTTCCTATTTGAAGTGGGAAATCCATTTTTGGGTTGTTTGGAGCCTTGCCGCATTGCACCTTCTTTTATTCCTTTATAGATTTAATTTGGGATTTTTAGCTCCTTTTCCTTATTAAAAACTGACTCCAGGTCGTCAGTGGTCACGAACTAAGTAACGACTCGTTAGGAACTCAAATGAGTCATTCCTTGCTTACATTAGTCGTCCTCAGCATCGCATCCCACTATAGCCACGAGTCACCTAACGACTGTTAGGATCAAAATTGTCATTAGGTCCCTCGTGGCCATCGATCATAACATCCTCCAAGCAGATTCTGACGGATGCTCACAAGGTTCGACGATGAGTCGTCACCACACGATGACTCGTTATGCCTACCATTACCTTCACTGGACACTTCTTCATTTTCTCCTCCCAGCCCTCACTTTATTCCATTTTCAAAGCATCAAATACACCAAAATCCATCGCTTTTAGACCTTAAATCATTTAATCATGTATGTTAGCTATTTTCACAAATATATAATATAAACTCCGATACAAACACACATAATTTGTCTCAAACATAGCAAAGTATGGGAAAAATTATGTCTATGAAGCGCATGAGTACGCCCTTCATCAATGGGTACTCCGTTACTGTGTGAAAATTATGTACTGGATGTTGGAGAGTTGAGATGAAGGATATTGGCTGAGGCATGCAGCTCGAGATACACTATTCACCTCGGTTCTACCAAAATGTACTGCAATTTGTGGGATATTTATTGTGGAACGGTATGAAAAGAGACATTGCCGAATTTGTAGCCATGCCCGAACCGCGCAAGTCAAGGTAGAGTATCAAAGGCCAGGAGGCATGACTCAAGATATTAGCATACCCACATGGAAGTGGGAAGAAGTAAATATGGATTTTATTACGGGTCTACCTCGGACTCGCCGACAACATGACTCAATCTGGGTGATAGTGGAACGGATGACTAAGTCAACTTATTTCCTCCTTTAAAACCGTAATTGCCTCGAGGACTATGCCAAACTTTACATCTTCGAGAAGCAATTCATACTCCATGGGGTGCCTTTGGCTATCATTTCAGACAAGGGAACACAGTTCACCTCAAACTTCTGGAAGTCCTTTCATAAGGGACTAGGCACTCGAGTAAAACTCATGCCTTTTTTTCACCCGCACCGAGCCGGGCAAGTGGAGCGGACCATTCGCACCCTAAAAGATATGCTAAGAGCATGCACAATCGATTTTAAGGGTACTGGGATGACCACTTGCCTCTTATCAAGTTTGTGTACAACAACAACTACCATTCTAGTATCCAGATGGCCCCATTTGATGCATTGTATGGTAGAAGGTGTAGATCTCCTATAGGGTCGTTTGAAGTTGGTGAAGCTACCTTTGATAGGGCCAGACTTATTTCAAAAGAGGCAATGCAGAAAGTTCAGCTCATCTGAGAAAGGTTGAAAACAGCTCAGAGCCGCCAAAAATCTTATACAGATGTGCGGAGAAGAGAGTTGGAGTTTGTTGTTGATGATCGGGTATACCTGAAAATTTTGCCCATGAAAGGGGTTATGAGGTTCGATAAGAAAGGGGAAGCTCAGTCCGAGGTAAATGGGACCTATAGAATTTTTGGAGGCATATCGGCAATGTCGCCTATAAGCTAGAGTTACCTTCAAAACTAGTAGTTGTACATCCAGTTTTCCATGTCACTTCAAGAAGTGCATCGTAGAACCAAACCCCGCTTGTGCCATTGGACAATGTGGGAATTAAAGGATAGTCTCTCATATATGAGGTACCACTCCAGATCCTTGATTGTTAGGTTCATAAGCTGAGAAATAAGTAAATAGCTTCAGTCAAGGTCTTATGGCGAAATTCGTGTTGAGGGAGCTAGCGGGAGGCCGAGCGAATATGATGGCCAAATACCCCAATTGTTCTACCGACTCGTTGTAGCTTGAAATACTATTTTGCCTTAGGATCTGATCTAGTTGTTGAATTAAGTACATGTGTATAAGTTTCTCTTACGACTTTGATGTGTGTATCAAAAAGTAAATTCAGTTCGATTATGTATTTTGAAATGGAGGCAGTCGCTCGGCGCTTTGAAGTAAATTTAGCAGAGCTGAAAGTTTGATTGCTATTTTTCTGTTTTCTGTGTGTTTTCTAACATTCGAGGATGAATGTTTACAAGGGGGAGATATTGTAATGTTCGAAAACTCAAAATCTAATTTCGAGACTTAAATCAGTAAATCTGAAAAACTGCGTAAAAGCTTTCAGATGACCCACCTAACGAGTCGTTAAGTGATCTCGTGATTCTTTAGGTGAGCCGTGAGAAGAGGTCGTGACAATTTAAAGAGGGGAGGTAAACCCAACGAGAGACTTCACGAGTCGTGGTCACTGACCATGACCCGTTAGGTCACTCGTGGTCAGGCCTGAGTTAGGATTATATTTTGTGACCAGTGCACTTGACGGGTGGGGGAAACGAGTCGTGGTCCTTAGTAACGACTCGTTATGTCCCCCATTACTAGCCTCATTGAGTTTTTAGCCAGTGTACCTGACTTGGAGTGACCACAAGTCGTGGCCAGTCACCGCAACCCGTTAGGTCACCCGTTAGGGGCACCTGATAGTTTTTCCCAGCGAATTTCTAAGGGCTATTTAGTAATTTCCTACTCTCCCAAGCTTTAAACTTCGTCATTTTAGTAATAATTTCAGATATTTTAGTGGGGGGGAAATGGTTCATTCCTCATTCCCCACTCTCAGTTCTTAGAAACATCGAATTTTCTCCTCTCAAGAACCCTCCAAGCAAGACTGGGCTTCTCATCTCTTGCAGCAATTCAAGCTTCTTCTACGGAAGGGTTTTATTCAGGTATGTGGAAATTCAACAAGGGAATTGTCCTTCCCTTGTGTCCCCCAAATTCCTTCCATAATTTCCCTATCAGTTTAGCCTGAGATTTTTGGATATGAGGAGATTTTCATGTTGGTTTTCATTAATTCCAATTGGGTTATTATACATGTTTATTATTCATATGAGCCTCATCAATTCTTAAGCAAATTATTGTTGTTCTTTCCAAGATGATTTACATTCCTAAGTTTTCGAGTAAAGATTATTGCGTATTAAATTCTGTCTATTTTGCAAAGTATGTTTTGGAATGAATATCCTAGTAACTCTTATTATATAAATATGTGTGCAATCATTCCATTGAGGATAATGATTTTACCCTTGTTGGATGAAACCCCTTTAAATTTTTAAATTTCGACATATTATGAAATTCCCATGTTGTTGGAATGAGTTGTGTTCTCTATTAGTTGCTTAGTAGTTTCATTCAGTTATAACATAGAACCTCTTCATCACTATTCAGAAAGTTTTAACTGATCAGTTTGACTCCAATCAGAATCAAACTCAGAATCTAGTTTTTGTCCATTAGGCGGTCATGACATTTTAGATATATAGCTCTGACCAGCCCTAGGACCCCAGTTCAGTTTGCAGTTTGTTCTTAGATGGTTATGACGCTTCCAGATAAGCAGCTCTAATCAGTCTAGAACCCAGTTTCAAAATCTGGTCCAATAAGACTCTTAGGGTACTTTCTGTTATATGTCCCTGACTAGTACTGGACCCCAGTTTCGATCCATCAGCTTAGCAGTTCAGTATAGGTTTCCAGTGGGAGTAGGACTTAGCATCGAGCGGGTCGGGGTTCCGGAGCACCCAGGTTCCCAAAACTACGTTGCTAGTGTAGGTTACAGTATTATTTGGCCTGATTGGCCCGGGACTTTTTTGATCACCTAGTTCATACCTTTATACCCTAGAAAGGTATATTGGGTCCTACCGGTGGGGTGTATACATCGGACTCCACGTCTAGCTCATGTGGTTATATGTCGGTTAGAGACTCTCCCACTAGTCAGTTCAGTTCAGTCTCAGTTTTGACAGTTCAGTTCAGTTCAGTTCAGTGTGGTCTCTCAGACTCAATATTTCAGACTTAGGGCATGTTTATGACCATCAGCCAGGGTCATTATTGACCATATTAGCTATATTCCAATGGTATCAGTTTTCAGTATTTTTAATTGGTCATTTCAGTTCAGTTACTAGTTCTTTAATACTATTTATATCTCTCACTTACTCAGTACATTAAAAGTACTAATGCATACTTTTATGTTGTATCATTTCATGATACAGCTGCAAGTTCTCAGATCCAGCGTCGTTAGCCAATTTCGCTCGGATCTCCCTATCAGCAGCAGCAATGTGAGTCCTCATATTCCGAGGGCATTATTTCATTCATTTCAGTTTTCTTTATTATTTTCAGTTGAGACTTAGAGTTAGCTGGGGGGCTTGTCCCAGTAACTCCTCTGTTAGATGGCTTTCAGACCAGACTTGATTTCAGCCATTCAGATATTTAAAATCTCTATGTTTAGTCTTTAATTTTTCATAAATGTTGTTATGTACTATTTCAAATTTCCGTTGTGCATTTTTCCCCGGAATACCAGTGTATGATAAACCAAGGGTTGACTTATGATCACTTGTGACTTAAAGTACCGTGTTATGTCTAGGGTGTAAGCCCGGATCGTGGAAAATTCTCTCGCATGCAGGCACTAGGCGTGGCATGCAACTTAGCGCGTTGCTGCCTTGCCGTGGCACGTTGGGTGGCTCGGCGTATGCATACTCTTGTGCTACATCATGAGACTCTTTCTCTTTTTATTCCAAGCTCCTTCCTCAAGATTTAACCATCATATTTAGTCCCTCCTAAGCATTTCACATCTACAAAACAAAGACTAATAATGTTGGTTAGTTTATGTATGAAATTATAAAAACTCACATGAAAATATAATCAATTAAAAACAAACATGACTAAGATTAAGTTATAAAACAGCACTTGGGCACGTAATTATGCCCGTCAAAAATTTATTTGCGCTCCAGAGCACGCGCAAGCGTACATAGTCTACAAGTAATACAGTGGCCCTTTTTCAGAGCCGGATGTTGAAACCACGGGGACTGGACTATTCCAGCGAATATTTAAGTTCAAGTGTTAATTTAACCTTCACAAGTGTTTATAAAATAGATTTCGGATAGTTATAATTAAATCTATGGGTGATCACAAAATAATCGAGAAACAATTCAAGAAGCAACTAGAGTTAAAGCTTAATAATCATGCAATGCTACAATTCACAATGGCTCGAGTATGAAAACTTCAGTTGTTGTCTCAAATAGTTAAAATGCAAAGTTCATGGTATTTCGAGCCTCTAAACACGACAAACTAGTCTCACACCTGCTCGTTCAGTGGAGATGTGATGTCCTAATTCGTGAGCAATTTAACTACGTAGATGTGGTTTACGAGATTTATGCCCTGTATTATGGACTTTTCTACCTCTAATCATTTAACCTGACTTAGCTTCACAACTACTTCTACGAGTTGGTGATGTGACAATTCTAAGTGGGTGTCTAGGTCATCCCATTTTATTAACCAAGCAAGGCAAATTAGGTATAATTTCTATCCTAACCGCGAATCCTATGGTAAAGACAAGAACTTGCTCTCTACATTCTTGCATTCTAGCCTAGGGTTACTCTTTTGAGTTTTTACCTAAGCTTAACGAGTTTTTTTCATGGTAATCAAGCATAAAAACATCAATAATTAAGAATGCATGACAAAATTGTAACACCCCGGATAATTTGAACGATAAAATCGTGCTTTTGAGGTAGGACTAAGAGTACTTAATTGGATAAGAAGAAAGTGTATGAGTTATTTGAATCACTCTATGATCATATTTAGTATTATACATCAATCAAGTTGTGGAAAAAAATTCGGAAAAAGTTATCACAAAATTTCCTTCTTGAGATTCTTTGAAATTTAGGTCAAATGTATCGAGGCTTTTCTCCCAATCTATAAGTAGTTAGGGGGTTTGTGACCTATCAAATTAAATATCTATGAGTCTAGTTTCCATTTAATAAAACCGTTTGTCAATCCGACTTCGACGTAGAGAGATATTCGCGTTTTCGCAAAACCATGCAAGCAGGCACCTCACAATGTCTTAAGGCGCTGGAGAACTATAAATAGCCCCTTGGTCGGTTGTTCTTCATCAAAAATTCTTTTTCAAGAATATTTTTCTTATGAAACCTCTCTCAAGTTCTATCCATGGTTTCCTTTGGGTTTTGGGGTTAGAATCCATGGCTCAACATGGTTTTGGTGTCGGGAAGTCGGGAATCGCGTATAGTCCGTGGCTTGGTGTCTTTTCCGGGCTGTTGGTTGCTGTTTCGTGGTGAAGCTGTTGGTAAGCCTTCTTCCTTTTGTTCTTCTTTGTGCTTAAGGTTGTTTATTGGAGTATTCACCTCGTTAGGTTGTTGTCTCAAAGTTTCTACCGTCGAATTCCTATGAATCTTGTCGGGTAAGCTTCATTTGTCTTGTTTTATTATTGAGTTGTTTTGGATGCGTTTTGGCAGAATCTTGGACTTCCTTTAGGCATTAGTTTCATGGTTTTGAAGTCTCAAGTTCGGCTAGGCTTGAAGCTAAGGTATGTTAGGCTTTTTCCTCCCTTTGTCGGCATGAATTCCATAGCCGTTGCGTCCGTGTTGACGTGTGTGCTGGCTGTTTTGTGATGGCTTGTGTTTTCATATTATTGAAATCTTGTTCTGTTGTTTATATGGTGATAAAAGTGTATATAAGGTTCTAGTTTGGTTGGTGTCTCGGGCTTGGGTGCGAGGAATCGTAGTTATGGCAAATTATCAGACTCGTATCGAGAGGTTGTGTGTGAGACATGTGGTTCTTGTACCAAGTTATGGGTTGTTTAAGTGAATAAGATTAGGTGATTATATTGTCAACTTAATGAGGGATTAGAGTGGTTAATGTTGAAGTCTGCGATGATCTTTTGTTATATTTGAATCGGTGATCGTGTCGACCGTGTCGATGGCACGTGTCGGCCGTGGTGACACTTGGGTTGATTTGGCCGTTTCCCTTGATGTTAGTGGTAAGTAGAGTGGTGTGTGCGCTGTTTGTAAAGTTTCAGGATAGAAGGGTTAGGATGGTAATCCTTATCTTGGTTAGTGGCTCGTCGGTGGACAGCTAGACATGAAAGAATAGTATCGTGTTGTAATAGTCGGATTATGGGGTTTGAGAGCCGATTGTGGGCTATTTGAGCATGTATTATTATTGTTGTTGACTTTGTGTGTGTGTTATGTTTGAGGCCTTGTGGCTTGTGGATATCCGATGCGCGAGAGTTGTTCCAGCTAGAGGTCGAGCCCGAGGTGTCTTGTGGCTTGTGGATACCTGACGCACATGAGTGTTTCCAGCTGAGGCCTTGAGCCCAAGGAGTGAAATGACCTATGGGGTTGAAAGTGATGTCCTCCGTAGTGTTAAGTTGAGACATGACTTGAGAGTGGTTTGACATGTCTGAACCTTCCTGGGATCGCGATTGGTTCTCCCAAATGTATTGAGCTCCGCTAACTGTGTGCAGCCGAGAGAGTGTCCGACAATGCTTGATTGATGATGTCGATTAATTGGTGTTTACTCTTGATTTGCTTGGCATTACACTGTGGTTGTTGTTTGTGTTATACATTATCTTATAGTAGTGGATGCTAGATGTTGGTTGGTGTTAGCTAAGGCCATTGAGAGGCCTAGAGGCGATGACAAGTGAGCTGGGTCTACAAGGTTGCGTTGTATTGTTATTTACTTTTGGGCTTGCCGGGCTTATGGGGGCCAGGTAGGTTCTGTTTCTATGTTTGCTTGTACTTGTCAGGATTATGGGGGCCAGGTAGGTTTTATGTGTTTACTTAAGTTGAGTTCTCCTTCTACGATATTTGGTATATATGTTGATCTCTAATCTTTGTCTTCCAGTTGTTTCTTTCTTTCATGCTCGGTACATTATTATACTGACGCCCTAGTCGGGGCGCTGCATTCATGCCTGCATGTGATGGTGGGTTGTTAGATAAGGTTCTTGGTTGCTGAGTGGAGTTCCAGCTGAGTCGGTGTGCTCCAATTCTTTCAGAGTTGCCATAGGTTGAGTTATGGGTAGTTCGGGGCCCTGTCCCAAGCAGTTGATTTCTATTATATTTTTAAAGGCTCGTAGACATTAATTGTGGGTGTCGTGTCATTGTTATAGGCCAGGTAGGCCATGTTGTATAGTTGTTCTTCCATTCTATGTCATCAACGGCATATTGTATTTATTTTTATTGGTTGGTCAGGTGAGCAAGCTTCCGCTATAGTCTATCGTGTTATTCTGATTTTATAGTTGTTGTGTTGTTTAACCTCATCGGTCCTAGCCTTTATTTTATATTTTGGGCTTCAAGTATGCTCATATCAGGGGTGGCACCAGGTGCTATTCATGCCTCCCCGGGTTAGGTGTGTGACAAAACAACAACTAAAACTCAAACCAAAGATGAAAATTAAGCAATCGCATTCATATCATGTGGCCTCAACCCTAGAGGAAGGGTTTTAGCCACTCATGTTCGTACAAGTACTCAAAAACATAATTAGAGTACGATACTTACAAGAGTAGTTAAAAGAGAATGAAAACTAACGAACCCTAGTTAGAGTTCTTCACTTCTCCCTTCGCTCCTTTCCAGTGTTCTCAAAATATTTCGTGATAAAATGATTTTAGGAGCTAAGTGTTCTATTTATACTTAGTGGAAAAATTACAATTTTGGACGGCCATGGACCAGCTCCGTGTCACGGACCCTAACACCCTGATTTTTCTCTGTGACACGGAGCAAACATGCAGTACCACTGGAAATCTCGGCAGTTGTATGTCATGCGCGCAGGCTATGCGCGTTGCCTGTCGTGGCACGCTATTGAACGCGGAGTAGCTTGGCCATGGCAAGGGCCTGTCGCACGGCTTCATTGGACGGAAAATTCTCTCGCGTGTAGGCACTGGGCGTGGCACGCTACTTAGCGCGTTGCTGCCTTGCCATGGCACATTGGGTGGCCCGGCATATGCATACTCTTGTGCTACATCATGCGACTCTTTCGCTTTTTATTACAAGCTCCTTCCTCAAGCTTTAACCATCATATTTAGTCCCTCCTAAGCATTTCACATCTACAAAACAAATACTAATCATGTTGGTTAGTTTATGTACGGAATTACAAATAATCACATGAAAATATAATCAATTAAAAACAAACATGACTAAGATTAAGTTATAAAATAGCACTTGGGCACATAATTATGCCCGCCAAACACTTGTTTGCGCTCCAGCACACGCGCAAGCGTACACGGTCGTACAAATAATGCAGTGTTCCTTTTTCAAATATGGATGTCAAACCCACAGGGACTAGACTATTTAAGCGAATATTTAAGTTCAACTGTTAATTTAACCTTTACAAGTGTTGATAGAAGAGATTTTGGATACTTATAATTAAATCTATGGGTGATCACAAAATAATCGAGAAACAATTCAAGAAGCAACTAGAGTTAAGGCCTAATAATCATGCAATGCTACAATTCACAATGGTTCGAGTATGAAAACTTCAGTTGTTGTCTCAAATAGTTAAAATGCAGTGTTCATGGTATTTCGAGCCTCTAAACATGACAAACTAGTCTCACACGTACATCGTTGAGCGGGGATGTGACATCCTAATTCGTGAGCAATTTAACTACGTGGATGTGGTTTACGAGATTTATGCCCTTGATTATGGACTTTCGTACCTCTAATAATTTAATCTGACTTAGCTTCACAACTACTTCTACGAGCGGTGATGTGACAATTCTAAGTCGGTGTCTAGCTTATCCAATTTTATTAACCAAGCAAAGCAAATTAGGTATAATTTCTATCCTAACCGCGAATCCTATCGTAAAGATAAGAACTTGCTCCCTACATTCTTGCATTATAGCCTAGGGTTACCCTTTCGAGTTTTTACCTAAGCTTAATGAGTTTGTTTTCATGGTTATCAAGCATAAAAACATCAATAATTAAGAATTCAAGACAAAACAACAACCAAAACTCAAACCAAAGATGAAAATTAAGCAATCGCATTCATATCATGTGGCCTCAACCCCAGAGGAAGGGTTTTAGCCACTCATATTCGTATAAATACTCAAAAACATAATTAGAGTACGATACTTACAAGAGTAGTTAAATGAGAATGAAAAATAACGAACCCTAGCTAGAGTTCTTCCTGCAACATTAAACACAAAACACATCATACCTATAAAAACATACCCAGAATGTGCATAGTTTCTTGATCTTAAGCGTCGAAAGTGCCGTAAAATCACGACACATCAACACCCTTAACTTAGAACTTTTGCATGTCCTCAGGAAATAACAAAATAAAACAAACTAAACTAAACTACTTCGATGTTTCAATCGAAAGAACTCTAAGAAACTTACAGTAGTCATATTTATTCATCAAATCAAAATTTTCTAACCCCTCCTTCATCATATCAACTCAAATCACGATGCATATGCAAAATTTCCAACCATGACACAAGGGAATCAAAACATGTCAAAACACTGTCACTTGCAACCACACACATAAATCTATAACACTGACCCATAAAATTTGCAGACGATTTTGTTGACCAAATGCTATCACCTCAAAGACGTTCCATACTCACACATGTGATATGATTATTTTGATATATTTATCTTGGGACTAGGTAAGATTTACTCTCTATCACAAAGAAATTCTAACTATGTACAACCTTTACTTTCAATACCTCAATTTTCATACAAGTAACCGGGATCACTATAGGACTTTATAGGCTTGTAATGTAGGCTCAGATTCGGGTATGGTACATATGGAATTAGTAGCTTAACCCTCCTTGGCACTACACACTTCTTGACTCCACTTTCAACCTTTTTTCTATTTTCTCCCTTTTTCCTTTACTTGCTTCTTCTTTTAGTTGCATTTGCAACTACGAGTGCGGTTTCTCTTCATTCAAGCATTCATTGAAGTCACATCTTTCGTTTCTTTGATTTTCTTTCTCTTTGACAACAATTTTTATTTCTTTCTTTTCTTTTCTTTTCGTTATGCACACCGCACCTTCATTCCTCCAGACTCTTCTTAATCACCCCTATAATAGCCACCCTCAACTTAGGCGATTTGCCTGAGTTGAGGTTCATAATGTCCAAGAAGGGATCAGGGCCAAAACAGGTTCATTTTTAATAAAAGCAGGAAGGTGAATTTGTGTAAACAAAAAGAAAGGCAAATTTAAGCTTAAACATTTGGATCAAGATATTTTTATTCTCTTTTGGTAGGTCTTCTAAGGCTAAGTGGGCTCATTAATTAAAAACGGCCTATGATCCTTTCCTAGTTTTCTATCCTCTATCTCGGTACGACTGACCAGGCAAGTTTTAGATTGACACATACAGCCGAATTTAGCTATTAAACCTCTCTCACACAAGCACAAGTCAACATCATCACTTCTACTAACTGCTAGTTCAGGTACAGTCATACGATGGTAAACATGTTCATAGTTTCAATGCTATGCAAAGATTCACAAAGGTCATACTTGTCAACTTTAGCATATACATTAAAAAATTTCAGGAGGGATATCAAATTCTCAATTCAACAAAAATCAACAATTTAAGCTCTTGACTGCCTTAAGTTTACCTAACTTTCTTCCGACTGACACAAACAAACACAAAAAACATAAAACCCTAAACATGTCGATTCTACTAGATAAGGAACACCCAAGAAAAAATATATCTGGCAAGAAAAACCCTCGGGTTATGTTCAACAAAAGACATTCACAGGTATCCCTCCCCACCCCCATCAAGAAAATCATGCGTCGTCCTCGATGCATATATGTATCAGACAAAACTAGGGAAATAGGGAACATACCTGTGCGACCTAGGTGTCAGCTACCTGGTTGGTGGAGGGTGTAGATACTCCTCCAATGTTATCTCCAACATTACCAGCTTGACCCGGTGCATTTTTAGATCCAACAGAGCTCGTCCCTTCTCCACGAGCTCTCGCTGCCTCACTCTTGGCTCTCTGTCGATCCTCCTCTCTCGATACATGTAGCGCTCTTTCCATCTCACTCCGCTCTCATTTTTGCTGACGGAGTAGAGAAGCATCATCTTCGAAGCTTTCCTCCTCACAAGGCCTTTTACCTTTATCATGTGCCACCGGCTCCTCAGTAATGAAATATAAAACCGGTGGTAACTCTTCTTCAAATTCATCATCGATAACAGGAAGCACTGGTGGAGGTACTGCAACTACCTATTGTGCATCCAAATCCCGCACCTTGGCTCTGAGCACTCCTAGCTCTGCATACCATTTTTCCAGTTCAGGCTCCTGTAACTGCGCAAGGCGCTCATCCATTCTTCTCCCTAATCATTACTTGCGTCAAGGCAGGCCTCTTTTTCCAGTATTGGCCCCCTAATGCCAAACGTTGTAGTGTGGCTGCATAGGCTACATAGAACTCTCTAACTAAGCATGGGATGTAGCTTCCTGATGGATCGGTCAACCACCCAAACCTGTACTTGTCGAACACAGCTTGTAGCTTTGGAATGTCTTTTAGTCCCGTAGTGACCAGCCTCAGCTCCTCGTATATGCTCCTCTTTGGATTTTATTTATCATTAGGAGCAATATCTCTATTATATATGGCCCTCAAACCATGAACACACCATCTCTTCACGTTCCTTGGTTGCTCGTTTGATGTGTTCGAGGTCTCAGTCAGTTCATCATCATAGTTCCCTCGCTGAGCATGTGACTCGTCAGCTATCTCTGGGTTTTGCCCAGCTGTGGGGCCCTCACGAGCAAGTGCGGCTGTAGCTCTGGCATTATATCAGTGCGTCTGGGTGGATCCCTCATAGTGGAGTAGGAGCTTCAACCAAGGCTGTTGGATTTGAAGTTTGTTGAGCCCTAGCCCTGGTTGATCTCCTCATTAACTACTCCTCTGATATGTTATATTCTTCCTCCGAGCTACTTGACTCTTCAGAGGAGGACGGCTCATCCCGAAGTCTGCGGTATGATGGTTGACTTCTCTCAGGTACTTGTTTCCTTGCCTGACCTTTCTTTGGTGTACCTCTTGGAGCCATTGTACCTGTGTAAAAATTGTTAGTATATGAGATGAGATGAAACAAAAACATTTTTAAACTGCTGCTCAGTGGACTTGACGAGTGACTAAATGAGTGGCAACGACTCGTAAGGTCCCTCATTGTCACAAACTATTCTATCTTCATGTTGGGCCAGTGTACTTAACAACTGGTCTCAACGAGTCGTTACCTAAGGCAATGAATCGTTAGGTCAGTCATTAGGTACACTATTCTCTTGATGTAATTTTCCACTCAGGACGAGCTACACAACAAGTCATTTGGTGATCTAACGACTCGTGATGTAGCTCGTGCTCAAGAGTTTCAGTTTACCCAACTTCATTCATCTTCATATACTAACTACAATTTTAATTCCTCGAACACAGAATCATTAAATTCTCACAAGAACTCAGTTAACCAGTCCCTAAATTCCAATTTAATCAGTTCTTCGATATCACCGGCTACCTAGGTTTACTATCGAATTGAAATAACAAGCCGAACGAGTACCATATTAATCCAACAATTTCAAGGTCAATCAAAGAATGAGTCCCAAAGAATCTTATCCAAATGCAATAGATACTCACAATTTACCAAGAAAAATATACTTACAAGATGTTTTAGCAGAGATGGGAGTGAAATCATGTGTGCATGCGAATGTTTAGAGTGCAATGTCGAGGGGTCGTTTCGATGAGGTTGGGGGATGAAGAATAGGGAATTTTGAAGTTTGTAATGGTGCTTGGTTAAAACTTAGGTGAGAGTTTGAAAATTAAAAGAAATTGGGTTTATATAATTCACATTAGATTTTCCCTAATTCCAGCCTGGGTCGGGTCGGACATGTTTATTAAAAACTTTTAACGCCCAGTGTAATGATTCGTTAAGTGATTAAACGAATTCTTGTTCCCCTTTTATGTTGTGACTGGAGTTCAACAAACTTACCTGGGACCTAATGAGTCAAGCAACAACTCATGGTGTCACCCAACGAGTTGTGGCCTGAGTCGTGGTCCTTGAACTATTGTAGCTACATGACTGGTCACTTAACGAATTGGTCTCCCAATGATTCATTGAGTGAGTTGTTATCACCCTTCTCCATTTGATTCTACCTTTTTTCCAGTGTACATGACGGAGGACCTCACGATTCGTTTCTTGAAGAGACGAATTATTGAGTCACTCGTTGCTCCCCTATTTTCTGCGATTCTCTTCACGATTTGACTGAATGAGTCATCAGGTCAAACGACGACTATTTGACTGAACGAGTCGTCAAGTCAAACGATGACTCGTTCGATGACATTTTGCACTAGAACTGAAGTTCTAGATTTTGGTTCCAACTTAAAATTTTTCATCTTAATCATCTGCACCCATCAACAAATGTAAACACTATTTTTTTCTTACATTTACACCTTGGGTTGCCTCCCAAGAAGCGCTTGATTTAACGTCGCGGCACGGCGTGGATGTTTTGACTACTCAGACTTCACCAAAACACCTCAATGGTTGCCTACCATGCAGCGCCTGATTTAATGTCGTGGCACGATGCAAGATCTCTTGACTACTCAAAATTCGTTAAGTAATTCGTCTCCGTCCTCCTGTGTTGAGAATATGTCGAATTCCCTTGGTTGTTTCATGGTCTGGAAAATGTTGAAGGTGACATCATCTTTGTTTAACCTAAATTTTAACTAGCCTACCTCCACATCTACTAGGTCCCTACCAGTTGCAAGGAATGGTCACCCCAAAATTATGGGGACCTTAGAATCGACTTCGCAGTCCAGAATCACGAAGTCTACTGGGAATATAAATTTTTCCACCTTGACGAGCACATCAAATAGGATCCCCACCGGCTTTTTAACGGTTCTATCAGTTATTAGTAGCCGCATAGTGGTCGGTGTGGGGGCTCCCAAGCCTAATTTTTTAAACACTTCTAGCAGCATCAAATTTATGCTAGCTCCCAGGTCACAAAGAGCCCTTGCAAACTCAACATCCCCAATGGTGCAAGGTATAGTAAAAGCACCTGGGTCTTCCAATCTTTTGAGCTAGAACCCGTGTAGTTATGGCACCACAGTGGTGCAGATTATCAGCAGGTTTAAAACTTACAGTCCTTTTTCTGGTGACGAGGTCTTTCATGAATTTGGCATATCCGGGCATCTTATCAAGTTCCTCAACTAATGGGATGTTCACTGACAACTTCTTAAGCATAGAGATAAATTTTTGATACTTCCCATCTTCGGCTTTTTTCTACAAACGTTGTGGATAAGGAGGAGGAGGTCTAGGGATCAATGTAAGTTTTTGTTGTGTCTCCTTATCCTTCTCATGGGCAGCTCCTTGCTCCTTTGCATTACCTGGAGCAATTTTCACATCTGAATCTCAAACAAAAGTTGGGTTTTGGAAATCTACTACACTATCATCATTCATCGAGACTGGCTTTTCTAACTCCTTAATTACAACCGGCCTCGGAGGATCAACTGTTGTTTTTCCACTCCTAGTAGTGACCGCCATACAATGACTGTCATTTTTCAAATTTTGCACTGTGTTGCTGGGAAGTGTGCCTTTCTGCCTCTGATTCATTGCAACAGACATCTAACTCATCTGCTGCTCAATTTGCCTGATAGTCACGACATGTGACTCCACCTTTTGATTTAAACCAGAAATATCAGCGCGGAGCTTCTTAAAGTGGTCATCTGTTGTCTCAATCTTCTTGAGTACTTTGGACAGCATGTCTTCAACCCTTGAACCACTAGACTCTGGCTCACGACTTCTTGGAGGAACATACAGACCGCTTCTAGCATTTTGAACTCCTCGCGCTTTTTCCAGTCTCCATTATCTCGGTAGCCTCGGTTGTAATTATTATCCTTGTAAAAGTTCCGACCTTGGTTCCCTTGACCTTGACGCTAAGAGTCTTGGTTAGACCCTTGGGTGTTGGTCCGGAAACCCGCTCTTTGATCATTTAAATAATTAGCTTCTTCCTCAGACTCAGATTCACATCCATTATTTCTCGGGGCCTTTCCCTGAGAACCCACAGCATTTACTTTCTACGCTCCGACTCCCATCAAGTGCTTGGCAAGAAACCCTATAGTGGTCTTTATCTCTGCAATATCTTGGTCACGCTCCTCATCTTTTCTCCTCTGTTCTTCAGACATACCAACCGCATAAGAGCCAGCCGAAATCTCCGACTCCCTAGTGTGCCGAGCATGGTTGGTTTTAGTGATCCTGTCAAGTAGCTCAGCAGCCTCTGCATAAGTGTGGCTCATAAAGGTTCTGCCAGAGATGGTGTCAGCCACTTCCTTGGTGTTAGTATTCAGAGACCTATAAAAGATCTCCAACAATGTATCATCTGGAATTCTGTGATTTGGCACCCTTTTGAGCTTCTTGTTGAAATGCAGCTAGGTCTCGTGAAGTGCCTTTGTATTCAATTGTCTGAAGTTATATATTTCATCTTTCAATTGCAACATTTTGGACGGTGGGAAGAATATTTCAATAAAAGCTCTCTTAAGTTCCCTCCAAGTAGTGATGGAATCATTCGGCAGCTCAGCCAACCACATTATTGCCTTACTCCCTAGTGAGAAGGGAAATAAACTCAGTGTGATTGCATCCTGGCTCACTCCCGGTTGTTTGTATGCCTTACATATACCCACAAAATTTGTCAAGTGAGCATGGGCATCATCAGATGCATGACCCGTAAATATTCCTTTCATGTTGGGCAGTTGGATCATTGCACTAGTAATATCAAACTTTACCCCAGCAGGCAAAGCAGGAGGAACTATAGCTCCAGTGGTACCGGCTTCGTCTATATCGACATCATCATCCTCATCAAAATACTGGTGTCTCTGGTTTTCTGGACCTCTGTGTCATCTAGCTCGCTCTACTTCTGCAGCTAGACGTTTCTCTTTAGTAACTCTAGCTAACTCACGATCTCTAGCCCGAGCTTTCTCCTCAGCTAACATTCACGTTGTGGCTTGGTCCACGATTTCCTGCTCTTGTATGTTGGCAATTCTTCTCAGGTTTCTTAACGTCTGGTCAAGTTCGTGATCAATTGGAACCAGGGGATTTCCTTGGCTCCTAATATCAGGCATGCACAAACCTAAGACATGTTAAGCCAACAAAACAACAAAATAAAAATAAAAAAAGAAATAAGAACCAATAGTAAAGCAAACACAATTAACAAAAGCCTTAGCCGTATTCCCCAACAACAGCGCCACTTTTTTATGACGCCCAAATTACACCTCGCAATTGAGATATAAAGCAGTCGATGTAAATATAGAACCCAACAAAGGTTGAGGTCGATCCCACAGGGAATACGGAAAGAACTTGTGTTAATGCGAATGGTTGTTACTATCGAGTTACTTATTTCCTAAGGGGGAAATAAATAAAATAATAAACAAAAGTAAAAACTACTCGATGTTTAGATCAATGTTGGTTTGTATTCAATTAACGAGTTGACTAGGATTGTGTTCCCCAAGACATCAGAACCACA
The DNA here is from genome assembly GCA_018107945.1 of Datura stramonium. Taxonomy (NCBI): domain Eukaryota; kingdom Viridiplantae; phylum Streptophyta; class Magnoliopsida; order Solanales; family Solanaceae; genus Datura; species Datura stramonium. The sequence goes on along the minus strand of JACEIK010000376.1, from coordinate 380,563 downwards.
AGGCTTGTACACTAGTGATCTATTCAGGTGTTTAACATGCAATATTGGTAAGTTATGTTCACCTAAATGGTTGGTCCCCTATCCAGATGATTATCACCACGTAACTTGGTCCATATACGGGTGTACTTTTAATTGACCCTTACCCTTAATATCGGATTAGCTATCCCCGGACAAGTTTCAAGATATTAGATGAGGGTTGATAGCCTCAAATCTCCATTGTTAATCCCTTTTCCCATTCACTACTTCCTTAGTCCGGTAAGTAAGAATAAGGCAAGTCCTAACGTTTGCAACCATCAAGAATCAATTAAAACGAAGGGAAAAACAATACATGCATTAAACCCCGTTCAAGAATCATTAAGTGTTTAACCTATGTGTGTTAATTCATCTTGGTTCCCATAACCCTAGTTATGGGTTTATCTACTCATGTTTGAATGGTCACAATCACAAAATATTGAATAAATCATAATAGCAACTTACAAATTATCATAGAAGAAAACCAAGTAATTAAATAAAACTCCAGACTTGATGAATAAATTACAATGTTGCTTTTGATCCTCACATTCAAGAATAAAATTATAAAACTTTGTTTCTTGACCCAAGAATAATCGTACAACACCAAAATCCTACTTGAAAAATAGTAATCATGAGCTCTCCGTCGAAAATAAACCTAAACAATGTATTTATAGTTCCAAGAAAACCTTTTCCTAACTAAAACTGGAAACCGGGTCATCAGTGATCACGGGCTTGGTGATGATTCGTTAGGACCTTTGACGAGTCGTGCCTTGCTAAAATCAGTCGTCCTCAGCATCGAACCTAGTTGTGGCAACGGGTCACCTAACGACTCGTTGTGCCTGGGCACGAGTCATTAGGCCCCTCATAGTCTAACTCCTTCAAATTTCCAGTGTATCTCACGGTTGGTTCCAGTTCTCTGCCAACGAGTCGTTTAGTCAACAAACGACTCGTTATGTCATCTGTCAACTCACTGGCTACTTCTTCACTAATTACTCTCACAGTCCTCATGACTGACTTCACGACTCATTACCAGATGTAACAAGTCGTTCCCTCAACTCGTTAGGTACATTGTTTCTGCATCTTCAAAACTCAATAGTTACCCACAACTTCAGCAATGAGTCGTGCTTAATGCCAACGACTCGTGAAGTATCTGGCAGTCACTTGTTCAGTTGTTTTCAGCGTTAATTTTCCCAGTTCACTTCGGAACCTATTTTCCTGAAACATTAAACACAAAACACATCATACCTATAAGAACATACCCAGAATGTGTATAGTTTCTTGGTTTTAAGTGTCAAAAGTGTCGTAAAATCACGGCACATCAATTATGCCCAAGATCACGGTGCACTCCCTGCATAACCTAAAGTGTGTTGGCTGGCCCCTGGCATACCCCCAACTGAACTTGCATCATTGACTAAACGAGGAGCCCAGAGTACCCCTAAGGAATCAAGCCCTTAGAGAAAGAGCCACTAAAACTATCCCCTTACAGGCCTTTTTTTCTACATTCTTGGCATAGCCATCCTGCTTGATCCCCTATACATTTCTGACGTACTCTATCACCTCCTGGAAGGTCCTTCCTAAAGATACTATCTATAGAACTGAAAATTAGAGCCCAACATTCAGACTCTTCACAAATCGTCTGATCCTCTCCTCTATGGGTAGTAACTGTAAAGCATACCAAGATAGGGAGTGAAACAAGGCCTCATAAGCTGCAACTAATGAAGTTCCCTGCTCAATACTAATGAACTCGTCACGCTTTCTATCTCACATAGTACGATGGACATATTTCTCCATAAAAATGGAGTAGAACTAGGTCCAAGTCAATGGAGGCAACCCAGCTGGCCTACACTCTACGAAAGATTTCCACCATAACTTTACATCCCCCAATAGCTGAAAGGTGACAAAATCCACACCATATCTCTCCACTGCCCACATCTTATGGAGCCTCTCATGACAATCAATAATAAACTCATATGCATCCTCCGCTTCGATATCACAAAAGGCATAAGGATTTATCTTGGTGAAGCTAACGAACATGTCATGCTCCTCCCTAGTTATCTCGGGCCTTATTACCGATCTCGGGAATACCCTAGTATCAGAAACCTCATTCATCTGTGCAGCTACAGTGGCAGCATGCTACACTACCGAATGCTTACCTACCAAAGCTGTAGAGTCTGTACCATTACTTACTAGTCCATTCAGCAAGTTCAGTACCAGAGCCAATACATCTGAAGAAGCTGGTGCAGGCGCAATATCTCCTTGAACCGGTGATGTTGCCTCCTCTACTACACTATTCTATATCTCTAGAGGTGCGGGAGACTCAGACCTGTCTCTAGCTGGAACAGTAGCCTAAGCCCTGGCTCTAGCTAGCACTAGCCTCCGACTTATATCGCGGCCGCCTCTTCCGGCTTCCCTCTACCACAAATTGCGGGCCCTGCGGCTGTCTCTAGTGCCTCTGCCTGGCTCCTCATGAATGTGTTCTCACCATCAATGATAGAAAAGAATGAAAGATGTTAGATACCAATTTAGATCACCCGATACCAATTAGAATAAAGTAATAACACAAAAGAAGGAAAGGTTGAGTTTTCCTAAAGTCCTGTAGCCTCTCGAAGAGCAGCATAGACGTCTTCGTACCGTTCCACAAGACTCTACTAGACATGTACTTGTACAATAAGATCGATGAACCTAAAGCTCTTATACCAACTTTATCAAGACCCAAATCAGCGTGATTGGTACCTACACTAACCCTCTGGTGGGAGAACCATAATTTCCCAACTAACCTAGCATTTATGCATTCATTTTTCTCAAAATAAAACACTCATAAGATAAATAACAAAAGTGTTAGATTAAATGTAAAAACAAAAGAATAAGTCTTATCTATTACAACCCCAAAATTCGAAATTCATTGTACAAGGACTTTAACAAAATAATGTGTAAGAATAACAAAATAAAGAAATATGGCCAATGTTTGGAGGGAATAGACACCAATCCAAAGAGGATCTGCAGCAGCTTGGACAGAATAGCTCACCCTCAAATCAGTCAAATAGCTACTCTAAATATGAGACCACGATGAAGTCTCTTGAACACAGTCTGCATTCAAAAAAAGTGCAGGAGTAGTTCAATACAAACACTATGTACTGGTAGGCATCATAGACCGACTCTGATTAGTAACAAATATATATCATAAATCAAAACAAGTAAGAGACACAATTATAAAGACACTCAATTATTCATATCATGAATCAAGTAGTCAATGATATCAAATAGATACATCAACTTCAGGCCTATCAATGTCAATCAACCTGAAATATATAGTTCTAAAATTAGACAAAAGAACATTACATGCTTATAATGTAAATCAAATTTCAACAAATCAATGGAATCATGTCCATATTGAAATACAGTTGTATACCCCTGCATCTCTTCAGTCTCACTCTGTATTAAACCTGATCATACATCCATCACTCATTTGTATACATATGACAAAGGATCTTATGTTTGTCCATCCTGTCATGACTAGCAGGGGACTTTAGATATCTATGTATCGTACCGGCATGGTATCCGCTTCCACTCATCTTCTCGTTCGATGTTCCCTTTGAATATGAGCCACTCATATCATAACCACTCATCTGGTAACTTATCTTGGACACGAGCCACTCATCTCAAAAAAATGTTCTATTCCTCAATTATCACACAATCACTCGTCCGGAAGTTCACCTCGAACATGAGCTGCTCATATCAGAATAATAATGTATTATTCAATCATCATTAGCACATCTTAGCATTATGTCCATTCAATCATCACACAAGACAATAATTATAAGTCCACATTGATTATAATAAGTACACATTGATTATCACAAGTGCACATCAAAATCATGAATTACATTCATAGACTTAAACAGTTTCACAACTTACTCACATAGAATTGTCAAGCCATAGAATCAATCACAACTTAGGTCCAAAGAAAAATAAAGCATGCTTATCAATCCATAAAACGTATGAGGGACTACGCAAAGCCTAACTCCAAATAAACCATAGCCTACCTCAATCGAAGAACTTAAATACGCAAGCTATTTCACTTTAGTCTTTCCTTCCCGCAATGCCTCAAAATTCTCAAAGTCTAGAAACAATAAATTAAGAGTATTTAATCATATATTCTTCAATCGTAAATTTGAGAATTCAAAGCCACTCCATTCTATCCATTTTCGAGATTTAATTCATTACCCATGGGTTAATTTCCACAATCTAGTCTCAAAATGATCACATTAACCTAATTCATGGTGTTTCTACTCCTTCAATTCCCTTTAAAGAAGTTTTTGATGCTAAAGGTCTCGACTTTTTCAAATCTAAATCTTAAATAATCATCATTACCAACTATGACAATCAATTCCATTATAAGAAGTGTTAATTAATCACTTAGAAGCCTAGAAATCAAAAACTTATCAATACCCATTCAACTTACTCTAACTTTTATGGTTCTAGGGTTTTAATCATCATTTCACCATTAATAATCTCCCACAAATTCTAGGGAGTTAGAGGATGGATAGTCACAAAGATTGCCGAAGAAAACTTACCTTGAAGAGAAGTTATACCTTAACCTTGGAAAAATTGCTTCTTAGCTCTCCAAGTTCGTGCCTTAGAATAATGAGGTGCAAACCTTGAAACAACTAACTTATATATGCATTCTGCCTGGCGTCACTCGCTATAACGGTCACTTTCTCGCTGCGGCGATCACTTTCTCGCTACAGTGGACCTGTTATGGCAACCAAGGTCTCGCTATATCGAAATTGAAAATGCTCCAACCCTCACTATGGCGGCACTCTACCCACTATGGCGGTCTCATTGCAGTGGACATTCTACTTCCACAACGGTGTCCCATTAACAAGTAGCTCGATAATACTGCACACTTTTCCATCCCCAAAATACAAGTATTTTATCAAGACATCAACCCATATTTAAATTATGCACTTAGTTGTAAAACAATGCTATGAATTCACTCGTAGTCTCAAAATTTTCTACGAAGGTCTAGTTCACTAGGTCACCCCCTAATGAAATACAACACAAAATCAACATGGAGATTATATATTTTCTATTGTTAAACCACCCCATTTTTGAGTTTTTATTAGCTCAATTTCACTATGGGGACTCTAACAAAGTACTATGGCCCTAACTACCCCATAATGACTGGACGATCGTTATATTCCTCCT
>JACEIK010000376.1:309564-345470 GCA_018107945.1 Datura stramonium | reverse complement strand
CCAGTCCCTGTGGGATCGATACTTGGCTTACTTGAGCCACTTACTACTTGTTCGACCACGTGCACTTGCGTGTAGTCATCCAGACAGCCGAACAGTGGTCAAGAACAAATTTAAGGCCGGGAAAAAGTTAGGCGGCGAACCTAACGATTAGTCACCATGAGCCGTGGTCCATACCACGTCCCGTTAGATGGCCCATCGTTCAGGATAGTTTAAGGAATTAAGATTTGGGTAGTGTTGGCGATCGGTGGGTCACCACGAGTCGTTGGGTACACCACGAGCCGTGGTGTCCCTCGTGGTGACCAATAGGAGGTTCTAGGCAGTGTACCTCACGAGTGTGACCATGAGTCGTGGTCACTAGGCACGGCCCATTAGGTCCCTCGTGCAGGGCCTGACAGTCAATTTTTCTGTGAATTTCTGTAGGGTATATCAGTAATTTTCCAACCTCCTAGATTATAAACTACATCGTTTGGTATATTCTAAGAGAATTTAGAGGGGTTAAACGGTTTCCTTCCTCATTTTTCCTCATTCAGACTTTCAGATTAACAATGTAGGTTTTCTCTCAGAGCATTTCAGAGCAACTAAGACAATCCATTTCTCCTTGGTTTCTCAAGAAAATTCTTCGGGCTTCTTTACTAGGTATGTGGGAATTCAATAAGGGAATAGTTCTTCTCTTGTGTCCCCAAAATCCTCCCTAATTTCTTTATTAGTTCTAGCCTTGCAGATTATCGAATGTTAAGAAATTATCAGTCATACTTTTTCTAATTCACGTGAAACATTATTTCATGTAAATTATAGATATTTTCCACCAGCTTATGACTGAAATGATGTTTGTTCTCGTGAAGTGAAATTTATCCCTAACTCTTGAACATAGAAAAATCTAGAATCTTGCCATAGTGGATAAATAGTGAAATTTTACTTGGTTCTATCAGTGTTGGGGACTCCCATGTTGTTAGTAGTATTGAAACTCAGTCAGAATATTGTCAGTTCAGTTTTAGTAAAAATGTTAGCATACTCAGCATCAGTCAGAAATGTCAGCTGATCAGCTCGATTACAGAAATTCCTGAGGTGTCAGTAGTACCTCCTAGTTATCAGAATCAGATTTAGAACTCAGTTTTAGTGGGCCTTTATGAGGTTATGATACTTTTAGATAAGCAGCTCTGACCAGCCTTAGGACCCCAACTTCATATTACAACTTGTTCTTTGGAAGGTTACGACACTTCTAGATAAGCAGCTCTGACCAATCTTAGAATCCAGTTCTAGAATCCGGTCCGATAAGACTCTTAGGGTGCTTCCAGATAGGTACTCCTGACTAGTCTTGGGCCCCAGTTTCGAGCTATCATCTTAATATTCAGTCTAGGACTATCCAGTAGGAGTAGGACTTAGCACCGAGGGGACCGGGGTTCCAGCGCACCCAGGTTCCCAAAACTATGTTGCCACCGTAGGTTATAGTTTTATTGGCCTCATGGCCCCAGACTCTTGTGATCACCCAGTTCATGCCTTTATACCCTGACAAGGTATATTGGGTCCTACCGATGGGATGTATACATCGAACTCCACGTATAACTCACGTGGTTATAAGTCGGTTATAAACTCTCCCACTAGTCAGCTCATTTCAGTTTCATATTAGTGAGTTCAGATCAGTTCAGTTCAGTATTTTAGATTTAGGGCATGTCCTTGACTATCAGACAGGGTCTTTTAGACCATTTCAGTTATTACAGTTATTCAGTTCAGTAGCTCCAATTGGTCATTGCATGTCTTTTCAGTTCAATACTTTATTGCTTGTGTATGGTTTCTCTCACTTACTCAGTATATTAAAAGTATTGATGCATATTTTTATGTTGTATCATTTTATGATACAACTGCAAGATCTCAGTCTCAGCCTCGCTAGCCGATCGCTCTCAGAATACTTCAGTGGTTCTAAGTGTGAGTCCTNAGCCAGGCACCAGATGTGCCTCGGCCCACCAGTTAGTAGTCCAGGTCCTTCTAGGGCACCAGGTGCCAGTCATACCCCCCAAGGCGGGGCGTGACAACCGCCGTCAGTTTCAGCAGAGGTCACTAGTTCCAGCACAATCATCAGCTAGTGTCCCATCCAGACCCAAGGGTGATTAGAAGAGCAAGGCTTCAGGATTTAGGGACACACAGGTGGAGCATACCTGCCCAGCCTATGGAAATTGTAGCAAGAGTCATGTCGGGGAGTGTTTGCTCGGCTCAGATATTTGTTATGGGTGTCATAGGTCTGGCCACATGCGCCGAGAGTGTCTATTTTCTAGGAAGGATGGTGATAGAGGTCGTGCGCAAACCACAAGGATAGCAGCAGCTCCAGCACATTCAGCTCTGCAGGGAGCATCTTCTAGTGGGGGTGGCGGAAAATGCCAAAATAGATTCTATTCCCTCGCCTCACGTCAAGAGCAGGAGACTTCACCCAATGTGGTCACTGGTATGTTATGAGTTTTCCATATTGATGTTTATGCTTTGCTAGATCCGGGGGTTACCTTGTCGTTTGTGACTCCTTATATTTCTAGTAGCTTTGGAGTTAGTCCCAAGACTCCGTCAGAACCATTTTTAGTTTCTACTCCTGTTGGTGATTTGGTTGTAGCCAGGCGGGAGTATAAAGGATGCCCGGTCACTATATTGCATAAAGTCACCTCCGCAAACCTTTTAGAGTTAGCCATGACTGACTTTGATGTTATTATCGGCATGGATTGGTTGTATGTGTGTTATGCTTCTATTAATTGTAGAACCCGTGCGGTGGAATTCCATTTTTTTGGTGAGTTAGTCTCGTAATGGAAGGGTAGTTAAGCGGTACCTATTGGTCATTTCATTTCCTATCTTAAGGCCAAAGAGATGATTTCGAAAGGTTGCATGTATCATCTACTTAGGTTTAAGGATGTTGAGTTAGAGACCCCGACTATCCAGTTAGTTCCGGTGGTGCGGGAGTATCGAAAAGTATTCCTAGATGATTTACCAGGTGTTCCTCCCGAGAGGGAAATTTATTTTTGTATTGACTATCTACTCGACATGCAACCTATATATATTCCTCCTTACAAGATGGCTTCAGCCGAGCTAAAGGAATTGAAGGATCAGTGGAAGGACCTGCTAGATAAGGGCTTCATTAGGCCGAGCAAGTCCCCATGGGGTGCACCAGTCTTATTTGTTCGGAAGAAGGATGGTTCGCTTTGGATGTGCATTGACTATCGGCCATTGAACAAGGTCACCGTCAAGAATTGGTATCCTCTTCCCAGGATCGATAATTTGTTTGACCAGCTTCAGGGTGCCAAGTGTTTCTCAAAGATAGATCTCCAGGACGGGTATCATAAACTTAGGGTTTAGGAGTGTGATAATTTGAAGAAAGCCTTCAGGACGCGGTATGGTCATTTTGAGTTTGTAGTTATGTCTTTTGGACTAACAAATGCTCCTGCAGCTTTTATGGACCTGATGAACAGGGTGTTCAAGCCATATTTGGATATGTTCGTGATCGTCTTCATTGATGACATCCTCATATACTCTTGGAGCGAGGAGGAGCATGCCGCTCATTTGAGAATACTGCTTCAGACCCTTAAAGATAGCCAGTTGTATGCCAAGTTCAGCAAGTGCGAGTTTTGGTTGAACTCAGTAGCATTTTTGGGCCACGTGGTGTCAAGCAAAGGCATAAAAGTGGACTCCCAGAAAATTGAGGAGTGAAGAATTTGCCCAGACAAGTGAGCCCTTCGGATATTCGGAGTTTCTTGGGTTTAGCTAGCTATTACCAGAGATTTGTCGAAGGTTTTTTATCCATTACGGTGCCTTTGACCAAATTGACTCAGAAGAAGGTGAAGTTCTAGTGGTCGGAGGCTTGTGAGAAGAGCTTCCAAGAGTTGAAGACTCGTCTTACTACCGCACCGGTGTTGACCCTACTCGAGGGTATGGATGGTTTTTTAGTGTATTGTGATGCTTCAAGGATCGGACTCGGGTGTGTACTAATGCAGCGAGGGAAGGTGATAGCATATGCCTCTAGATAGTTAAAGATCCATAAGAAGAATTACCTGACCCATAATTTGGAGTTGGCCGTAGTTGTAATCGCATTGAAAATATTTCGACATTACTTGTATGGGGTCTATGTGGATGTGTTTATAGACCACAAGAGCTTATAGTATGTGTTCACATAGAAAGACCTCAATCTACGACAAAGAATGTGGTTAGAGCTACTCAAAGATTACAATATGAGTGTTCTTTAACATCCAGGTAAGGCTAATGTGGTGGCGGACGCGCTTACTAGACTCTCAATAGAGAGTGTCTCCCATGTGAATGAAGGAAGAAAGAGCTAGTGAAAGATGTGCATCGTCTCACAAGGTTAGGAGTTAGGTTGGTTGACTCTAATGATGGTTGTGTTATTATTCAAAGTGGATCCGAATCATCCTTGGTGACTGATCTGAAGGCTAGACAAGATGAGGACCAAATTATGGTAAAGTTGAGGGAAGATATTCAAAGTCAAAAGGTGGAGGTCTTTTCCCAAGGGGGATATGGTGTGCTTCGGTACCAGGGTCGCTTATGTGTTCCAAATGTTGATGATTAGAGGAGCCGGATATTGCATGAGGCCCATGGATCCAGGTATTCTATCCATCCGGGTGCCATTAAGATGTATCGTGATTTATGAGAAATATATTGGTGGGATAGCATGAAGAAGGATATTGCAGAATTCGTAGCCAAGTGCCCGAACTGTCAACAAGTGAAGGTTGAGAATCAATGTTCCGGAGAAGTACTTCAGAATATCAGCATTCCTACTTGGAAATAGGAAGGAATTAACACAGATTTCATGTAGGATTACCTCGTACTCACCGATAGTATGATTCCATTTGGGTTGTGGTAGACAGGTTGACCAAGGCTACACATATTATACCGATGAAAACCACAAACTCAGCAGAGGATTACACCATGCTATATATCCGGGAGTTGGTTCGATTGAATGGAGTGCCCTTGTCCGTCATTTCAGATCAAGGTACTCAATTCACCTCTCAGTTTTGGCGGTCATTCCCAAAGGTCTTGGGACTCAAGTTAAACTCAAAACAACATTTCATCCGCAAATGGATGGTCAAGAGAAACAGACAATCCAAACTCTCAAGGACATGTTGAGATCATGTGTGATGGACTTCAAAGGTATTTGGGATGAACACTTTCCCCTGATCGAGTTTTCCTATAATAACAACTATCACTCTAGCATCTAGATGGCTCGGTTTGAGGCTTTTTATGAGCGGAGATGTAGATCGCCCATCGGATGGTTTAAGGATGGTGAGGCAACCATAATAGGACCAAATTCGGTTCATGAGGCTATGGTGAAGGTTCAGTTGATAAGGGACAGGCTGAAAACCTCTCAGAGTCGTCAAAAGTCCCATGTGGATGTGAGGAGGAGAGAGCTGGAGTTCGAGGTGGAAGTATTGGGTGTTTCTGAAGGTATCTCTCATGAAGGGAGTAGCTCAGTTTGGGAAGAAAAGAAAACTCAGTCCCCGCTTCTTTGGTCCCTACTGGATTATGAGAAGAGTTGGTAAGGTGGCGTATGAGTTGGAACTGCCCTCAGAGTTATCTTCCATACATCCTGTATTTTATGTATCGCTTTTGAAGAAATGTTTAGCAAATCTAGCATTAGTAGTCCCGGTTGACAACATTGGTGTAAAAGATAGCCTTAGCTATGAGGAGGTTCTGGTGGAAATATTAGATCGTTAGGTTAGAACGTTAAGGAACAAGGAAGTAGCTTCAATTAAAGTATTATGGAGAAATCTACATGTCGAAGGAGCTATGTGGGAAGGAAAAGTGGATATAATGGCTAAATACCCATATTTATTCTCTACCGGCTCAGTTCCGACTTAAGGTATCAATTTTGGCCCTATATCTCTACTTAGTCTTCATGTTCAAATCATGTGTTCAAGTTTATTTTATGTGTATGGATGTGTATGTGAAGTATGAAATCAGTTCAACTATGTGGTATGAATCGGAGGTAGTTATTCCGTTAAATTTAAAGGTTGAATGATTACTATTGGGGTGTAATGATTGCATGTGTTTGTTTTCCTGCTTGTTTCCAACATTCGAAGATGAATTTTCCCAAGGGGGAAATATTGTAATACTTCGAAAGTGCCTAAGATTAGACCCGGGATCAAAATTGGAAGTTGGATGGAAAACTGGGGAAAAGTCACAGGACGGGTGATGTAACGACTCGTGGTTGGAAACCACGGGTCGTTGTTAGCTGTCGTAGGAGGAATTGGACCTTGGCAGTTGGAGATACCATGGGTAATCCAATGACTCATGGTGAGAAGTGACGACCCGTGGTCACCAGTCGTGGTATGGGTTGCCAAATTTTCCAGTGGATGTAACAGATCAATACCACGACTCGTTGGAAGCAACCACGAGTCGTGGTGAGGCTCGTGCTTAGGGAAGTTCAAGTTTGTGAAGGGGATGGCAATAGTCGAACTAATGACCCATCGTTTGAAGCAACGACTCATCCTGTCGAGTCGTGAGAAGAATCTGAAAGTTTGGATTTAGCCAGTGGATGTAACGACTCGATACCACGAGTTATAGTATCATGCAATGATTCGTGGGATCGCTTGTTGGTTCACCTAGTTTAGTTTTCAGGGAAATTTCATTAAGGGTATTTTTGGCCTTTCTATGCTCTAGGGCCCTAAACTATATTGTTTTTATGTATTTTTCTGGGCATGATAAGATAGATTATGTCCCTCTTGCATAAGCCATTCCCATGCATGCAAATTAAGAGGATTTTAGAGAGATCAAGCATAGTTTAAAGATTTTCCCTATCAATTCTCCATTGGGCATTCAAGGAACTCTAGAATCTGATCTAACCCAGGTATGTAGGGTTACCCATGTATTTCAAATGTCTGTTTTACTTACCTTGTATACTTGGTACATTCAATGTACTAACCACATACTTTCTATGTTATATTGTTTCATGATACAGGACTTGGCTCTCAGGCTCATCCTCATCCTTAGACCATCTCGGGGTTATTAACAACTTTATTGGTGAATCCTCATGTTCCGAGGGCCGTTTGACTAGATATTTATGTTATTCTATGTTTCAGTCGCTGGCCGGGTTAGTTGGGGGTATTGTCCCATCAACCCATCTTACACAGTAGAGGTTTTCAGACAGTATGTAGTACTCAGCTTATGTATATGTCCAGTGTTTTCAAATGTTATTATATGACATATTATGTTTACATTTCCACTATGCCTTATGTTCAGTATTCTATTTGAAGTGAATGAAGTTAGATATGCTTATGCCATGGGTTGACTTGGGGCCTTTCAGGGTTCCTTGTCCCGTGTTACGATCCAGGTCTACGTCTGGGTCGTGACAGGCTCCCTACCTTGAGAGATAGCCAATAACTATATGCTAGTTCTATAGTCTTACTAGCGAGGGCTGTGACGGTAATCTGTAAATACAAGGTGCACCAGGTATAACGAACACGTCATTAGCTACGAGATCCATCACAGTCTACTCTCATTTATACTTTTCTTGGTAATTAGCAAGTACTCATATGAAAGCATTTTCAGAATAGTATAGGACACTTAAGTTCTTATATAATCTATTTTCTTTTTCGTTAACGATAATTATATCTCAAGTAATAGTAAAACATGTCTAGTAATTGTGAGAACATCTAAAATAATGGTAAACATATCAAATAAATATTTCAATACCATATAAAGTAAAAGACTTGTCCCACATGCAATTTCAAGCATTCAGCAACATATTTTATTTTAAAAATCATCTATAAACCATGAAGGTTATGAATATAAAACTGTGGTAAGGTTACTACTCATTGTATTCGTGTCAGAATAGCAAACTCGTCACCTCAAGCAATCTGTACACATCATATCGGTCTAGTGCTAATTTTCTTGCTTAAGCTAATTCATAACTAATTAAAAATTAAAACTCCTTAGAGTTTGATGTTAGATTCTCAATTTCCAAATTATATCTACCCATGCAATGAGTAACTCAATTAATCCATAATTTGTCAATTTCAACCTATTTATATTATTTATTCATCACATTCTTTATGCAAAATTACTTAAATAACGCTTAAAAAAATAAAACAAAATAACCTTACTGTCCATCATTCTACTCTTAAATATTAAATTTTTAATACCCGATAAAAACCTCAAGAATATGGGGACCAAAACTTAAGAATCAAAAGAAAATTCAAGAATTGGAGTTCAAGAAATACCGGAAATTTTTGTAGTTGCTCATATTTTGCATGTGTTATTTATATGATTTCATGATACCTCTACTATTGCTCACCACCAGCGTAACCACATGAGTTTCTCTCAGATATGAAGTTGATATCCAAGTATGATATGTAAACTAATGTAATACCTCTGTGACCAACGTTTCTTTATTTCCCCAAAATGTTGACGAAGAAGATGGATCCCTTGTTTCTGCAGTTACGTTTTTTTCTATGTATTCCCTAACTTGTCAGAACTCTTTCAAAATTATGATTTAAATTCCTTGTTCCCATTAGGTCTCTTATTCCTTCTTAGCTTACTCCACTTATGGGAAATATTCTAGTGGGTCTCTCGGCCACTCAATTGCACGATCTTCTTGTTCTTCTTTTCTTTTAAAACTTTTTTTACTTATTTATTTCTTTCTCTACTTAAATTTGAGCTAAAGACTCATATGACTTTTTTTAAAATATGGGGTATTACATTCTCCCCACCTTATGAAATTTGGTCCTCAAATTTAAAATAAGTACATACCTATAGACTAAAACAATTGGGGGTAGTTGACTCGCATATTATTTTCCGACTCTCAAGTAGCTTCTTCAACAATATGGTTTCTCCATAGGACTTTCACAGATATAATTTCTTTTGATCGCAACTTCCTTACTTTTCTATCAACAATACTCACCGGCTTCTCTTCATACATCAAATTCTCATCAAGTTGTAAAGGTGGAGTTTCGAGTACACAAGAGGAGTCAGATATATATTTTCTAAGCATAGAGACATGCAACACTGGATGAATAAAATACATCTCATTAGGGAGTGCCAAATGATATTCTACTTCTCCTACCCGGTCAAGTATCTCATATGGTCCTATAAACCTTGGGCTCAATTTTGCCTTTGTCCCAAATCGCATCACACCTTTCATAGGGGAGACTCGCAGGAAAACCTTATCCCAAACTGTGGATACTAAATCTCTCCTTCTCATATCCGTATAAGACTTTTGTCTACTTTGAGCTGTGATTAACCTTTGCCTAATTAGTTGGACCTTATCAATAGCTTCTTGAACCAAGTCTGGTTCTAACACATTTACCTCTCCAACTTCAAACCATCCGATAGGAGAACGACATCGTCTACCGTACAAAGCTTCATATGGGGCTATCTAAATGCTTGAACGAAAGCTATTGTTTTAGGCAAACTCAGCCAAGGGTAGATAAGAGTCCCCAGTGTCGCAAAAATAAAAAATACAAGCTCTTAAAATATCCTCTAAGATTTATATAGTACGTTCTCACTGCTCGTCTGTTTGTGGATGAAATGCAGTACTAAGATCTACTCGTGTAACCAATTCTTCTTGGAAAGATTTCCAAAAGAGTGAAATGAATTGTGATCCTCTATCAGAGATGATGGATACTGGAACCCGATGGAGTCGAACAATTTCATTCATAAATATCTGTGGATATCTCACTCCACCATATGTAGTCTTTATCAGTAGAAAGTGTGCTGATTTTTTTAGTCGATCTACAATTACCCATACCGAGTCAAAACTCTAGTGGTTCGTGGAAACCCAATCACAAAATCCATGGTAACTCTTTCCCATTTTCACTCTGGAATTTTGATATGTTGTAGTAGTCGTGCGGGTCACTGATTCTCAGCTTTACCCTATTGACAAGTCAAGCTTTAGAAACAAAGTTAGCAACATCTTTCTTCATACCTTCCCACCAGTACAGTTGCTTTAGGTCATGATACATCTTAGTGGAACCAGGGTGTATAGTGTATCTGGAGTTTTGAGCTTCCTCAAGAATAACTCATCTCAACTTCTATATTTGATACACATAATCGGTTACCTAGTCGAAGAATATCATCACACTCTATAGTCATCTTTTTATTTCTACCAGTTAGGACCTCATCTATGTACTTGCACAATTTCTCATCCACATATTGAGTGGACTTTATGCGCTCTACTAATGAATATTTTTCTTGCACATAAGACAACAATGCCTCTGATTTTTCCACCTGAAATCTGACACTTGTTCCTTCGAGTGTATGCATCTCCTTCGCCAACAGTCTCTTTTAAGGAGCTATATGTGCCAAACTGCCCGTTGATTTTCTTCTAAATGCATCAACCATACATTAGCTTTTCCAGGATGATACAAAATGACACAATCATAATCCTTGAGCAGTTCCATCCACCGAAGTTGCCGAAGGTTTAGGTCTCTCTGCTACAAAATGTACTTCAAGCTCTTATGATCAGTATAAATCTCACAAGTTATGCCATATAGGTAATTCCTCCAAATCTTAAGAGCAAATACCACTTCAGCCATATCTAAATCATGTGTACGATAGTTTTTCTCATGCTTCTTCAACTGTCTCAAAGCATAGGCTATGACACAACCACCTTGCATAAGAACACATCCTAACCCCACTCTTGAAGCATTGCAGAAGATCGTGAATCCTTCATAACCTGATGGTAAGGCTAATACTGGTGCGGTGGTCAAACATGTTTTGAGTTTCTTAAAACTCCGCTTAGATTCCTCTGTCTAATGAAATTTCACATTTTTTGCATTAACTTGGTCAATGGGGCTGCTATTCTAGGGAAATCCTGCACAAAACGCATGTAGTAACTTGACAAGCCTAAAAAGCTACGAATCTCTACAAATGAAGTAGGTGTAGGCCACTTATGTATGACTTCTGTCTTTTTAGGATCCAAAATAATTCCACCCTTGGATACAACATTGCCTAGAAATGCTATTGAGTCTATACAAAATTAGCACTTTGAGAAATTAGCATAAAGATTATATTCTTACATTATCTGCAACAAAGTCCTCAAATGATTCTTATGTTCTTCCTGGCTACGAGAATATATGGGGATGTCATCAATAAACACTATCACAAACTTGTCTAGGAACAACTTGAATTATCAAGTCCATAAATGCAGTCAGAGCATTTTTCAATCTAAAAGGCATCACAAGGAACTCATAGTGCCCGTACCTAGTTCTGAATATTGTCTTGGAAATATCTTCTTCCCTTATCCTAAGTTGATGATAACCAGACCGAAGATCAATCATCAAAAAGTGGATAGCTCCCTGCAACTGATCAAATAGGTCATGTATACGAGGTAAAGGATACTTGTTATGTATTGTTACCTTGTTTAGTTACTTGTAGTCGATGCACATTCTTAGAGACCTGTCTTTCTTATTTATGAACAGTACTGGTGCACCCCATGGTGATACACTCGGTCTAATAAAATTCTTATCTATCAAGTCCTGCAACTATTATTTTAGCTCCCTCAGCTCTGCCGGTGCCATATGATATAGAAGTATAGATGTGGGTAGTATCTCAGGTGTTAAATCAATACTAAAATCCATCTCTCACACCAGAGGTAACCCTAACAAATCCTCAGGAAATACATAAGAAAATTCTTTTACCACCGGTACCTTTTCCAAGCTAAGTGTTTCCTACCTAATGTCCCTTACCATAGCTAACAGACCCATTCAACCTTTCTTCAGTAATCTATGGGCCTTTCAAATGAGATATAACCTTACCAACCTCTAGAACTTGACCCATTTTTAATACAAAAGTAGGCTCATTAGGTATCTCAAACTTGACTATTTTTGCATGGCAGTCGACTATAGCATAGCAAGGAGATAACCAATCCATGCCCGTCAGCACATCAAAGTCAATATCAGGTCAGCTAGAGTATTTCTACCCTCTACTCTAATTTGGCATTCTCGATACGCATATTTAACTAACAGAGAATCTCCCACGGGAGTATCAATAAGAAAAGGATAATTTAACATCTCCGGATGTCTATCAAACCTTAAAGCAAAGTACGAGGACATATAGGAGTGCATAGATCCTGGATCAATCAAAGCAAATGCGTCAAATGAACAAACTGAAAGAATACCTATAACCACTGCATTTGAGGCCTAAACATCTTCTCTAGTGAGTAAAAACTCTCGCCTGGACTCTACCACCATTCCCCTATCCTTGATTCCCAGTAGCACGATCTCCAGCACCTCGACCTCTATTTTCTGTACTTGAAGTATTACGAATAGCCTGAGCAGGTGTGAATAATTGAACGGAAGCCTGGATGGAATTCTTCGAAGGTTGAGGGCAGTCCCTCAGGTGATGTCCTAACTGACCACAATTAAAACACCCTCCGATCAACACAAGACATTGACCCAAATGTCCTCTATCACAGTTTTGATAGGCTAGAGTAGTGGCATACATCTGCCAAGAACAACGATGTTCAGATGATGATGACGGCCCCTTATTACCCTGTTTATGATGTGGTCTGTGTGTGGACTGTGACACCATATTTATCCCTGTCTATGCACCCTATTGTTTCGGTCCTTGATATCCTGCTCTGTGATTTGTAATAAAGCCGCCACTGAAAGATCCCCCTATCTTGGCCTTCTTACGTACATCATTGGCTACACTCTCCTCACCTCCTTTATTTTGAATCTTTCTAGCAAGGTCAACTGCATCTGAGTATGCAAAGTATTCATTTCTGGAGCTACTGCACTGTATAGATGACCAACCAACCCATTAACAAACCCCTTAAGCTGAGCCGCTTCATCAGCCACTAAGGAAGGAGCATATCTAGCCAGCTTACGGAATTTGGTGTTATATGTTGACACATCCATATATGGTGTCTGGACCAATCTCTCGAACTCCCTAACATATTTTTGCCTTATACTATCAGGAATACAGTGATCCATGAACAACTTGGTGAACTCATCCCATGTTAATGGTGCTGCTCCTGCATGCCTTCCTAGCAATATGGTTTCATACCATGTATTAGCCATGTCCTCAAATTTGTATGTTGTAAGCTCTATGGCTCTCTCACCTGGACACCCTACTGCTCTTAATTCCTTGAGTGTTCCATCCAAGAAACCTTGAAGATCAGCTGAACTATCATAACCTATGAATCATGGTGACTTCAACTTCAGGAATTCTTGCAAAGATACCTCTTTATTCCCAAAAGTATAAGTCTATGGGGTTGCCTGAGATGGTGCATGTGTCTGAGTTGGTGTAGTGTTTTGCTCTCCAATCCTCTCCTTCCTATCCATTATGTCAACCAATCTCTCTATGGCTCTCTGCATGGAGATAAGTGCCTCTGCAGTAACACCCTCATATGATGGTGGAGGTGGACTAGCACTACTTTCAGGAGTAGGCTCTCTTGTAACTCTCGTGGTGGTACTATGATCCCTTGTGATGGTACTATGACCTCTACCTCTCCCTTTTTTACGAGCTCCACCTATTCCCCTAGCAGTGGAATTAGGTGCTGGTGAGGTTATTGTAGCTCTGCCATTAGATTTTCGAGTTTGAGCCATCTGGTTTACAAAATAAATCCTGTTAAATTTATCTAGTTGGTTCAAATGTCGCTCACGTAAGGAGGAATAAGAAAGAAAGACAAAATTGTCCTATCATGCCCTCGGAGAATAATGATTATAGAAATGGCCGGGTAAATAACCATGATTCAAATTCTGCTACTAACATGTGCTCCATTAGTCACAGGAATAACCTGACCTAATGCTTTGATACCAACTTGGTCACGACCCAATTTAGGATCATTACCGGTGCTAAGAGATAGAACCCTAAAGCAAGCCTTACAAAAATTGTATAGAAAATTGGGCAGAGTTTCCCCTATTTTTGGACCTATCCAAAATTTTTTCCTATCTCAACAATCAATAATACAATAATACATATCGCCAAAATATTCATCCACAGTCTATTCAGCTGCAATAATACTAAATTCATCTCCAAATATAACAATAATTCTAATACTAGTATAGAGTCTATAATAACGAAAGAATACTCATGAATCTAATGAAATGACTTTGGAGCGACTCTAAGAGTTCAAAAGAAGGGACCATAACAAATAAGTAAACTTCTTGACCACGCGAAGCAATGTAGGACTCACCAGAAACTGTCAACTCGTATGCTCTAGTTAATGAAATAATCACCAACGTCACTTGCAGTCTCTGAAAAAATAGCAGGGAGTGAGTCGCTAGCTCAATGAGTAATAACACTTAACCACAACCATTTTTATTAGGGATAAGTCAAAAAATATGCTAGTAAGATAGTAAGAAAATATCATGAAATAGAATGTCCTTTGAGAGACAATGAAAATATTCACTCCTGTCTGTTTCATGTAAGCATAATTCAATTAACCATTTGATAATAAAATCTGTAAATACTATCATATCAAATCTTATAGTTTTAGGAGGTTTCCAAGGATGAATAATGTAATCGGTGTGGCTCCCTACCTTGAGAGATAGCTAATAACTATATGCTAGTTCTACCTTCCCATTAGCAACGACTGTGACGGTAATCTGTAAATAGAAGGTGCACCAGATCTAAAAAACCCATCGTTAGGTACGGGATCATTCAAGGTCTACTCCCATTTATACTGTTCTTGGTAATCAGCAAGTACTCATATGAAAGCATTTTTAGAATAGTATAGGACACTTAAGTTCTTATAAAATCATGTACTTTCTTTTTCGGTAACAATAATCATTTCTCAAGTAATAGTAAAACATGTCTAATAATTGTGAGAACATCTAAAATAATGGTAAACATATCAACTAAATGTTTCAATACCATATCAAGTAACCGATTTGTCCCACATGCAATTTCAAGCATTCGGTAACACATTTTATAGTAAAAATCATGTATAAACCATGAAGGTTATGAAACTAAAATTTTTGTAAGGTTACTACTCATTTTACTCATGTTGAAATACCAAACTTGTCATCTCGTGCAATCTGTACAACTTTCTTCGATCAATCTATAATCACATCATATCGGTCTAGTGTTAATTTCCTTGCTTAAGAAAATTCATAACTAATTTAAAATAAACACTCCTTAGAGTTTCACGTTTGATTCTCATTTTTCCAAATTATATCTACCCATGCAATGAGTAACTCAGTTAATCCATAATATATCAATTTCGACCTATTCATATTATTTATTCATCTCATTCTTTATGCAAAATTACTTATATCATGCTTAAAAAAATAAACCAGAATAAACTTACTATCCATCATTATACTCTTAAGTATTCAATATTTGATACCTAATGAAAACCTCAATAATATCAGGACCAAAACTTAAGAATCAAAAGAAAACTCAAGAATTGGAGTTCGAGAAATACCCGAAAATTTTGTAGTTGTTCATATTTCATCTGTTTTTTATATGATTTCAAGATACCTCTAGTATTTCTCACCACCAGCGTAACCCATGAGTTTCTCTCAGATATGAATTTGATATCCAATTACGATACGTAAAATGAAGTAATACCATCGTGACCAACATTTCTTTATTTCCCCAAATCATTGACGAAGAAGATGGATCCCTTGTTTCTGCAGTTTCATTTTTTTCTATGTTTTCCCTAAATTATTAGAACTCTTTTAAACTTATGATTTCAACTCATTGTTACCATTAGGTATCTTATTTCTTCTTATGTTACTCCACTTATGGGAAATATTCCAGTGGGTCGAATTGCATGCTCTTCTTTTTTTTACTTCTTTATTTCTTTCTCTACTTATATTTGAGCTAAAGACTCATATGCCTTTTTTTAAAGTATGGGGTATAACGGTAACCTACTTAAAAAATACAAGGCCATAAATTAAAGAAATTAAGTAGGTGCATCACCTACTTAAAGGTTATAAGGTCACACATTAATAGCCCTAATGAACTTGAGGAGGTCATGGGTCAGGAACAAGACCCATACTCCTAAGAGTTAGTATATATCCATACAACTTAGGCCAAAATCATATTACACAGATAAGCAAAACTCTCTCTCTCTCTTTAAAGAAAAATGGCCGCCCCTATTTTCTCTTGACAAGGTTCATTCTCTTCAAAGTTGTTCCAAGGACTAAAGGTAAGTGGTTAGATGTATTTTATTATAGTTTTGACATGGCAAAGATGGTGGATGAAATCTCCTCACATTTGTTGTTGACAAAGGTGTTGTATTGTTTTAAAATTTCCAGTAGGATTAAGGTAAATTCTTTTCCCGTTCCTTATTGTTTATAAGAAGAAAGAGACATAATTTAGATGTAATTACTGTACGAAATCATCGGGCGATGATCAAAATTTGTAAATTTTAGTTATTCCTAATATGTTAAACTATTTTAGGAATGTAGTATATATATTTTTGAATATAAAGGTTGGAAGCCTCATGATTGAGGTTGGTTGTAGATGTTTTGGGCTTGAATTGGAGGGTGTGGCAATACAAGATTAAGGTTTGTTGTAGATATTTTGGGCTTGGAATTGGACGGTTTGGGAATACACCAAGTTTTAATTATTGTGAGGGCATGTTGCCTATTTGGTTGTGGCAGAATATTTTGCCAGCCCCACATTATTATTAGTTTCAAGAAATATGTTAATTTTTTGTTTAACTTATGACTGTAATAAGGGAAAGAAACTATAAAAAACATATGTATAAAAAGGGTTCAATGAGCAAGTTGCTATCCTAATAGCCGACATTTTTCCTATATGAATCGAGTGCGCTAATGGGTTGTTTGTAATCATTGTAACACTTGATTTTTGTGTATATTAAAAATTATAAAGAACTGGGGAAGTTTTATATAAATTTGCAACACCTAGAATCAAGGTTGTAAAGATAAAACCTCTTCCACCATTTAGGCATGACTCAAAGTCACATATTCCTCCTATAAAAGTCATCACAACTTATATTATACATGTAAATGAAGTCTTCTTCTATTGTAGATTCTCTCATGATATAGTTCTAAGTCTATAGAGTTATAGTGCTCTTTCCAAGTCAAAGTAGTCATAATATTTCATATGATCATATATGTCCTTAGCTGAACTCTTAGGAGTTATATGGTATTTTTGTCATGTAAACTAAAGAAAGTAATAAGCCATAAATAAGGTATATATATATAGATCACTAGCAATACATACATTCATGTGTATGTGTGTGTGTGTATATATATATATATATGTTATGACCCGAGTCTATACCCTAGCTGAGACACAGTACTTGGTGCCACAAGTGACCCAAAGCTAACCCATGGTCTAACATATTCATTGGTATACTAAGTACATATAAGCGGAAGCGTTAAAATAAATATTTATAAACCAATATTGCCAGATGTGTAAAACATCACTGAAAACAATTCTAAACAACTGTTTTTGAAAGCCACAACTAGCTGTTGAGTTGATGGAAAAAGCCTCCAGCTAACTCTAAAGTCTGATAGAAAAGAAACTAACTGAGAAGAAAATAACATCCTCGAAAGGTGAGGATTCACCAAATGGATTGTTGCTACTGGAATCGTCTAAAGGAACTACTGACGATGCTGGGGCTGAGAACCTGCGCCTATATCATAATACGATACAACATTGAAAGTTTGTGTCAGTACTTTAAATGTACTAAGTAAGTGAGATATACAATAAGCATGGAAAATAAACAATTGAGTTGAAATAAAATAAAATGATTTATAACTGATATGGTCAATAATGACCCTAACTAACTGTCATAACATGTCTTGGAATTGAGTGACTGAACTGAGCTAAACTAAGCTGAGCTGAACTAAACTAAACTGAGCTGACTAGTGGGAGAGTCCATAACTGACATATAACCACGTGAGCTAACCATGGAGTCTGATGTATACACCCCACCGGAGAGAGCCCATTGTACCTTGCCAGGGTATAATGGCTGGCTGGATGATCACAAAGCTGGGGCCCGTTGGGCCAATAAGCTACAATGGAAACGTAGTTCTGGGAACCTGGGTATGCTAGAATCCCGGTCCGCTCGATGCTAAGTACTACTCCCACTAGATAGACCTAACTTGACTACTAAGCTGATAGCTCGATGCTGGAGTCCTGGACTAAGTCAGGAGTACTTATCTGGAAGTACCCTGAGAGTCTATCGGACCGGATAACTGTAAGATAGTGTGCTAAGACTGGCCAGAGCTGCTTATCTGGAAGCATCGTAACCGTCTGAAGAACAAACTTATAACTGAAAGTGCTTGTTTTAAGACTAGTAAGAGCTGCTTATCTAGAAGCGTCATAATCGTCTAAAAAACAAACTGATAATTGACAACTGAAAACTGGGATTGGAAGGTATTTCCTGACACCTCAAGAGACTGATTATAGTAAAACTGATCAGCTGACATTTCTTTAAGATACTGAAATTGTCACAACCCAAACTTAGCTCCCCATCGAGATACGGGACAAGGAGCCTCAAGAGACTCCAAGTCGACCCATGACACAAACATACATCTAACTTAATCAATTAAAGCAGAAAACTTAACATGATAAACATAGAGGAATTCTAATCATAACATGACATCGGAACCGAAATTCACATAATGCATGAGAAGCTGATTACTGTGTATAGTCTGAAAGCCTCTAACATATCTGATGGGTTGATGGGACAACACCCCCCAACTATCCCGACAAGTCTGAAAATAGAAAATAAAAAGATAATTGATAACGAACGATCCTCGAGAGATGAGGACTCACCACTAAATCTGGATGCTAACTTTGTAACTTTCTAGTGACGGGGCTGAGTCTGAAGATCGGAGCCTGTATCATAAAATGATACAGCATACAGTATGCGGTCAATACTAGGAATGTACCGACTATGAAAGGAAAGTAAAATGGATAGTTAAAATATATAAAAGTGGATAAGAGTAGGACAATATGATCATAACATAAATATCATAATGCAAACATAAGGCTCAAGGTTTCAAAGCATTTGTAATTCATTTATAATCATAATTATAAAGGAAAAACCTTATTAAACATAACTTGAGCCAAAGTGAATAAATCTAACTATGCATGAATCATGAGGAAAAATGGGAGGACTTATCAAAACCGACACCATCATGGTAGAGCCTTACATGATGCCCCAACTATCTCACTAAAGTGGGTAGAGTCGTTCCAGGCTTGCCAGACATGGGTCGTGTAGTATGTGATATTACGAAGAGGGGATCCATTAAAATTGGAAAATATATATAAATAAACCAATGGTGGAACATAGTTCTGAGACACCGGTGTAGTCCTTTGAACGCTTTGCTACTCGGTGCTAGACGCTGCTCCCAAAAACATGCAAATTAGGATCATATACTAATTGTAACATCATTCATGATATTCATGGACAAATATATAACATTATCATTGATCCCCATTTAAAATACATGTTTAGCCATGAACAAAGGCCCATGAATTGGACAAAAGTCATAAATTCGTAAATCATGAAATCCATGCACACTTGTAATCATGTATATACTTGATATCTCATAAATTCCTGATGAGCATTTGAGAGAAATCATAACATAAGTGATAAATCATGATGGGTTAATGAACATCAAAATCAAAGTAGAATCATAACTTGAACTCCCATAAAACATGCATAATTGGACATAGTTTGTAGAGATTTCAATCCATAAGTTTATAATTCGAAATAGTCATAAAATCTGCCCATGATTTAATAAACATGAATTTATACCTGAGAGGGATTAACCCATAGATAGTTCATAAGGATTTCATAAGAATTGGGATAAAAACTCCATAAAATTATCAATAGAATTTCATAAATTAGAGAGAGATTGGGCATGGTTGTGAACAATTCCACCCATTCATAACCCTACATACCTGAAAGAATCAGATTCTACAACTTCTCTCATTTCCTAAGGAAGAACTGAGAAGAACTTAGAAGAAATTGAGCTATATCACCTCCCTAGTCTTCTACACTTGCATGCATGAATAGGAATAGCCTAGAATGAACTTACCCCTCTTAAAAATCATTACTCATAGCTTAAAACGACGTAGTTTAGGCCTTAGGATCATAGGAATTATGGATAATCCCTTATTAAAATCGCAGAGGAAAACAGAGTGCCAGTCCCAACGAGGGACTGGACGAGTCGTTGCCTCAGACAATGCGTCGTCGTCTACTGACGTTAAGCACACTGCAAAAGATTCACCTGGAACTCACCACGGGCAAAATCACGAATCTTTACTGGTGACTACGACTCGTGGTCACCACTCATTAACTCCACTGCCCAAAACATACCTGAGCTCACCACGACTTGTGGTGCACACAATGAGTCGTGATGACCCACACGTTAGGTGCACTACCCAATACCTCCTACCTGGACCTCATCCCTAACCACGACTAACTCAACGAGTCGTGGGGCTGACCATGACTCATGGTCATGCCCGTGGGGACTCAAAATCAAAAATTTCCAATTCAAGTCATACTCCTCACCACGTGTCACATAATGACTCGTGGTCAACCTAACGGGTCACAAGATGACTCGTTCTGTGACCTGGTATAGAAAAATACCATTTTCTCCATTTTAACTCCGGGGTCTGATCTTTGGGCTTTCGGGGTATAACAATATCTCCCTCTTGGGAACATTCATCCCCAAATTTTGAAAATCCTATAGAAAATAGAGAAATGCAATTATCATACTCAAATATTGATCATACATGCTGAAAATTAACGGAACGACTACCTCCAAACTGAACTACATGGCTGAACTAAATTCCCGAACCATACATATATCCATTTACATGAAAGAAAATGAGGTACATGAGCTGAACAAGAAAATAAATGGAGTGTTAAGGAGGAAACTGACACCTTAATATGAAACTAAGCCAGAAGAGAATAAATGTGGGTATTTAGACATCATATCTGCCTCAGCTCCCCACTTAGCTCCCTCAACATGCTTATTCCTCCATTAAACCTTAACTAAAGCTACTTCTTGTTCCTTAACCTTTGAACCTAACGATCCAATATTCTCCACTGGAACCCCTTCATAACCAAGGTTGTCTTTTAAACCTACACTGTCTACCATAATTACTAGAGCTGGATCACCCAAAAACTTCCTTAAGAGCGATATATGGAAAACTAGATGAACGGAAGCTAATTATGAGGGCAAATCCAATTCATATGCCACCTTACCAACCCATCTCACAATTCGGTAGAGGCCAACATAACGGGGACTGAGTTTTCCTTTCTTTTTGAACCTCATCACTCCCTTAATGCGAGACACCTTTAGAAACACCCAAACATCGACCTCAAACTCAAGTTCTCTCCTCCTCACATCCACATAGGACTTTTGACGGCTTTAAGTTATTTTCAACCTATCTCGTATGAGCTGAAATCCATGGCCTCATATTCTGAATTTGGTCCTATCATCGCAGCTTCACCGACTTCAAACCAATCAATAGGTGATCTACATCTCCGCCCATAGAGAGACTCAAACAGAGCCATTTGAATGCTGGAATGGTAGCTGTTATTGTACTCGAAATTAATGAGAGGCAAATGATCATCCCAACTACCCTTGAAGTCAATCAGACATGCTCTCAACATGTCCTCAAGAGTTTGAATTTTCCGCTCCGCTTGACCATTTTTGTGCAGGTGAAATGTTGTACTGAGCTTGACCTGAGTACCAAGTCCCTTTTAAAACAATCTCCAAAACTGAAAGGTAAATTGAGTACCTCTGCCTGATATGATGGAAAAGGGAAATCCATGCAACCGAACTAGCTCTCGAATGTATAGTTTGGCATAATCCTCCACTGAATTAGTGGTTTTGACAAGTAGAAAATGAGCGGCTTTGGTCAACCTGTCCATGACCACCCAAATGGAGTCATACTGTCAACGAGTGCGAGGCAACCTTGTGATGAAGTCCGTTTAATCTCCTCCCACTTCCATGTAGGGATACTAATATCCTTAAGTACAGCCCCCTGGTCTCTGGTGCTCAACCTTTACATGCTGACAATCCGGGCACTTAGCCACAAATTCAACGATGTCCTTCCTCATGCCATTCTGCCGATAGACTTCCTGTAGGTGACGGTACATCTTGGTGGTACTTTGATGTATGGAGTACCTGGAACCATGAGCCTCATGCAAAATTTGATTTCTCAAATCATCAACATACGGAACACACAAGCAACCCTGATACCGAACACACCATCTCCCCCTTTGGAGAAGATGTCTACATTCTAATTCTGAGTGGTTTCCTTCAGTTTTACAAAAATAGGGTCCTCATCTTTTATAGCTTTTAAATCAGTCACTAAGGATGATTCTGATCCGTTTTGAATAACAACATCACCATTTAACAAGTCAACACGACAAACTCCTGCAATTTATGCTAAGAATTTTGAAGTCTCGAACCTCTGAGTTTTCACCTTTTATTCTTAAGATCATGTCAAATACACAGAACGTTTAGATCCACTCGAAACTCATTCGGAATCCCCCAATAAAATCCCAAATATGCAATTCAATCATAAAATGCATTCCAGACCAGTTGGGATCATGAAATTACTAATAATTAGGCTGTTTTGTTCATAATTAACCATGGTCAAACTTAGCCTCCTCAAAGCTCATAATTTCAACCAAGGGTTCAAATCACCTCGAGATCCATGCAAACTATCCAACTAAGTCATAAATCATCATCCAGAATCAACAGAGCTTTCAAAACCTAAATTCGAGCTAAATAACCTGAAATGTTGACTTTGGTAAAACCTATCAAACCTCAAACCCTCCAAAATAAAAAAATCTCACCCGATCTTTATTAGATCATCTCGAAAATGGTGTCATCCACCTCCAAAAGTAATGAATAACAAAATAAAGATATGGAAACTTTCAACCCAGGGAAAAGGATCAACAATCAAGAAATGACCATGTGGGTTGTTACACTTCCACGCTAGGCTAATATCCGCAATCCCTAGACTTCTACATACCAGGCACCTATGGATGGGATAGGGAGTTACCTTGAACGTACCCATTTTGACCATTATCTCCATCATGGGGAACATCCATATGGTTTAGAGTAAGGGAATCATGAGTACGAATTGTCTACGAGATCTAAGCTAGGCATATACCTGATATAGCATGATCTTATGAGCCAATAGGGGAAATCTTAGGTACTGAGTTCATAGAGCTTAGTGTGCTAAGAGACATGAGTTCACATACGTAATGAGGGTCATGACATGAAGCTAAATGGGTAATATTGGGATCGCTGACTGAGGGAATGACTTATCATCTTAGCATTCTGAACATAAGCATGAGTCTAGTGTAGCATTGAGCGAAACATAAGGGAAACATCTAAATGAGGATGGATTGACTACTCCCAAATACTATTCATAGAACTTTCTTACTAGAATACTCAAGACCTGACTTGGCCCTTCACTTATTATTCCTTAACTTCCACGAAGCAAACCTTATATTAAAATGCAAAAAGGGATCTTGTACCTCGTACAATAGTTCTCGAAACTAGAAATCATGGTAGGTTTGTTAGGAAGGCTTATAACATACCTGGGACTACATTTGAGGCTGACTTCCACTTGCTCTTTGTAACCTGCGCTACTAAGATGGGCGGGCTGTAGACCTGATAGTTGGGGCACGGGCTCCACCGTCACCCGGTCTAATGGAAGGGCAATCTCCGAGTCTGTTTTTGGGCTTACCGCACCCGAAGAAAGAATCCTTGCCGATCAAACACCTTACATGGTGGTTTCCACCACACCTTTGGGAAGTTGTCCAATTGGACAGGGCTACTGGACGGGCAGTCGGGGCACGACCTCTCTAGCCGTCTCGCTTGATTGAAGGGAAATCTCTGTGTTTATGACTGGGCTAGCCACAATAGAAGCAAACATCTGAACCTTCCAAGCACTTTCCTAGGTGGTTCTTCCTGCAGCGCTCACAAACTGGGTATGTAATCTCCCTCACCCGGGACTTGTATCCCCAAAATTGAGCTAAGGATCTCTGACGAGGTTGAGAGCGACCGCCACTACTCGACCCTTGCTGGGAACTCACCAAGTTTTTCGTCCTGGGCCTTTTGTTTTCCCTTTGTTCCCCTGTACGTTATCCACTCATATCTGAATCACCAAACTTAGACGGGCTCCTCTTCTTGAGTTATTGAACCTTAGTAGCCGTCTCCTCTATGATATGGTTCATAGGTGCGATGGTTTGCTAGTTAGGCACGGTGATCATCACTCGTAACAATATTCTGAGGGCAGTCGCGAGTTCTTCATATGTAACTCGCATGGAATCTATTGGAGGTTGTGGGGATGGCTGACTCCTGTTGTTGTGCTGAGAAGACATGTTTCTGCACACGCGTATAACACGAGTTAGCGAAATGGAGAGAGTCAAACCCATGACACGAGATAGAATCATGAAAGAAGGGAACATTTCCTAAACATCTCGTAGCCTTTTCTTCATATGTTTGGATCACTTCACACCCATGAAAAAGACTCTACTTAACGCAGATTTCAGACACCCTAGGACACTTCAAAATCTATTTCTCTGATATCAAGTTTGTCACGACCCGAACATAGGCCCGTATCGAGACATAGGAAAAGGATCCCTGAGAGACTCTAAGGCGACCATGGCATGAACATACATCTTACAATCAATTAAAGTGGAAGACTTAACATGATAAACATAGTGGAAGTCTAATCATAACATGAAGTTAAGAGCAGGACAATATGATCGTAACATAAATATCATAATGCAAACATAAGGCTCAAGGGGTCAAAGCATTCGTAATTCATTTATAACCATAATCATAAAGGAAAAACCTTATTAAACATAACTTGAACCGATGTGTAGAAACATAACCATGCATGAATCATGATGAACCATGGGAGGACTCGTCATAACCGATACCATCATGGGAGAGCCTTACATGATACCACAACTATCTCACTCAAGAGGGCAGAGTTGTCCTAGGTTTTCTAGGCAAGGGACGTGCAATATGTGATATCACAAAGAGGGGATCCATTAATATTGGAATATATATAAAAATAAACCTATAGTGGCACGTAGTTTTGAGACACCAGTGTAGTCCTTTGAATGTAGAGCTACTCGGTGCCAGACACTGCTCCCAAAAATATGCACATTAGGCTCGTAATAGTAATCGTAACATCATTCATGAAATTCATGGAAAAATAAATAACATCATAATTGCTCCCCATTTAAAATACATGTTAATCCATAAACAAGGGCCCATGAATTGGCCAAAAAGTCATAAATCCATAAAACAGGAAATCCATGCATACATGTAATCATGTATATACTTGATATCTCATAAATTCATGACGACCATTTGAGAGAAATCTTATCAAAAGTCATAAATCATGACGGGTTAATGAACAGCAAAATCAAAGTAGAATTATAACTTGAACTCTTATAAAATATGCAAAATGGGCATAGTTTGTAGAGATTTAAGTCCATAAGTTTATAATTCAAATATTCAAAAAATCTTCCCATGATTTAATAAACATGAATCTATACATGAGAGGGATTAACCCATAGATAGATCATAAGGATTTCATAGGAATTTGGATAAAAACACCATTGAATTATCAATAGAATTTCACAAATTAGAGAGAGATTGAGCATGGGTATGAGTAATTTCACCCATTCAGAACCCTACATACCTAAGAGAATAAGATCGTACAACTTCTCTAATTTCCCAAGGAAGAATTGGGAAGAACTTGGAAGAAATTGAGCTTGATCACCTCTCCAGTCTTCTACACTTGCATGCATAAATAGGAATAGCCTAGAGTGAACTTACCTCTCTTAAAACTCATTATTTATAGCTTATAGAGATGTAGTTTAGGCCTTAGAATCATAGAAATTATGGATAAACCCTTATTAAAATCGCCGAGGAAAACAGACTGCCAGCCCCAACAAGGGACTGGACGAGTCGTTACCTCTGATAACGAGTCATCCTCTGTTGTCATTAAGCACACTGCCAAAGCTTCACCTAGAACTCACCATGGCCAACATCATGAATAGTCGTGGTCACCACTCATTAACTCCACTGCCTAAAACATACCTGAGCTCACCACGAGCCACACCATGACTCGTGGTGATCCACCCATTAGGTGCATTACAAAATACCTCATACCTGGACCTCATCCCTGACAATGACTCATGGTCACGTCTGTGGGGACTCAAAACCAGAAATTTCCAACTCAAGTCATACTCCTCACCACGAGTCACTTAACGACCCGTGGTCAACCTGATTGGTCATATGACGACTTATTTTGTGACCTAGTGTAGAAAATCCTATTTTCTCCATTTTAACTACGGGTCTAATCTTTGGGCTTATAGGGTATAACAGAAATTTACTAAGTACTGACTAAGACTAAACAATCAATAATTCTACTCTTGATCAAGTAACTGTCATGTCATGGTAATTTCATGAACAATCGAAATCAAGAAACACATGTATTTAGAACATGCGAAAATACTTAATTCACTGTATTCAACAAACTAGGGCTAAAATGTCATAATTTCATGAAAAGAGATAATGACCATAAGTATAGTTAACAACAACCCTAATTATTCACGAAAATCATAATAGGAAGAAATCTATAATTTACTGACAAATGAAACCTAAAGGTAAACTTCATGTCTAGAACTGATAAGCATTTCAGAAGAGTTTTGCCGCACAAGGGAATTTTCATATACCTGGAGTCGAATTTCCTGTAAAGGATCTGGAGAATTTGAGGAGAAAGCTTGAAAGCCCTAGCTTGCTCTGAGAGAACTATCAGGAACTTTCTTGCTCTAGAGATCGAAAATTAAGTGAAAAATGAAAGGGATTTAATAGATTACCCCTTTAGTTCTCTCCAAAATATTCCCAAAACGACGTAGTCTAGGAACTAAAGTAGCTGAAATTTACAAAAATGCCCCTGAAAGAAAATATGGAAAACTGCCCGACAGGGACCAACGGGTCACACAATGAGTCACTTGATACCACGACTCATTGGGACTAGTCATTAGTTTTGGGCGTGAAATCTGGCTCACAGGAAATGGACCACGGAAGGGGACTAGGACTCGTTAGATGGAACAATTGCTCGCTAGTCCCTCTCGTGGTCACTGACAAGAGAAGCTCAGACCCGCTGCTAACGGCTGATACAATGAATCATTTGTAGAACCAAGGGGTCATTGTATCTGCTCGTCGCCTCCATTAGAAAATTTGAAGAATTTCTAGACTGGTTATCAATGATGGAAACAATGACTCTTTTGATACAACGGGTCATTGTTGCTTCTCGTTGATACTAGGAAAACATTTCCAACGACACCTGGGCTCCAACTAACGAGTCAGCCTATGAGTCGTTACATTAGACGACGACTCGTCATCTCACTCGTGGGTTCTTGAAAAGGGATTAATTGATTTTTGAGCTAGGAATGCAATGAGTGATAGGATGAATCATTACTCTTTACAACGGGTCATTCCATGTCACGTTTGTTCATAAAGGAAAACTAGTCATTACAGCTAACAATGACTCGTTGTCTTGGTTGTTCTGAGATAAATGTTTTCTTGTTCTTTTTGATTTTTCTTGCAAAGTCTGAGTTTGGTCTAGGAAAGTTTTGGGCTATTACAATATATCCCCCTTGGGATCATTCGTCCTCGAATGAAGGCTAAAACTTCAAGAACTCTGGGATAAGAGCTACAATTCCCAAACTGAAACTATAAATTGATTTCTGAAAGAATGGTTGACTCCAAACTGATTTAACCATACTAACTGAGTTGATGCAACTAGGATGCATATTGAAAACACGAATAGTACTTATGAATACAAAACTGAATAG
Organism: Datura stramonium; assembly: GCA_018107945.1. Lineage (NCBI taxonomy): Eukaryota > Viridiplantae > Streptophyta > Magnoliopsida > Solanales > Solanaceae > Datura > Datura stramonium. Next base: position 317,692 of record JACEIK010000376.1, on the reverse strand, counting down.
AGTATTGAGGAGGAATTTAATACCTAATGCTGAAACTGAACTGTAAGGGAATAAATAAGGGTATTTAGCCATCATGTCTTCTTCTGCCTCCAATGTGGCTCCCTCAACTAGATGGTTCCTCCACAAGACTTTCACTGAAATGGCTTCCTTATTTATCAAGTTACGAACCTGACGGTCTAGGATCTAAACTGGGACCTCTTCATAAGAGAGACGGTTCTTCACACCCACACTGTGTAGTGGCACCAATGAACTCAGATCACCTATGCATTTCTTCAACAGTGACACATGGAAGACTGGGTGCACAAATGCTAACTCCAAAGGTAATTCTAACTCATAGGCCACACTGTCAATTCGCCTAAAAAACATGTATGGTCCTACATACCTCATATTGAGTTCTTATTTCTTTCCAAACCTCATCACCCCTTTCATGGGTGAAATTTTCAGATACACCCAATTATCTATATAAAATTCTAACTATCTCCTCCTCACATTAGTATATGATTTATGTTGACTCTGAGTTATTTTCAGCCTTTCGCTGATCAGTTGCACTTTATGCATAGCTTCATGAACCGATTCTAGTCCTATCAAGGTAGCTTCACCAACTTCAGACCACCCTATAGGAGTCCTACACCTTCTACCATATAATTCCTCAAACGGGGCCATCTGAATACTGGAGTGGTAGCTGTTGTTGTATGAAAACTCGATGAGAGGTAGGTGATCATCCCAACTTCCCTTGAAGTCAAACACACAACCTCYCAATATATCTTCTATGGTCTGAATAGTCYGCTCTGCTTTTCCATYTKTCTGAGGGTGAAAAGTTGTGCTAAGCTTGACCTAAGTACCGAGTCCTTTTTGAAATGACTTACAGAAATGTGAGGTGAACTGGGTACCTCAACTAGATGGTTCCTCCACAAGACTTTCACTGAAGTGGCTTCCTTATTTATCAAGTTACGAACCTGACGGTCTAGGATCCAAATTGGGACCTCTTCATAAGAGAGACGATTCTTCACACCCACACTGTGTAGTGGCACCAATGAACTCAAATCACCTATGCATTTCTTCAACAGTGACACATGGAAGACTGGGTGCACAAATGCTAACTCCAAAGGTAATTCTAACTCATAGGCCACACTGTCAATTCGCCTAAAAAACTTGTATGGTCCTACATACCTCAAATTGAGTTTTTATTTCTTTCCAAACCTCATCACCCCTTTCATGGGTGAAATTTTCAGATACACCCAATCATCTATATAAAATTCTAACTATCTCCTCCTCACATTAGTATATGATTTATGTTGACTCTGAGTTATTTTCAGCCTTTCTCTGATCAGTTGCACTTTATGCATAGCTTCATGAATCGATTCTGGTCCTATCAAGGTAGCTTCGCCAACTTCAGACCACCCTATAGGAGTCCTACACCTTCTACCATATAATTCATCAAACGGGGCCATCTGAATACTGGAGTGGTAGCTGTTGTTGTATGAAAACTCGATGAGAGGTAGGTGATCATCCCAACTTCCCTTGAAGTCAAACACACAACCTCCCAATATATCTTCTATGGTCTGAATAGTCCGCTCTGCTTTTCCATTTTTCTGAGGGTGAAAAGTTGTGCTAAGCTTGACCTAAGTACCGAGTCCTTTTTGAAATGACTTACAGAAATGTGAGGTGAACTGGGTACCTCTATCTAAAATAATTGATAAGGGAACTCCATGCAGTCTAACCAACTCTCAGATGTATAGTTTTACCGTAATCCTCAGTTGAGTCTATAGTTTTAACTGGGAGGAAATGTGCTGACTTGGTTATTCAATCTACTATCACCCAAATTAAATCATGTTGCCGATGAGTATGAGGTAGACATGTAATGATGTCCATATTCACTTCTTCCCACTTCCATATGGGTATGCTAATATCTTGATTCATATCCCCAGGTCTTTGGTTTTCAACCATAACCTGGTGGCAGTTCAGGCACTTAGCCATAAATTTTGTAATATCTTTCTTCATGCCGTTCCACCAGTCGATTTCCCATAGATCACGACTCTTAGTGGCACCTGGGTGGATAGAATATCTGGAGCTATGCACTTCTGCCAGTATTCTCCGTCTCAAGTCACCTACGTCCGGAAAACATACCCTGCCCTAATAACGAAGAACACCATCTCCCCCTTTGGAGAACGCCTCTACTTCTTTTCTTAGAACTGCTTTTGTTAGCTTAAGCAGTATGGGATCTTCATCCTTCTTTGACTTAACCTCAAAAGATAACGAGAATTCTAACCCACTCTGCAATACTAACCCGCCCTCAACTGATTCCAGCAATTTCAATCTCAACCGAGCTAACCTGTGAATATCCTTTGCCAGTTTTTTTCTGCCCTATTCAATATGAGCAACGCTCCCCATGAACATCTTGCTTAGGACATCATCCACCACCTTACCCGGTTTGTATAGCACGCTCATGTCATAATCCTTCATTAACTCCGACCACCTTCTCTGATGAAGGTTAATCTTTCTGACTGAACACATACTGAAGGCTCTTATGGTCGGTGAAAACATCTACGTGAACCCTATAAAGGTAATGCATCCATATTTTAAAATAAAACACCACTTCCGCAAATTCAAGATCATGAGTCGAATAATTATTCTCATGAACTTTGAGTTGTCTAGAGGCATAAGCTATCACCTTACCCCGCTACATAAGAATGCAACCAAGACCAACTCTGGAAGCATCACAATAGACTACAAACCCATCTGTTCCTTCTAGTATAGTCAAAACTTGTGTTGTAGTGATTCAAGTCTTGAACTCATGGAAACTCTTCTCACATGCATCTGACCACTCAAACTTCACCTTTTTATGAGTTATTATAGTTAGACAAGACGCAATAGAAGAGAATTCTTCCATGAATTATCGATAATAACCGGCTAGACCTAGGAAACTTCTAATATCTGTTGGAGAAGTAGGTCTTGGCCAGTCTGTCACCGCCGCTATCTATTGAGGATCTACCAAAATACCCTCACCTGAGACCACATGACTAAGGAAAGCCACAGACTTTAGCCAAAATTCATATTTACTTAATTTAGTGAACAATTGGAGGTCTTTAAGAGTCTGCAACACTTTTCTCAGATGGTTATCATGCTCCTCCTCATTTTTGTAGTATACCAAAATGTCATCTATGCATACGATGATGAACATGTCTAGATACTGTTTGAATACACTATTCATCAGGTCCATGAAAGTTGTTGTGGAATTAGTTAGTACAAAGAAAATAACCATAAATTCATAGTGTCCATACCAAGTTCTGAAAGCTGTTTTGGTATGTTACATTCCCTGACCTTAAGCGGATGATACCCCGACCTGAGATCTACCTTAGAAAAACAACTGGCTCCCTGAAGTTGATCGAACTAGTCGTCAATTCTAGGTAGGGGATACCTGTTCCTAACTGTAACCTTGTTCAGTTGACGGTAGTTGATATACATTCTGAGAGTACCATCTTTCTTTCGCACAAATAACACTGGAGCACCCTATGAAGTGATGGTGGGTCTGATGAAACCCTTATCTAAAAGGTCTTTTAGCTGCTCCTTCAACTCCTTAAGCTTAGTTGGAGCCATTCTGTTAGGAGGAATAGAAATGGGCTAAGTGTTTGGAAGAAGGTCTATGCTAAAGTCTATTACCTGCTCAGGAGGGACTCCAGGAAGATCTTCGAGAAAGACGTTAGGGAACTCGTTGACAACAGGAACTGACTCTGTTGTTGGGGTCTCGAAGCTAGAATCATTGACCCGAACTAGGTGATAGATTCAACCTCTTGACTCCCTTTCCTTAAGGTAGGAAATAAACCAACCCTTAGACACTGAAACACCACCTATCCATTCTAGGACTAGCTCATTGGGGAACTGAAACTTGATGACTCTAGTTCTACAGTAGATTGAGGCATAACCAAAATGTAACCAATCCATGCCAAGAATGAGGTCAAAATAGACCGTATCTAGCTCTACTAGATCAGATGGAATGACTTTATTCAACACTGAGACTGGGAAGTTTCTATATACCTGGTTAGCTCTAACTAACTCACCAATTGGGGTAGAGACTGAGAATGGTTCTAAGAGAACTCATGGACTAATTTCAAACTGAACAACTGCCTAAGGAGTTAGGAATAATATTTTGGCTCTTGGATCTAGTAGGGAATATACATCTAGGTGGAAAAGACGTAACATACACGTGACTACGTCAGGTGAGCTCTCCTGATCTTGACGAGAAGCAAAGCATAAAAGCGGTTTTGGTGTTGACTGCCATCCGTACCTGAAGTACTTCCCTACTATGTTGGACGACATGCTGGGGCTACTGAAGTAGACAGAGTTCTCCCCCTTCCTGTTGAAGGACACTCTTTTAACCGGTGATCCAACAGCCCAAATCCAAAGAAACCGTCCTTAACCATGTGGCATTCCCCTGGATGGATCTTTCCACACTTAGGACAAGCTGGGTAATGGCTGCTGACACTGAAACTTTGGGAGTGAGAGCAAGATGCTACACACTTCCGATCCTTGTGGGGCCGGAAGGTAGGGGTGGTGGCTAATGTGGGTGCTGGAGTCTTTTGTTGTTGCTATTGTGGGCGACCACTATCGTCAAACCTTTGGTGGCCATAATCTGATTAACTTTTTCTGGCCCGCTTGTTCTCCCGCTCCATATACTTCAAGTTTTCTGCCTCAATCTGCTGGGCGTGAATGAAAAGGATGGAGAGATCAATGTCCTTTATGAGCATCGCGGTTCTGCACTCTTTAAGTACCAAATCTAACACTCCATTAACAAATTTAAGCATGTGATCCCTTGGCTCGACTACCATATTTGGAGCATACCTCGACAACCGAGTGAACTCTAATGCATACTCCTCCACTGTTCTATTACCCTGCCTTAGATTCATGAATTTCGCGACCTTGGCCTCCCTCAATTCTTGAGGAAAGAATCTCTCTAGAAATGCAGTTGTGAACTTTTCCCACTCTACTGGCCCTGCTGCGGCTGTCTTCCCTTCCTTCCATTGGTCGTACCAAATCTGAGCCACCTCTTTCAACTAGTAGGAAGCCAAGTCAAAACTCTCCATAGAGCTAAGACCTATAATTCAAGTGAACTTCCGCACCTCATCTATAAACTCTTGCGGGTCCTCTCCAACCTTGGATCAATGGAAAGCTGGAGGGTTCATTCGGGTGAAGTCCCAAACCCTAGTAGCTGCTACAGACTCGTTTCTATTCATTGGGACCACCTTCTGGTTCACTTGATTAGTCACCATTTGAGCCAGCAACTGGATTGCCGCTGAGAATTCTACTGAGGACACTGGGTCATCGTGAGGGGCTGCTGGAGAAGGTGGGGCAGGTCGATTAGCGTTGCCATCCCTCCTTCCATTTCCTCGTCTTGGAGGCATAGTTTTTAACTAGAACAAATAAAGTACGATTTAGGAGGACATTTTGGGACTCAACTTCAACGCATTATAAGTAATATGAATAAAAGGGAGTTTTCCTAGTAAGATCTTGTAGCCTCCCCATCATAAGTGTGGCGCGCTTCACACCCATGAAAAGGACTCTACTTGACGCGGTTTTTAGACATCCTAGGACTCTAAACCTAGTGCTCTAATACCAAGTTTTTCATGACCCGATTCTATACATTAGCCGAGACACGATACTTGGTGCCACAAGTGACCCTAAGTTAACCCATGGTCTAACATTTGCACTGGTATACTAAGTAAACATAAGCAGAAGTTTTAAAAGAAATATTTATAAATCAATAATGCAAAAAGTGTAAAACAGCATTGAAAACAATTCTAAACAACTGTGTATGGAAGCCACTACTTGCTGGGACAAGCCCCTAACTAACTCTAAAATCTAACTGAAAAGAAATTAACTGAGAAACAAATAGCGTCCTCAAAAGATGACGACTCACCAAATGAACTATTGTTGCTGGAATCGTCGAGAGGAACTACTGACGATCCTGGGGATGAGAACCTGCGCCTGTATCATAATATGACACAACATAGAAAGTATGCGTCAATACTTTAAATGTGCCGAGTTAATGAGATATACAATAAGCATGGCAAATAAACAACTGAGCTGAAATAACATGAAATGAACAACTAATACTGAATACTGATAAACTGAGTTATAACTGATATGGTAAATAATGACCCTAACTGGTGTTCAATAACATGTCTTTGAACTGAGTGACAGAACTGAGCTAGACTAATTTAATCTAATCTAAACTGAACTGAACTGACAAGTGGGAGAGTCCATAACTGACATATAATCATGTGAGATAAATATGGAGTCCGATGTATACACCCCATCGGAGAAAGCCCACTATACCTTGCAAGGGTATAGTGGTTGGCTGGGTAATCACAAAGCTGAGCCCGTTGGGCCAACAACCTACAGTGGCAACGTAGTTCTGGGAACCTAAGTGCGTTGGAACCCTGGTCCACTCTATGCTATGTATTACTCCCACTAGATAGTCCTAACTTGACTACTAAGATAATAGATTGAAGCTGGGGTCCTGGACTAAGTCAGGCGTACTTATCTAGAAATACCTTGAGAGTGTATCAGACTGGATAACTGTAAGCTGGTGCTTTAAGACTGGGTAGAGCTGCTTAACTAGAAGCATCATAACAGTCTAAAGAGCAAACAGATAACTAAAGGTGCTGGTTCTAAGATTGGCCAGAGCTGCTTATCTGGAAGCATCGTAACCGTCAAAAGAATAAACCGATAAGTGATAACTAAAAAATGGGATTGGGAAGTATTACTGACACCTCAAGAGACTGACTATAGTCAAACTGATCAGCTGACATTTTTGTAAGATACTTAAATTTACTAAGTACTAACTGAGACTAAACAACTAAAAATTCTAATCTAGATCAAGTAACTGTACTATCCTGGTAATTTCATGAACAATCGGAATCAAGCAACACTTGAATTTAGAACATGCTGAAATATTCAATTCAATGCATTCAAGAAACTAGGGGTAAAATCTTATAATTTCATGAGAAGAGATAATGACTAGAAGTATTGTTAACAACAACCCTAATTATTCACAAAATCATAATAGGAAGAAATCCATAATTTATTGACAAATTAACCCTAACGATAAATTTTAGGGCTAGAACTGATAAGCATTTCAGAAGAGTTTTGGGGCACAAGGGAAGGACACTTCCCTTGTTGAATTCTCACATACCTGGAGTCGAATTTCCTGAAAAGGATATGGAGAATCTAAAGAGAAAGCTTCAAAGTCCTAGCTTGCTTTGAGAGAACTGTCAGGAACTTCCTTGCTCTAGAGATCGAAAGTTGAGTGAAAAATGAGAGGTATTTAGTCGATTACCCCTTTAATTCTCTCCAGAATGTGCCCAAAACATTTTAGTTTAGGAACTAAAATTGTTGGAAGTTACGAAAATGCCCCTGAAAGAAAATAAGGAAAACTGCCTAACAGGGACCAATGGGTCACACAACAAGTTGTTGGTTGATTCTATGACACATTGGGACTAGTCATTAGTTCTGGGCCTGAAATTTGGCTCACTAGAAATGGACCACAGAAGGGGACCACGACTCTTTTGATGGAATAATGGGTCGTTGGTCCCTCTCATGGTCACTGATAGGAGAAGATCGAACTCCCTACTAACGGATGAATTAATCACTCATTGGTGGAACCAAAGGGTCGTTGTATCTACTCGTCACCTCAATTGGAAAATTTATGGAATTTCTGGACTGATTATCATGGATGGAAACAATGACTCTTTGTGTGATACAACAAGTTGTTATTTCTTCTCGTTGATACTGGGAAAAGATATCTAACAACACCTGGGCTCGAACTAACGAGTCACCCCATGAGTTGTTGCATCAGACGAGGACTCGTCATCTGACTTATGGGTTCCTAAAAAGGGATTAACTAATTTTTGAGCTCGGAATGCAATGAATAATAGGATGACTCATTACTCCTCATAACGGGTCTTTCCATGTCTTGTTGGTTCCCGAAGAACAATTGGAAGGGCTGACCATGACCCAAACAACGACTTGTCTTGGTCGTTCTGAGACAAAAAATTTCAGGTTCTTTCTAGTTTTTCATGCAAAGTCTGAGTTTGATCTAGGAAAATTTTTTGGGGTGTTACAATATATA
>JACEIK010000376.1:298718-309226 GCA_018107945.1 Datura stramonium | reverse complement strand
GTAGTTAGCTGGAAGTTCTCGTAGTGGATTTGGCTAACTAAGACTAGATATGACATATAAGATTGTGTGTAGACCATATAGGAACCTAGGGGGCATACCTTACAGATAAACTGTGACACATAATGTATGAGATTTCAGAAAGAGTAGTAACAGTTGGCAATAGATGCCAATCTCCTTTAGTAGGTCAATTTGTGATTTCCTATTAGTTAGTACTACCGAAATAAGAAAAGATATCACATAGGAAAATTGTAGGTTTTATATGTATAATTAAATAAGTAGAACATTATATGAGGACCACTGGAACTATTAATAGTATAAGTTTCAGTTTCAAATTATGTTTCTAGTATTTATATGCTCAGAATTTCTAATCTTTAATATCTGATTCATTTGAGCATTCTTACATGTCTGCTTGTTATTCAGTATGCTTTACATACCAATACATGTTTTACATGTACTGACGTCTCTATTTTCAAGGTCGTTGAATTTTTTTAAATGTGGGCTCAGGTGTACAAGATAACAAACATCCTCAGTAGACGTAGTTTCCTACAATTGATCTACCGGTAAAATCCATCTCTATCTTGAGTTATCAGATGTCTAGAGCCCATGTTTTGGCTATGTACGTATACGCTATAATTGGATATGTTAGGGCCCTTTCTCGAACAATAATCATTTATGTTGTTAAAGACTCTTTAGAGGCTTCCTAGACTTAGTATATTATCCATTATACAGTTCTACCCAGTGGTCCCTCAAGTTTATATATATGATCCAATATATGTATATAGAGTGTGGCCTATTCCACTGCTTATAACTTTACAACATCAGCATGAGACATACTGCATATGTTTAGTACGTGCTATTAGGATCCGTGATGTCCCCTTTACGGAGTTTGGGGAATGATAATAAAAATTGATTTAATCAATAAATTGAATTTGAAAAAATGTTATTTATTTATTGGTATCGATTTTGGGGTTAATGTCACGCCCTAAAACTAGGGTAGGACGCAACTGGCTCTCGATTCCAAAGTTATCGAGAAACCATCTATATAGCGTTTGAACGGTAACTCTTAGGCAAATAGGGCCACCTGTCATAGTCAATCATAGAATAGGAATGAATCGACTAGTTATCGACAAATATATCTAAGATAATGTGTCGACAAGGTCATGATAAAACTGAAAAGAACTACGAAAAGCCATCCAGGCCACAAACTGAACAACTGTACAATTAGTCCACAAAAGCCTTTAAAAGAGAAAAATAATACTAATTGCACGAGACAGGGCCGTGGACTACCCATATAGGCATCAAATTTCAAAATGACCAAACCAAACGTAAGGCTCCTAGAAGAAAAGAGAAAACCAACTCTGCGCTAGATCTCGGCTCCTACTGTATCGATTGATCTCAGCTCCTATCTGCACCTGCAACACGATTATAGGGATCACCAAGTGGAAGGGTGTTAGTATAAAGAAAGGAATTGGTATGTATGACTAAAAGCTATAAATAAAGTAATGCCAAAGATAACTGAACCAGAGAAGGAAATAGAAATAAATTGACACTCTGGAACCTGTCAACATAAATAATGGCAAACAATAGGTAAATATAACTCAGATGGTAGGGTAGAGAGAAATATTGTATAATGCTGCAACTAACTACCCTATATGTACAATACCCCGAAAGTCCCTAAGACTAGACTTGAGATTTGAAATTTGATTAGTAGAAAAGTTGGAAAAATTGCCTCAATACGACTCAACCTACCAGTCATAGGTTGGTAGTAAAGGTCATAGGAAGACCTATGGTTTAGAGTAGAGATTTTGGTTCCCCAGACCATAAGTCCCCACTACGAGTCATAGAATGTGGGTATGACCCGTGGTCAAGATTTGTAACTTGTCTATAGGTTTCCAAGTATTGGTTGTATGAGTCATGGTATGACTTGCGGCAAGGAATGACGGGTCGTGATATACGACCGTGGAAATATTCAAAGAGTTGAGAAAAAGGTGCTTATTAGTCATGGGAGGAAACCACGAGTTGTAGATTGGTGGTAAGAGTCATGGTCTGAGTCATAATATGATGGCACAAATTGTCGTTTCAGTTGTGAGTTGGTATATTGTAATGCCTAGGACTTTTAGTCTAAGTTTGGAACCCTTCTAAGTATGTGGATAGGCCCGAACTCGAGGAATTTTATGAAAACTATTTTTTAGACCAATTCTTAAGTGTGAGAACTTCCTTAGATACAACTTAAGGTCATAAGGAACCTTTATCATAAAGTTGAGTTGGGATCCTTCTTACCAATTGATTTTTCGTATAAGTTCTTATAAGGGTGAATTTCAAGAGACCATATATCCCATTTTACAAAGTGTTTTTAAGTGATTCAGCATATTAGATAGAATCCCTTTGAGTCTTCTTTCCAACGCATCCGACCTTGCATCAATTAGAGATCGGAGTAAAATATTATAAGTGGTTTAGTGAAGTAGCACCAGGCATTATACAAACCTCAGTATGGGTCGTAAAATCAAACCACGACCCGTACTGTTGGTCATTGTAACTGCCAGTTACAGGTTTTAATTCGATAGTTTGGGAGCATTTTAATAAACTCCTATGCTTCTAACTCTTAATTGATATCATTTTGGGATTCCTTTAGGTCATATTAAATGGATTAACCTAGCCTAAATCCTTACCCTTTCCAAAAGATCGATAGTGGGATTTTCTCTCAAGAAAAGGACTAGGGTTTTTCTTCAAACCTCTCCAAATCTTCTTGGGCTCTTCAAGAAAAGTCAAGGGATCATCAACCCAGGTATGTACGGTTATGAATGGCAGAAATTATTCCACCCTCATTCCCTTTCAAGTCCATATTCATGATTTCTACTTCTCAAGTTTTAAATTGTAAAATTCTAGGATTTAACCTAATTCAATGTAATCTTCCATGCTATCTCTGTGGTTTCAATTCTTTCATGTTTCAGTTGATGATTTATGGCTATTAGGGAAGTTTTTACTCTCAATTTACTTACTAAATCATGATTTTAAATTTATAAAGATTATGCCCTATTATGCATAATTTATGAATTTTAAGCGTCTAAGCCCGTGATTTCAAGTATGAGGAGTTATCATGTAAACATAAAATTTATGAATTCTTAAATATATGAATCTATTATTTTGACTAGTGAAGTCTATTTCAAATATGCATGATCTTCAAATTTTGGGTAATTCCACTCAGATTAAGCATGTTTTCATGATTTAGTTTAACTCTATAAATCAGCTTACCATATGGATTTTGGAGTCTCTGCTCCTACTTTTCATCTTACGGTATGGTTTCAGCTTCATTGAAAAATGATGCTGAGAACCTTGCATATTTTAGGGAGCGGTGTCTAGCACCGAGTAGGCTAGGGGTTCATAAAACCTCTGGGTCATAGAACTATGCGCCAACGTAGGATTATACATTTACCTTGGGACCTCCTTGGGACCTCCCTGGTGAGCTTTCCCTGTCCCGAATGGACCTTCATCTTGATATCAATATCATGGTAGCGCCTGTAGCGCTAACAAGGCTTTGGACGGCTCTGCCCAATTTAGTGTAATAGTTGGGATCACGTAAGCTCTGTCGTGATAGTGTCAGTTATATGGCGAGTCTCCCATTGTTCCTCATGATCTCAGTTATGCATGTTTATACCTTATGATATTATGTTTTAGCAGGTTCGACTGAGTGATCGGTTTATCAACTTTTACTTATGATATTAGTTTCAACTTTGGGTCATTCGATTCAGTTATGAGATACAGTTTATGACAATTCATGTTTTCAGATATCAACATACAGTCCTTACTCTCATCATCAACCAATTTTTATTTATATGCATGATTTCAGTTAATAGTTACTCAACCTATTTTACTTACCTTTCATAGTCAGTACATTCTAAGAACTGACCGCATACTTTATCCTGTATCATTTCATGCTACAGGTTCAGATGTTCAGAATCGGTCCCACCAGTTAGTCCAGTTCTCTTATTGGGGAGTCCTCATACTTTGAGGATCTTCAAATTGTTGAGTTGTGTTACTTTTAGTTTCAGACTTGTAGCGAGCTAGTTGGGGATGTTGTTCCATCAGCTCTTCTATTATGTTAGAGGATTTTCAGACAATATGTAGAATCTCATCTTGTCAATATTGACCCTGTATTGTTGAAGTGTACTTTATATTTCATCTTGTTCATATTTTAGTTATCAGATTTTGCTTATGTATGTTCTTTAGCTATCATGTTCATGCCATGGGTCAACTTGAATTTATTCATGGTTCTAGGTTCTGTGTCTCGATACGGACCTATGTTTCGGTCGTGATAATATACAAACTCTATGCATGAGTATAACATAATTGACTCATATGCCAACACTTCTTATACTTGGACCGGAGTTTATGAGAATCGACTTCGTTGCTACCAGATACTTGCACCAAGATTTATGTATGGATACCTTTTACTCGGACCAGAACTTTAAGAGTTGCTTGATACTTGGACTAGGATTTTCATATACCATCCTTCGCGCAATAAGACATCTGATACTCGGACCAAAAAGGGCGTACGACATTGCATAATCAGCCATCTCATACTTAAACCAGAGATGGTGTGCGGTAAACAAAATGCAAAACATGAAAGTGAGCAACTGAACAATGCAATATAAACCTAACATAGACATTGGCTCCAACTCGGATGACCAACTGAATAATGCGAAGTAAACGACTTAGATAGCAGGCCTAACATGGAGGACAACCTGATCATAACACCCTTAGAAATTGACAAAAGCGGAACATAAAATGTAACATGACTTGAAAGCTTAACATAAACATGAGACACTAGGAACATAACACTGGACCTTGATTATGGGTTCTTAGAATGAACTCTGGATATTTAGACCCAAATTTGGAATACTTGGACTCCATATGAATACTTGGATTCAAATTAGAAAGCTTATACTCAACTTGAACTCAACTGGGAGTACTTAGACTAATTTATGGATACTTAGCCTCAATGTTCGCTACTTTAATTAGCACTCAGTAACTCGATAACGTGCCAATAGCTTAAGGAATAGGAGTTATGGAATTAATTTTAAGCCTTAAGAACTGTAAAACATATATAAATAAAGTTAGGTAACCATATAGATGAAGTTCGGTAACCATATTAAGGAATCACTGGTTTGGTACCCTAGTTTACCCTTACTAATCTTGATTTTCGTTCTTAGCGTATGTTATTCTTACGTAGCCATATTAACATCAATTTATAATTTCATAAGGTGATCAGAACCTCATACATGACAAAATAACGTATATAACATGATTTAAAGAACAAACTAACAACTTTCATGTTGAGGGGTTTCAAACTCAATGTACAACTACGACAACAATCAACACGATATCACATTTTCAACGCCTCATTTGGGATAGACATAACCTCAACATTTAGCTTGAATAAAACATGAAAATTTAAAGCTTAAATGGAGCTTAAAATACTTCCTCAATACATGTAAAAAGTTTTCTGGCTCATTCACCTCACAACGCACAAATCGTGCTTGAAAGAACAACGGACGAGACGCCTTACATACCTTTTTCCGACGAACTTTTTTTAGCTGATTTCCTACTTCAATGATCAGCCTTCAACATTATTAATCCATTGAATTTATATTCATGTAGCAAACTTAATCGATAGCACAAAATGTAGTCCCAAAATAACTCAACAAAGGCAGCCACAACAACAATAACAACACACGGCAATATCAACAATATTTAGCCATTTTCTCTACTTGTTTTCATTAGCTTTTGAGGGGGAAAACAAGAGTAAAAATTACCTAAATTATTCTATAGTCCTTCCCCTCAATATGAGGTATATTTCCAGCTAAAAATACTGCAAGAAATCCTTAAAAAACGAGCAAGAAGTTAGCTCAAAACAGTCCAATCAGCAGCTCAGTTAGCTGCCAAATTCCAGCCGTTTTGCTTGTAATTGAGTGCTTTAAAGAGGGTGAAATAATTAACTTTTCTCTTGTATTTAATATATACTTCAAGGTTGATATATAGGAAGTAAAACCAGCTCTTAAAACACAGCACGGTCTCCAAAAACAACTATCAAAATCAGCTCCACAAACACATCTAGCACACTTGGAAACCAACTTTCTTAACTTGTCTGGTATTTTGGTTGAGTTTTGCTTGAGGTTTCTCCTTGTTTCCCTTAGCTGTTTGTTAGAAATTTGAGAGAATTGCAGAGGGTAAGAAAGCACCTCAAATCTGAAAAAGTTGAAAGTGATTTCATAAATACAAAACTCATAATATGAAGGGGTTTGGCGGCAGCCATTTTTTTTTGGGCGGTGGCCACGTCACTGCCACCATATAATGTGTATAACTCTTTATTACAAAATCCAACTGATGTGTGGTTTGATTTTCTAAAAACTAGACTCACATACATTTAATATGAGAGGTTGTAGGGCTACTAACTCAATACAAAATGGGAGATATGGTCATTTAAAATTGACACTTACTTATAAACTTCACACTCTTTGCTTTTTTCTTCATACATGTTTCCCTCCTCACCTACGACCAATATACAACCCGTACTTCCCTTAACATAGCATAGAAAGATAAAAAACAACCAAAAAAAATTTCGGGGTGTAATAGTTAATAGGCTTTAAATGATTTTGTAATTTATTTATTAGATTAATGAATTGGTTTTTGATTTTTAGGTTTTAGTCAATAGTTAAATTGATAGTCGTATATGATCTTATTATTACCGTTTTATCCCTAATTAGATAAAAGTGAGTTTAAATAGAACTGTCATGCCCCAGCTCAAAGCCTAGGAGACCGTCACCCGGCACCATAGTTGGCCCGAGCGTACCACTGCAACTAGTATGAAACTGTGAGCTAAACAACTAACAAGGAGTAAAATGTATTCATATATGAGAAGTTTAGAAGAAATCATTTAGCTGAGCTAAACTTTCCAAAATAACAATTTTTCAAACCAAAAAGGACAGACTATTCTCAGACCATCAAAGTCTGAACTAAAACATAACAACAGTAATCCATCTATGAAGCCTCTATACTGGAAGTACATCGATTTGGTTGGGACACAGCCCCCGAACTGAGTCTTATCATTGGAAAGGATGAAGCATGCTAACCCGCAAAGTTGAAGGTGCTCACCAAAAAGCTAAACTGGCCTGGCCTATTGGACGACATATCTTTGAGTATCTGTACTTGAGGCTGCATTATAAAACAATACAACACTCCCGACAAGGAGGGGAATTAGTACAAGTAATAGTATTGTGTATAAGATGGAAAAAGCAACTAAAGAGAACCCAACTAGAAAGGAAGACATAGCATGTGAAATTACTTAAGACATACATTTGGATATCAAAGAAGTATTTAAAATCATAAAAGAAAATATACAATTTACCATCCAATTTGAAAACCCTTCCAACCATTCCTTAAACAACCTTTCAACCATAAATGGCATTTTAAGACCAAACAACTAAAATTACTAAGGAGGTTCATGGAATAACTAACTTAGTGCACCAAGCTTGCCTGGAGTCCGGCCCCTTGGGCTTGACTGGATAACCCTACCAACTATATTGTTGGGTAGAAGGCCTGAACTATCTAGCTATAAAGTTATTTGAACCATCCCACTCACTTTCAGGGGCTATACTGAAGCGCCCGAGATTGGTCAAACTTATCCTTCATTGACAAGTGTAGTTTTAGGCACGTTCCCTTGGATATACTCGCATTATGTCTGTCAAACACTTACTTTAATTTATTTTGAAAATCATTAAAATCATAATATTCCTTAGGCATCTCACTGTTGTGCTACATTTGCATAAGTAATTCTTAAAGCAAAAGCTCGATCACATTTAGGAATGTTCATTCTCAAATCACGTTTTCTCAACTCTAGCAATTTATGGACATTGCCTTGGCCAAAAATAATAATACAAAATTCATCATAATATACATGAGTCCTTGGCCAAAAATACATTTTAGCATTCCTAAAAACCATAGCAATAATTAGACAGATTTAACATAATGACAAAATAGTCATTTTCCAACACAATGCACAAATTCCATAAAACATCATAGATACAAGTCATGAACTGTATTATACTAATTTATGCTAAAATATGTAATGCTTTCAAAGCATTTATTCATGATTCACAGCTTAAACTTGAAGATACTTAAAATTATTGCATGAAAGTAGAAAATAGGAAGAAATTGATGGGAAGAACATGATGTCTCATATTTTAAAGGTAATCTTACATACCTTAATGCTTTACAAGCAAGAATAATTCCCTAGATGAGGCAGAGAGAAGAGGATTGCTAGATGCTTGCACTAGGAAAGTGTTGTTTCTTGAAACCCTAAGAGAGAGGAAGCTAGGTTTGCCAATTTAAGCTTGCATGCAAGAGAAAAATCATTAAAGATGATTACGTAACTACTTTTAGATTGGGAGGACTTGGGAGAGCTTAGGAGTTTTTTTCTAGGAGTGAAAGTGAAGAAAAATAGGTTTTAATGTCGGAAGGTGTATTTATAGACAAAATGCAAAACTCAATTGAAGGTACATGAGGTTTCAGGGATTCTCAATTGATGGTCCATCTCTTAAATTGTCTTTCACATCTGGTAGAACATAAATTTCAATGACTAACCAACTAACGAGATGTATTCTCAAATGAGGTCCACCTTTTCAACCGTATTTCTTAAGCCGGAAATTTCAATTCTCACACCATTCATCGACAACTAAAAGAACGGTTCATCTTTTCAAAAGAAGGTCCGCATTTTGCCTTCCATCCTTTGCTTACAGAAACATCAATTTCTCTTACCTCAATAAACGATTCAGATGATGGTCCATCTTTCCATTTGGTTGTCCATTCTTTCTCCCTGCAATGTCTGTGCAATGGCTTCTTTAAGGAACTTAGCTCAACAATCTAACTCTCAATCACCTGTAACACTAGAAAAAGGGTTTTAATTATCATGCTCGCCCTATCAAAACTTCTCTGGAGTGTATGAGGTATTACAATGTCTCCCCCTTGGGATTATTCGCCCTCGAATAGTAGGTTCTAAAATTCTAGAAATTTTTTGCTAGAGTCTCCCCTATAATTAGAACTACCCCCAAATTTCCCATCATGCAACAACTGAGTAAAAAAACACCATAAGCCTCATAGGGTAACTTTCAGAACATCACAAGGTATCAAACACAACAAGTTACATTGGCCCTCTTTGGCCTCACACTTGCTGAAACATCGATTTCTTAACAACCATATTTTCCCTTACTTATCTATTCCTATTACTGAGACAACATCACTACTTAAAATTCCATCACATAGAGGAACTTACCATAAGTACATGAAGTAAAGACTATAGGCACAAATCATGGAAAGAAAGGGAGCATAGCAGAAATATAACATGTAGGAGGTCATAACAAGGTTTCATTCGCTAAGTGGTTATGGTGCTACTAAGCATGAATAGGAATTATACCTGGGGTCTAATCCTTTTACTCAAGGAATAACTGTTGTTATTTGGCTTTCATCTCATCCACGGCTTCCCATGTAGCCTCCTTGACGTTTTGATTCCTCCATAAGATGTTCGCTGAATCATCCTCTTTAGTTCTCAACTTACTAATTTGGTGACCAAGGATAGCCACCAGGACGTCCTCATAAGTCAGGTTTCCCTGAGTGTCAACATTCCTAACTGAAACAACTAAAGACATATCTCTCGCGTGCTTTCTCAATATTGATACATGAAACACTAGGTGCATTGATGCTAACTATGAGCCAAATCTAGCTCATATGATACTAGCCCAACTCTCAGCAGAATTTTGTAAGATCTGATATACCTCGAGCTGAGATTTTCTTTCCTTATGAGTTGTATGATTCCCTTCATTGATGAAACTTACAAAAATACCTAATCGTCCATGGAAAATTCTAAATCTCTTCACTGCATATTAGTACATGACTTTTGTTAGCTCTGAGTAGTCCTCAATCGCCCCTCCCACTTTGAACCACCTGATAGGCAACCTACACCTTCTCACATGCAAGACCTTGTATGGAGCCATCTTGATAGTAGTGTCACACCCCGCCTTGGGAGGACTAGCTGGTGCCCTACTAGGACCTGGACTGCTGGACTAGCTGAGCCTAAACACTTCTGGTGCCAGGTTGACTCTAACCCTGGATTTAAGAAAACGATAAGCTATATAACGGCTGTAAATACACCTCCATCCGACTAGGCCTATAGCCACCTGTAAGGAAACAATAACTACCAAGAACAACTTAATCAATTGGGAACCTATGCGGGCCGACAAGGCCACCATGCTGTCTAGTTGTTTGTGAATCAAGAAAACAAGTGCTAAACTTCTACGTGACCAACAAGATCACCACTACCAACTGAATAAGGCCCCACACGGCCATCAAAGACAAGCTAAAACATACACACGGCCTCACACGACCGGTACAACTAACCACAGGGAATATACAATCTGCAAGCCTCTAAGAATACTGATAAGATGGTCGGGACAAGG
>JACEIK010000376.1:271374-284594 GCA_018107945.1 Datura stramonium | reverse complement strand
ACTCAATAATATGGTGTTTCCTATCCCAAAAGGCATTAGGAAATTCTGAACAGACTTCTCGTTCTATGAATTCTTGTAGGCTTTTAATTTTGGCTTCTACTTTCGGATTTTTTAAAGCGGATTCAATCCGTTTGAATTTTATCTCATCCTTTAAATAGTTTATTTGTTGGGAAAGAAGATTTATCCTAAAGATAGTTTTTTCTTTTATAAATTCACATTATTCTTTTGACATACTTTTTAGGTAGGAAAAATGATATATGTTCCTAGAGCAGTGGTGTGGATGCCATCTAAATCAGCGACATAGGGTTTTATTGGGTTATAAAGGGGGTGCCTAATATTATTTCTTCATTTATATCTTTAGTTATTACAAAATCATTAATAAAGCAGATTCCATTATTGCATAGGTGTGCCTTATGGAGCTTATAATTTATTTTGAGTCTTTCACCTGTCGCGGAGAATAACCGCGTTGTACTTTTTTCAAGGTACTTTGTAGGGATTATACTATTCATAAAATTGCATTATTAGATACAGGTGCAGACCAAAACTGCATTATTGAAGGAATTAGACGGCATCCACACCACTGCTCTAGGAACAGATATCATTTTTCCCTACCTAAATAATATGTCAAAAGAAGAAAGTGAATTTATAAAATAAAAAACTATCTTTAGGATAAATCTTCTTTCCCAACAAATAAACTATTTAAAGGACGAGATAAAATTTAAACCGATTGAATCCGCTTTAAAAAATCTAAAGGTAGAAGCCAAAATTAAAAGCCTACAAGAATTCATAGAACGAGAAGTCTGTTTAGAATTTCCTAATGCCTTTTGGGATAGGAAATGCCATATTATTGAGTTACCATATATTGAGGGATTCAACGAAAAGAATATCCAAAGACATAACTTAAGGAAGACGTAATTCTAACATAGTAAAGGGGGAAGTCGGTACAAAATTCATACATAACGGCTGATTACAACATGTAGTCTGAAAAGCCTCTAATCATGAAAGACGGGTTGATGGGACAACTCCCTAACTAACCCAAAAATTTTGAAACAGAAAGGAAAGCAAATAGTCTGAACATATGGCCTTAGAAACATGAGGATTCACCAAATATGCTGATAACAATCTCTGAAGCACTACTAAGGAGGGTGAGCCTAAGAGTCGGGTCCTGTATCATGAAATGATACAACATAGAAACTATGCGGTTAGTACGTGGAATGTACTAAGTATTCAATGTAAGTAAAACGGATATTTAAAACATATATAAAAATCATAAATGATCATAAGAGTATGACATCATGCTCAAATCTTAAACATCCTTACATAATATAGGGCTCAAGGTTTTCAAGACATTCGTAATACAACATAATTTTAATCATAAGAGAAGAGCTTTATTTAACATGTCTTGAGCCAAAATACATAATAATAAACATTCATAAATCATGAGGAACAGTGGGATATTCTCTTAACTGACATATCCCATATGAGCACACATGAAATCTGACCTGTAAACCTAGTTGGGAGGCCGTTTGTACCTTGCCAAGGGTATAACCATGAAGGGTGTGATATCACCATGAAAAAGGGCAAATTGGGCCGGGGACAGTCATGTAAGAGGTCCCAATATACCTACGATGGCACATAACTTATGAGATCCGAGGCATAACCTGAGCCCCGAACCTACGCGGTGTTCGATACTACTCCCAAAACAAATATAGTGCTCATAGTTATACATGCATAAGTTCATGGACTAGTTAAATTAGGATAATTAGAAGCATGCGTGTAGATATGTGAACTAGCCATGAGATGAGGCTCGTTAGTCGGCCAAAACAGGATTAATGATTCGAAAGTTCAAGTATACTTCTAGAACATGCATATAGCTTGTGATTCATAAGATCAAGATGGATAATTAATTTAAATACATAATTTAACTCATACTTCATGCCGGGCATTGTAAATATCATTAATGGAGAAGTAGATCATAAATCGGTTCATCATGTGTCATGCATAATTAGGCTTGATTTAATAGATATCAAATCGATAACATTTTAAACAATTTAAATCATAAAACAAATTTATTAAAACCCATAGAATATAATTAGATTCAAAAATCATAAAACCCATTATTAGATCATTAGAATTTTAACTAAATCAATTTCAAAACCCCATGAGTTTTTATTGAAATTTTAGTAAAATCGTAGAGGAGGGGCATGGGTGCGGTATAAATCACCCATTGATAGCCTTACATACCTGGGTAAGATCAGATTCTAGAGTTCCTTGAATACCCAATGGATAATTGATAGGGAAAAGCTTGAAACTATGCTTGATCTCTCTAAAATCCTCTTAATTCGCATGCATGAGAATGACTCATGTAAGAGGGGCTTAACCTATCTTATCATGCCCATAAAAATACATAAAACGACGTAGTTTAGGGCCTTAGAGCATAGAAAGGTCAAAAATACCCTTAATGAATAATCCCTGAAAAACTAATCTGGGTGAACCAATGACTGATCCTACGAGTCGTTGCATGATGCCACGACTTGTGGTATCGAGTCGTTGGGTCAACTACCTTAATTCATGTTTCAGATTCTTTCCAAGACTCAACAAGACGAGTCATTGCTTCAAATAACAGGTCGTTAGATCGATCGTTGTCAGCTTTCTTGGAAATCTAAACTTCCCTTACCACGAGCCTTACCACGACTTGTGATTGCGTCCAATGAGTTATGGTATCCATCCGTTATATCCACTTAAAAATCTGGCAATCCAAACCATGACTGGTGACCATGGGTCATCACTTCTCACCATGAGTCGTTGGATGACCACTGGTATCCCCAACTGCCGAGGTCCTATTCCTCCCACGACTGCTAATAACTACCCTTGGTTTCCAACCATGAGTCGTTACATCACCTGTCCTGTGACTTTTTCCTAGTTTTTTAGCCAACTTTAGATTTCAATCCTGGGACTAATCTTAGGCACTTTTGGGGTATTACAGAAACTCAGTTTACTAGAAGGAAGAACAAAGATCCGACGGTTCACGGGTTGAGATCGACTAAACGCCGGATGATCTGTCGATGCTCACTGGAATTGAGTGATGGATTAGATAAGACATCCTGCGGTTAACGAATTTGAACTGGAAAATCGCCGATGTCTCTGCCAATTTCAGAATGATGCTCAGGGGTAAAATTATCCAGCACGGAAAAAGTGATAGAAGATGCCCTATTTTCTTAGATATAAATACTAGACAAAGTACTATGTACTGGAGGATATAGAGAGTAGAGCATATCACATCATTTTTCCTTTCTTAGCTTCAAGATATTCTCTTAGTAGAGAAAAGTAGATTTTGATTGGTAAACATTGAAAAATTACTCTTCTCTACTTCTTCTTTTGACTGTAAGTTACAACCATTGTTGGAGACTATTTGTGAATTTGATTTTTCTATTCTTGTTATTAAATTCAATGAAGTTATTGATGAATGTGCTTTTGAATTTTTTA
This sequence comes from Datura stramonium, assembly GCA_018107945.1. Classification (NCBI taxonomy): domain Eukaryota; kingdom Viridiplantae; phylum Streptophyta; class Magnoliopsida; order Solanales; family Solanaceae; genus Datura; species Datura stramonium. The sequence continues at coordinate 281,108 of JACEIK010000376.1, read as the reverse complement.
ATCATGAGTAGCTAAATCCTTAACTAGAGGTGTGATTATGAATACTTAATTAGAGTGGGTATTGCTAGAGTCTTCTTCTTATTGTTTAAATAAGTGTAAATCTGTTAGATTTTCTTCAATCTATAAAGGAAGATCCATTGATTATGATCTATTTATTCTTGCTTGATTGTTTCTTGTAAAAGAATAATTAAGTATTGTAAGAGAATTTAATAGTGGGTATGGATGAGAGATTTTGAAATTGGGCTACAAATAGCTAAAATTTCAGTCTCATTCCTCATTAGTAGCTAATAGCTAGAAATTATTGCAGTTGTGTCACGCCCCGAGTCTACACCCTAGACGGACACAACACTTGGAGTCACAAATAACCCCAAGTCAACCCCTGGTCTATCATACACTAGCAATTCGAGTAAAACATAGCGGAAGCATCAAATAATGGAATCGATTAATAAAACTTAAATCTAATAACAAACTCATACATCTGAAAGAAACATCAATGTTGAATGTTTGAAATTCAGTTTGAAAGCCAATCTACAAGGGATGAGTTGCTGGGACAAGCCCCCAGCAAACACTAATTCTAAATAAACTAAAAAGAAAAGAAATGTAACTAAATCAACAAATTCCCATCCTCGAAGAATGAGGACTCACCAATTGGTATAGCTAAGTTCTTCAGTGGGCAGTAAGCTAATGGAGCTGAGACTGAGATCCTGCAACTGTATCATAAGACGATACAACATAAAAGTATGCATCAGTACTTTGAATGTACTAAGTAAGTGAGTGAAACATAACACAATAAGATAAGTGAAGTAAATGCTGAACTGAAAAGACATACAATAACCAACTAAAGCTACTGAACTCAATAACTGACTATTTTGGATGGTCAGAAAGACCCTGACTGATAATCAAGCGTGCCCTAAGTCTGATTCTGATCTGAACTGAACTGAGTTGATCTGGACTGGACTAAACCGACTAGTGGGAGAGTCTATACCGATGTATACACTCCTCCGGTAAGACCCAATATACCTTTCCACGGTATAAAGGCATGAAATGGGTGATCACAAAAGTCTGGGGTCAATCAGGCTAATAAATACTGATACCTACACTGGCAACGTAGTTCTGGAATCTGGGTGCGCTGGAACCCTAGTCCGCTCGGTGCTAAGTCCAACTGCCACCGGAAACCTAAACTGAATACTAAGCTGATAGCTCGAAATTGGGGTCCAAGACTACTCAAGGACATATAAGTGAAAGTACCCTAAGAGTCTTATCGGACAAGATTTTGAAACTAAGTTCTAGACTGGTTAGAGTTGTTTATCTAAAAACGTCGTAACCATCTAAGAACAAACTAATATCTGAGTTGGGTTCCTAAGGCTAGTCGAAGCTATATATCTAAAATGTCATGACTACCTAGTGGAACAATCACTGAAAATAGAATCTAATTCTGATAACTGGGAGATAACACTAACACCTCAGGAAATTCTCTAGTCAAACTGATCTGCTGACATTTCTGGCTGACACTGAGAATTCTAAAGTTCTTGCTAAAACTGAACTGACAATAATTTAATCGAGACCCAATTCAACTAGCAATATGGGGGTGCCCACAATGGCAAGTTCAAGCTAAAAATTCAGCATTTAGGCACTAGAGTAGAGTTCAAGATTTTCTAGTCTAATGATTAGGGATAAATTTTCATCTCACAATATTTATCATCCTTGAAATCACAAAATGAAAAAAATAACTATAATTAACATAGGATAATATTCCACAAGAATTAAATGAGGTCTATAAAGTAGTTCTTTAACATTCGAAAAGTCAGCAGGGCTAGAATTCACCTTTGTGCAAATAATAACCAAATAAATCATGAAATTATGGAAGTCATAAAAAAATTCACGGATATCATTCTATGTGAATGCAGGAAAAGATTTCATGAATTTTCTTCACATTAAAAAACTCAGAGCCAAGATTTACAGCGTAAACTAGAGAGATTATGGGGAAACAAGTGTAGAACTATTCCCTTGTCGAATTTCCACATACCTAGCTAAGAATTCCCTTGAGGAGGAACTTGAATTTCTACAATGGATGAAGAACCCTGGACATTACTCTGGATGTTCTTGAGAGAAACTCTTCGATTCTTTCTGAGAATCTACGTGGGGAATGAGGGAAAAGGCCTTTCATTCCCACTAATAGGTCTGAAATTATGTCTAAAATGATGTAGCTTCAAGTTTAGGAAGGTTTGAAATTACTAAAAGACCCTTGAAAATTCACAGGGAAAAACTGTCAGATAGTCCTAACGAGGGACATAATGAATCGTGACCCTGGGCCACGACTCGTGGAATCACCCATTATATACATTATCTTTCAGTCGTTTAGGGCTGGTAATGAATGACTTTACCACTCGTCGTTGGTGACCATGAGTCGTGATCACCATTCGTTAGGTGCACTGCCTTACTCTAAGAAAATTCTCCCCTAGCTGATCACGACTCACCTCACGAATCGTGGGGACTGACCATGACTCGTTAGGTCATCCGTGGGGTATCCTTTACCCAAAACTCAAAATTTCCTCGCCTGGCCTCCCCACGAGTAACCTCACGACTCATAGGCACCTCCAACAGGTCACTTAACGACCCGTTCTATGACTAGAGCCAGATTTTCCACTTTTCTGCAAATTTTCTTTTTTTAAGTCCTGAATCTAACCTTTGAGTTTCAGAGGCATTACAATATCTCCCCCTAGAGAACATTCATCCTTGAATGTTGGAAAACATATAGGAAAGTAGAGAATAGAAATCATAATACTCAAATGCTGCTCATTTGAATTAAAACTGAAGGAATGACTACGTTCGTTTCAAAATACATACTGAACAGAATCTACCCTTCATATATACATCCATAAACATAAAAGAAACTTGATTACATGATTTGGACATGAAACTAAATTTATATCTCGGACTGAAGTAATATATCAAGCTGAAACAGAGCTGGTAGAAAATAAGTGTGGCTATTTTGCCATCATATCTGCTTCAGCCTCCCACGTAGCTCCCTCCACCCGTTGGTTTCTCCATAAGACCTTGACTGAAGCTATTTTCTTGTTCCTCAACTTACGAACTTGACGGTCAAGGATTAGGGCTGGGACCTACTTATATGAGAGACTATCCTTTATTATTACACTGTCCAATGGCACAACTGAAGTTTGATCTCCGATGCATTTCTTCAAAAGTGACACATGAAATACAGGGTGCACAGATGCCAACTCTGAACGTAACTCCAGCTCATAAGCTAACTTGCCAACTGGCCTCACAATTCTCTAGGGTCATACATATCTAGCATTGAGTTTTCCCATTTTCCCAAACCTCATCACCCCTTTCATGTGCAAAATTTTCAGTTAGACCAGTCATCCACAGCAAACTCCAATTCTCTTCTCCTTACATCAGCATAAGATTTTTAACGGATTTGAATTGTTTCCAATCTTTCTTTAATGACTTGTACCTTCTGTATAGCTTCATGAACCAATTCCAGTGCGATAATAGCAGATTCAGACACTTCAAACCACCCAATGGGAGATCTGCACCTCCTACCATACAATGCCTCATATAGGGCCATCTGGATACTTGAGTGGTAGTTGTTGTTGTATGAAAAAATGATAAGAGGCAAATGGTCATCCAAACTGCCTTTGAAATCGATCGCACATGCTCTCAACATATCTTGTAGGGTCTGAATAGTTCACTCAGCTTGCTCATCTGTCTGTAGGTGAAAAGTTGTGCTGAGCTTGACCTGCATGCCAAGTCCCTTCTTAAAAGACTTCCAAAAATGCAAGGTGAACTGAGTACTTCTGTTTGAGATAATGGATAATGGCACCCCATGAAGTCTTACCAACACCCGGATATAAAGCCTAGCATAGTCCTCTGCTAAACCCGTCTTTTTGACTAGGAGAAAATGTGCTGACTTAGTCATCCGATCTACTATTACCCAGATAGAGTCATGTTACCAACATGTCGGAGGTAGACCCATAATAAAATCCAGATTCACTTCTTCCCATTTCCACGTGGGTATGCTGATATCCTGGGTCATACCTCCTGGTCTCTGATGCTCTACCTTGACTTGTTGGTAGTTCGGGCACTTAGCTACAAATGCAACAATATCTCTCTTCATGCCGTTCCACCAGTAAATATCTCAGAGATAGCGGTACATTTTCGTAGCACTAGGGTGGATAGAGTATCTTGAGCTGTGTGCTTTAGCCAATATCTATTTTCTCAGGTCACCGACATCTGGTACACACAATCTGCCCTGATAATGGAGCACACCATCTCCCCCGTTGGAGAAAGCCTCAACCTCCTTTCTGAGAACCACTTCCTTGAGTTTAAGAAGAATGGGATCTTCCTCCTGTTTTGGACTTAACTTCCACAACTAAGGAAGAGTCTGACCCGCTTTGCATCACCACTCCACCCTCAGCTGAATCAACAACCTGCACCCCTAACCGAGCTAGCTAGTGAATATCCTTTTCCAACTCCTTTTTTCCTTTCTCAATATGAGCCACAATACCCATAGACACTCTGCTTAGGGCATCAGCCACCACATTGGCTTTTCCCGGGTGATAAAGCATGCTCATGTCATAATCCTTCAGGAGTTCTAACCATCTTCTCTGACGAAGGTTCAGGTCCTATTGATAGAATATGTACTGGAGGCTCTTGTGATCGGTAAGAACATCATTGTGAGCCCCGTACAGATAGTGTCTCCATATTTTTAGCACAAACATCACCGCTGCTAACTCCAAGTCATGAGTGGGATAATTCTTCTCATGAACTTTGAGTTGTCTAGAGGTGTAGGCTATCAATTTTCCCCGCTGCATCAGAACACAATCGAGTCCAACTCTGGAAGCATCACAATAGACTACAAATCCTTATAATCCTTCCGGTAGGGTAACCACTGGAGCAGTAGTGAGTCGAGTTTTTAGCTCTGGAAAATTATTCTCACACACATCTGATCACTGGAATTTCACCTTGTTCTTAGTAGTTTTGGTCAGAGGAGATGCTATAGAAGAAAAGCCTTTCACAAAACATCAGTAATAACATCGTCTAGGCCCAAGAAGGTTCTGATTTTGATTGGGGAGGTGGGCCTAGGCATGTCCTTCACTGCTGTTATCTTTTGGGATTCAACATGAATTCCCTCACCCGAGACCACATAACCCAGGAAAGTCACAGACTTCAACCAAAATTTGCACTTGTTGAACTTGGCGAACAATTGATGGTCTCTCAGTGTCTACAGTATTATCCTCAGGTGATTAGCATGTTCTTCCTCAATTTTGGAATATACTAAAATGTGGTTGATGAATATGATGACGAACATGTACAGATAGTGCTTGAAAACTCTGTTCATCAGGTCCATGAAGGCCGCAAGGGCATTTGTTAATTCGAAGGACATAACCACGAACTCAAAGTGCCCATACTGAGTCATGAAAGTTGTTTTTAGTATATCACCCTCTCTAACCCTTAGTTGATGATACCCCGACCTAAGATCTATCTTAGAGTAACAACTGGCTCCCTGAAGTTTGTCAAACAGGTCATCAATTCTGCGTAAGGGATATCTGTTATTGACTGTGGCCTGGTTCAACTGACGGTAGTCGATGCATATTCTAAGAGTACCATCTTTCTTTCGCACGAATAGCACTGGAGCACCCCAGGGAGAGATACAGGGTTTGGTAAAACCCTTATCTTGGGGGATCTCTTAATTGTTCCTTCAACTCCTTAAGCTCAACTGTAGACATTCTGTAAGGAGGGATGGAGATGGGTTGAGCATCTGGAATAAGGTCTATACTGAAGTAAATTTCTAATCCGGGAGGACTTCGGGAAGATCTTCATGGAACACGTCTGAAACTCTCTAACAATAGGGACTGACTGGATACTTAGGGTCTCAAAGTTAGAATCCTTGACCCAAACTAGATGGTAGATACATCCCTTGGAAATAAGCTTCTTGGCCTTTAGGTAGGAAATAAACCTACCCTTCCGCGCTGAACTACTGCCCGACCACTCTAGAGCTGGTTCATTAGGAAACTGGAACTTGAGGACCCTAGTTCTGTAGTTAACTGAGGCTTAACCGGAGTGTAACCAATCCATGCAGAGAATGAGGTCAAAGTCAACCATGTCTAACTCTACTAGGTCAGCTGGAATGACTTTATTGCAGACTAAAATTTGATAATTTCTTCATACCCGGCTGGCTCTAACTGACTCGCCAACTGGTATGGAGACCGAAAAGGGTTCTGATAGTACTTCTGGACTAGTATCGAACTAGACTGCTACATAGGGAGTCACGAATAATAGTGTGTCCCCCAGATCAAAAAGGCTATATACATCTAGGTGGAAAAAATGTAACATACCCATGACCATATCTGGTGAGTTCACCTTGTCCTTACGAGATGATAATGCATAAAAATAGTTTTGACGTTGAATACCCTCCATACCTGATATGTTAGTCTATTGAGCTGGTCGGCTTGCTAGAGCTACTGAGGTGGTGGATTGTTATCTCCCCTGCCCGGCTAACGGGCACTCCTTATGCCAATGTTCGAGCTGTCCACAACCAAAACAGCCCTCTCGACCTTGAAAAAACTCTCCTTTGTGGTTCTTGCCGCACTTGGGGAAAGCTAGATATCTGTTCCTGGCACTGTAGCTCTGAGACTGAGAGGCATATGCTCCACCCATCTGATCCTAACGGGACCAGAAGGTTGGGGTGCTAGCTGAGCTGGACGTTGGAGCCCTCTACTACTGAGGTTGTTGCTGCTGCTGTAAGCAGTTTCTATTGCCTTACCTCAGGTGGCCATGATCTGACTGGCTAGTCCTAGCCCGCTTGTTCTTCCTTTCCACGTCCCTTAGTTTCTCGACCTCAATCTTTTGGGCATAGACAGTCAAACTGGAGAGGTCAATGTCCTTAGTCAGCATCGTTGTTCTGCACTCCTTGAGGTCCAAGTTTGACACCTCATCCACAAACTTCAGCATCAGAGCTCTTAGCTCAACCACCATCTCTAGAGTGTATTTGGACAACCTAGTAAACTCTAGAGCATACTCTTCCATCATTCTACTCTTCTGCCTTAGGTTCATAAACTCCGCTATCTTGCTTCCCTGAGCTCCCTCGGGAAAAATATGTCTAAAAAAGCGGTGTTGAACTCCTCCCACTCTACAAGTCCTTCTTGCGTGGGTCGTCCCTCCTTCCACTACTCATACCAGACCTGGACTACTCCTTTTACCTGGTAGGAAGCTAGGTTAGCACTCCCGGAGGAGCTGACACCCATTATACGGGTAATCTTTCGAATCTCGTCTATGAACTCTTGGAGGTCCTCCCCCACTTTAGATCCCTAAAAAGATGGATGGTTCATATAGGTAAAGTCCCGCACTGTAGCAATAGCTGCAGATTCATTGTTATTAACTAGTACTACTTGTTGGTTAACCTGATTAGTGACGGTTTGAGCGAGCAACTGAATGGCCACCCTGAAGTTAGCAGTTGACACCGAATCGTCCTGTGGGGCAGCCGAGACTGGTGGAGTAGTCCTCTAGGCATTTCCAGCCCTCTTTCCATTTCCGTATCGTGGATGCATATTTCACTGAAATGAAGTAGAGCACGAGTTAGGAGAATGATTTTTGAAACTGAATTTCAACGCATGACAAGGAGTATGAAATAAAGGGAAATTTCCTAATGACATCTCATAGCCTCCCTATCATAAGTGTGGTGCACTTCATACCTATGAAGAGGACTCTACTCAATGTGGCTTTCATATAACCGAGGATACTCTTAACCTAGTGCTCTAATACAGAGTTTTTCACACCCCGATTCTACACCATGGACAGACACGACACTTGGAGTCACAAGTAACCCCAAGTCAACCCCTGGTCTATCATACACTAGCAATTCGAGTAAAACATAGTGGAAGCATCAAACAATGGAATCTCTTAATAAAACTGAATTTAATAACAAACTCATACATCTAAAAGAAACATCAATGCTGAATGTCTGAAATTCTATACGAAAGCCAATCTATTAGGGATGAGTTGCTGGGAAAAGCCCCCAGCTAACTCTAAATCTGAATAAACTGAAAAGAAAAGAAATGTAACTAAATCAATAAATTCCCGTCCTCGAAGAATGAGGACTCACCAATCGGTATAGTTGAGTTCTTCGGTGGGCGAGCTAACGGAGCTGAGGCTGAGATCCTGCAGTTGAATCATAAGACGATACAACATAAAAGTATGCATCAGTACTTTGAATGTACTGAGTAAGTGAGTTAAACAAAACACAGTAAGATAAGTGAAGTAAATGCTAAATTGAGAAGACATGCAATAACCAACTAAAGCTACTAAACTAAATAACTGACTCTTTGGGATGGTCTGAAAGACCCTGACTGATAATCAAGCATACCCTAAGTCTGATTCTGATCTGAACTGAACTGAGCGAATCCGGACTAGACTAAACTGACTAGTGGGAGAGTCTATAACCGACATGTAACCACGTGAGCTAGACATAGAGTCTGATGTATACACTCCTCTGGTAGGACCCAATATACCTTTCCAGGGTATAAAGGCATGAACTGGGTGATCACAAAAGTATGGGGTCAATCAGGCTATTAAATAATGATACCTACACTGGCAACGTAGTTCTGGAAACCTGGGTGTGCTAGAACCCTAGTCCGCTCAGTTCTAAATCCTACTCCCACCGGAAAACCTAAACTGAATATTAAGTTGATAGCTCGAAACTGGGGTCCAAGACTACTCAAGGAAATATAAGTGAAAGTACCATGAGAGTCTTATTGGACCAGATTTTGAAATTGAGTTCTAGACTGGATAGAGCTGCTTATCTAAAAATGTGGTAACCGTCTAAGAAAAAACTAATATCAGAGTTGGGGTCCTAAGGCTAGTCGGAGATATGTATCTAAAACGTCATGACCGCCTAGTGGACCAATAACTGAAAATAGAATCTAATTCTGATAACTGGGAGGTAACACTAGCACCTCAGGAAATTCTCTACTCAAAGTGATCTACTGACATTTCTGGCTGACACTGAAAATTCTAAAGTTCTTGCTAAAACTGAACTAAAAATAATTTAATCGAGACCCAATTCAACTAGCAATATGGGGGTTCCCACAATGGCAAGTTCAAGCTAAAAATTCAGTATTAAGGCACTAGAGCAGAGTTCAAGATTTTCTAGTCTAATGATTAGGGATAAATTTTCATCTCACAATATTTATCATCCTTGAAATCACAAACTGAAAAAAATAACTATAATTAACATAGGATAATATTCCACAGGAATTAAATGAGGTCTATCCAGAAGTTCTTTGACATTCGAAAAGTTAGCAGGGCTAGAATTCACCTTTGTGCAAATAATCACCAAATAAATCATAAACTGATGGAAGTCATAAAAAAAATCACGGATATCGTTCTATGTGAATTCAGGGAAAGATTTCATGAATTCTCTTCACATTCAAAAACTCAGGGCAAAGATTTACATGGTAAACTAGACAGATATTTGGGAAACAAGGGTAGAACTATTCCCTTGTTGAATTCCCACATACCTGGCTAAGAATTCCCTTGAGGAGGAACTTGAATTTCTACAATGGATGAAGAACCCTGGACATTATTCTGGAAGTTCTTGAGAGAAACTTGTCATGCCCCGCCTTGGGGGGTATGACTGGCACCTGGTGCCCTAGTAGGACCTGGACTACTAACTGGTGAGCCTAGGCACATCTGGTGCCTGGCTAGCTCTATCT
>JACEIK010000376.1:247827-262360 GCA_018107945.1 Datura stramonium | reverse complement strand
TTATATACTTGGGACTTATAAGTCGCATTCAGGGAATGCGATTTATAAGTCGCATTCCTGGAATGCGATTTATAAGTCGCATTTTTCCTTGCGACGCGCCAACTTGGCGCTTGTCCGATATTTCACCGGGACTTTTTCTAGCATGCATGGCTTTCAAATACTCTTAACCAACACGCGAATAGGCCATCTATGTACCGGGAATTTATGGGGTGTAACAAAACTCTTCGATTCTTTCTTAGAATCTCCGTGGGGAATGAGGGAAAAGGCCATTCATTCCCACTAATAGGTCTGAAATTATGTCTAAAATGATGTAGTTTCAAGTTTAGGAAGGTTTGAAACTACTAAAAGACCCTTGAAAATTCACAGGGAAAAACTGTCAGATGGTCCTAATGAGGTACCTAACGAATCGTTACCCTGGGCCACGACTCGTGGCATCACCCGTTATGTACACTGTCTATCAGTCGTTTGGGGCTGGTAATGAATGACTTCACCACTCATCGTTTGTGACCATGAGTCGTGATCACCATTCATTAGGTGCACTACCTTACTCTCAGAAAGTTCTCCCCTAGCTGATCCGACTCACCTCACGAATCGTGGGGACTGACCATGACATGTTAGGTCTTTCGTGGGGTATCCTTTTCCAAAAACTCAACATTTCCTCAACTGGCCTCGCCACGAGTAACCTCACGACTCATGGGAACCTCCAACGGGTTACTTAATGACCCGTTCTGTGAATGGTGCCAGATTTTCCACTTTTCTGCAAAGTTTCTTTTTTAAGTCCCGGATCTAACCTTTGAGTTTCAGGGGCATTACAATATCTCCCCCCTTGAGGACATCCATCCTTGAATGTTGGAAAACAAATAGGAAAGTAGAGAATAGAAATCATAATACTCAAATGCTACTCATTTGAATTAAAACTGAAGGAATGACTACGTTCGTTTCAAAATACATACTGAACTGAATCTACCCTTCATATATACATCCACAAACGTAAAAGAAACATGAGTACATGATTTGAACATGAAACTAAATTGATTTTTAGGACCGAACGAATATCTCAAGATGTAACAGAGCCTGTAGAAAATAAGTGTGGTTATTTGGCCATCATATCTGCTTCGGCCTCCCACGTAGCTCCCTCCACCCACTGATTTCTCATAAGACTATGACTGAAGCTATTTCCTTGTTCCTCAGCTTATGAACTTGACGGTCAAGGATTTGGGTTGGGACCTCTTTATATGAGAGACTATCCTTTATTTTTACACTGTCCAATTGAAAAACTGATGTCGGATCTCCGATGCATTTCTTCAAAAGTAACACACGAAATACAGGGTGCACAGATGCCAACTCTGAAGGTAACTCAAGCTCATAAGCTACCTTGCCAATTCGCCTCACAATTCTGTAGGGTCCTACATATCTTGCACTGAGTTTTCCCTTTCCCCCAAACCTCATCACCCCTTTCATGTGAAAAATTTTCGGATAGACCTAGTCATCCACGGCAACTCATATTCTCTTCCCCTTACATCCGCGTAAGATTTCTATTGGCTTTGAGCTGTTTTAAATCTTTCTCTGATGAGTTGTACCTTCTATATAGCTTCGTGAACCAATCTTGGTCCGATAATAGCAGCTTCAGCCACTTCAAACCACCCAATGGAAGATCTGCACCTCCTACCATACATTGCTTCAAACAGGGCCATCTGGATACTGGAGTGGTAGCTGTTGTTGTATGCAAACACGATAAGAGGCAAATGGTCATCCCAACTGCCTTTGAAATCGATCGCACATGCTCTCAACATATCTTGTAAGGTCTAAATAGTTCACTCCGCTTTCCCATCTATCTATAGGTGAAAAGTTGTGCTGAGCATGACCTGGGTACCAAGTCCCATCTGAAAAGACTTCCAAAACTGCAAGGTGAACTGAGTACTTGTGTCCAAAATAATGGATAATGGCACCCCATGAAGTCTGACCAACTCCCGGATATAAAGCCTAGCATAGTCCTCTGCTGAATTCGTCATTTTTACTGTGAGAAAATATGCTGACTTAGTCATCCGATCTACTACTACCCAAATGGAGTCATGTTGCCAAAATGTCAGAGGTAGACCCTTAATAAAATCCATATTCACTTCTTCCCATTTCCACATGGGTATGCTGATATCTTGGGTCATACCTCCCAGTCTCTGATGCTCTACCTTAACTTGTTGGCAATTTGGGCACTTAGCTACAAATGCAGCAATATCTCTCTTCATGTCGTTCCACCAGTAAATATCTCACAAATCGCGATACATTTTAGTAGCATGAGGGTGGATAGAGTATCTTGAGCTATGTGCTTTAGCCAATATCAGTTTTCTAAGGTCACCAACGTCCGGTACGCACAATCTGCCCTAATAATGGAGCACACCATCTCCCCCGTTGGAGAAAGCGTCAACCTCCTTTCTGAGAACCGCTTCCTTGAGTTTAAGAAGAATGGGATCTTCCTCCAATATGGACTTAACTTCCACAACTAAGGAAGTGTCTGACCCGCTTTGTATCATCACACCACCCTCAGCTCAATCAACCAACCGCACCCCTAACCAAGCTAGCTGGTGAATATCCTTTTCCAACTCCTTTTTGCCTTCCTCAATATGAGCCACACAACCCATAGACACTCTACTTAGGGCATCATCCACAACATTGGCTTTGCCCAGGTGATAAAGCATGCTCATGTCATAATTGTTCAGGAGCTCTAGCCATCTTCTTTGATGAAGGTTCAGGTCCTTCTGACTAAATACGTACTGGAGGCTTTTATGATCAGTCAAAACTTCAACGTGAGCCCCATACAGATAGTGTCTCCATATTTTTAGTGCAAACACCACCATTGCTAACTCCAAGTGATGAGCGGGATAACTCTTCTCATGAACTTTGAGCTTTCTGGAGGCGTAGCTATCAATTTACCCCGCTGCATCAGAACACAACCGAGTCCAACTCTAGAAGCATCACAATAGACTACAAATCCTTCTGATCCTTTTGGTAGGGTCAACACTAGAGCGGTAGTGAGTTGAGTTTTTAGCTCATGAAAATTCTTCTCACACACATTTCATCACTGGAATTTAACCTTCTTATGAGTAAGTTTGGTTAGAGGAGATGCTATAGAAGAAAAGCCTTCCACAAAGCTATCAGTAATATTTCTGGCTAGGCCCATGAAGCTTCTAATTTCGATTGGGGAGGTTGGTTTGGGCTAGTCTTTCACTGCTGCTATCTTTTGGGAATCAACATAAATTCCTTCACCCGAGACCACATAACCCAGGAAAGTCACGGACTTCAACCAAAATTCGCACTTGCTGAACTTGGCAAAAAATTGATGGTCTCTCAGTGTCTGCAGTACTATCCTCAGGTGATTAGCACGTTCTTCCTCATTTTTGGAATATACTAAAATGTCATTGATGAATACGATGACGAACATGTCTAGATACTGATTGAAAACTCTTTTTATCAGGTCCATGAAGGTCGTAGGGGCATTTGTTAATCCGTAGGACATAACTACGAACTCGAAGTGCCCATACCAAGTCCTGAATATTGTTTTCGGTATATCACGCTCTCTGACCCTTAGTTGATGATACCCAGACCTAAGATCTATCTTCGAGTAACAACTGGCTTCCTGAAGTTTGTCAAACAGGTCATCAATTCTGGTTAGGGGATATATGTTCTTAACTGTGGCCTTGTTCAACTGACGGTAGTCGATGCACATTCTAAGAGTACAATATTTCTTTCACACGAGTAGCACTGAAGCACCTCAGGGAGAGATACAGGGTTTGATAAAACCCTTATCTAGGAGATCTCTTAACTATTCCTACAACTCCTTAAGCTTAGCTGCAACATTCTATAAGGAGGGATGGAGATGGGTTGAGCATCTAGGATAAGGTCTATATCGAAGTAAATTTCCCATTCAGGAGGGACTCCGAGAAGATCTTCGGGGAACATGTCTGGAAACTCTCTAACAATTGGGACTGACTGGATCCTTGGGGTCTTAGAATTGGAATCCTTGACCCGAACTAGATGGTAGATACATCCATCTGAAATAAGATTCTTGTCCTTAAGGTAGGAAATAAACCTACCCTACGGAGCTGAACTACTGCCTGACCACTCTAGAGCTGGTTCATCAGGAAACTAGAACCTGACGACCCTAGTTCTGCAGTCAACTGAGGCTTAACTGAAGTGTAACAAATCCATGCCGAGAATGAGGTTGAAGACAATGATTTCTAACTCTACTAGGTCAGCTGGAATGAATTTATTGCAGATTGAGATCGGACAATTTCTATATACCCGGCTGGCTCTAACTAACTCGCCAACTGGTATGGAGATTGAGAAGGGTACTAACAATACTTCTGGACTAGTATTGAAATGGACTTCTACGTAGGGAGTCACGAATAATAGTGTGGCCCCCAGATCAAGAAGGGAATATACATCTAGGTGGAGAAGACGTAACATTCCCGTGACCACATTTGGTGAGTTCTCCTAGTCCTAACGAGATGATAATGCATAAAAATAGTTTTGACATTGACTGCCCTCCATAACTGATGTGTTAGTCTATTGAGCTGGTCGGCCTGCTAGAGCTACTGAGGTGGTGATTGTGATCTCCCCAACCCGGCTGATGGGCACTCCTCAAGTCGATGTCCGAGCTGTCCAAAACCAAAATAGCCGTCTCGACCCTAAAGAAACTCTCCCCTATGGTTCTTTCCGCATTTGGGGCAAGCTGGATATCTGTTCCTGGAACTGTAGCTCTGAGACTGAGAGCCAGATGCTCCACCCCTCCGATCCTAACAGGACCGAAAGGTTGGGGCTCTAGCTGAGCTAGCCATTGCAGCCCTCTACTACTGAGGTTGTTGTTGATGCTGTGAGAGGTTGCTATTGCCTGACCTCTAGTGGCCATGATCTGACTGGCTAGTCCTAGCCCAATTGTTCTTCCTTTCCATGTCCCTTTGTTTCTCAGCTTCAATCTGTTGGGCATAGACTATCAAACTGGAGAGGTCAATGTCCTTAATCAGCATCGCTGTTCTGCACTCCTTGAGGACCAAGATTGACACCCCATTCACAAACTTCAGCATGCGAGCTTTTGGCTCGACCACCTTCTCTGGAGCGTATTTGGACAACCTGGTAAACTCTAGAGCATACTCTTGCCCCGTTCTACTCTTCTGCCTTAAGTTCATAAACTCCGCTATCTTGGCTTCCCTGAGATCCCTCGGGAAATTTTTTTCTAGAAAAGCGGTGTTGAACTCCTCCCACTCTACTGGTCCTGCTTCTGCGGGTCGTCCCTCCTTCCACTGCTCATACCAGACCTGGCCTACTCCTTTTAGCTGGTAGGCAGCCAGGTCAGCACTCTCGGAGGAGCTGATACCCATTATATGTGCAATCTTCCGAATCTCATCTATGAACTCTTGGGGGTCCTCCCCCACTTTGGATCCTTGAAAAGATGGTGGGTTCATACAGGCGAAGTCCCACACCCTAGCAGCAGTTGTGGATTTGTTTTTGTTAACTAGTAGTATTTGGTTGTTCACCTGATTAGTGACGGTTTGAGAAAGCAACTCAATGGCCGCCCTGAATTTAGCGGTTGACACCGAATCATCGTGTGGGGCCGCCGAGACTAGTGGAGTAGTCTGCTGGGCATTTCCAGCCCTCTTTCCATTTTCGTGTCGTGGAGGCATATTTCACTGAAATGGAGCAGAGCATGAGTTAGAAGAATGATTTTTGAAACTGAATTTCAACTCATGACAAGGAGTATGAAATAAAGGGAAATTTCCTAATGACATCTGATAGCCTCCCGGTCATAAGTGTGACATGCTTCACACCCATGAAGAGGACTCTACTCGATGTGGCTTTCAGACAATCGAGGATGCTCTGAACCTAGTGCTCTGATATAATGTTTTTCACACCCCGAGTCAACACCCTTGATGAACACGACATTTGGAGTTATAAGTAAACCCAAGTCAACCCCTGGTCTATTATACACTAGCAATTTGAGAAAAACATAGCGGAAACATCAAACAATGGAATCATTTAATAAAACTAAATTTAATAACAAACTCATACCTCTGAAAGAAACATCAATGCTAAAAGAAAAAATTCTTTTTGAAAGCCAATCTACAAAGTATGAGTTTCTCGGACAAGCCCTCAGTTAACTCTAAATCTGAATAAACTGAAAAAGAAAAGAAATGTAACTAAATCAACAAATTCCCGTCCTCAAAGAATGAGGACTCACCAATCGGTATAGTTGAGATCTTTGATGGGCGGTAAGCTAACGGAGTTGAGATTGAGATCCTGCAGCTGTATCATAAGACGATACAACATAAAAGTATGCATCAGTACTTTGAATGTACTGAGTAAGTAAGTGAAAAATAACACAATAAGATAAGTGAAGTAAATTCTGAACTGAGAAGACGTGCAATAACCAACTAAAGCTACTGAACTGAATAACTGATATATCTGGGATGGTCTGAAAGACCCTGACTTATAATCAAGCATGCCCTATGTCCGATTCTGATCTGAACTAGACTTAACTGACTAGTGGGAGAGTCTATCACTGACATGTAACCATGTGAGCTAGATGTGGAGTTCGATGTATACACTCCACCGGTAGGATCCAATATACCTTGCCAGGGTATAAGGCATGAACTGGGTGATCACAAATTTATTGGGCAAATTAGGCTAATAAATACTGATACCTACGCTAGAAACGTAGTTCTGGAAATCTAGGTGCACTGGAACCCCAGTCCGCTCGGTGCTAAGTCCTACTCCCACCGAAAAACCTAAACTAAATACTAAGCTGATAGCTCGAAAGTAGGGTCCAAGGCTAGTCAGGGATATATAAGTGAAAGTACCCTGATAGTCTTATCGGACTAGATTTTGAAACTGAGTTCTAAACTGGCCAGATCTGCTTATCTAGATGCGTCGTAACTATCTAAGAACAAACTAAAATCTGAGCTGGGGTCCTAAGGCTAGTCAGAGCTATATATATATAACATCATGACCACCTAGTGGAGCAATAACTAAAAACTAAATTTGATTCTTATAATTGGGAGGTAACACTGACACCTCAGGAAATTCTCTAGTCATACTAATCAGCTGACATTTCTGACTGCCACTAAGAATTCTAAAGTTCTTGCAAAAATTAAACTGACAATAATTTAAGTAAGACCCAGTTCACTAGCAATATCGGGGTTCCCACAATGCCAAGTTCAACCTAAAAATGCAGTATATAGGCACTAGAGCAGAGTTCAAGATTTTCTAGTCTAATCATTAGGGCTAAATTTTCATCTCACAATATTTATCATCTTTGATATCACAAACTGAAAAAATAACTATAATTAACATAGGATAATATTCCATATGAATTAAACAAGGTCTATCAAGAAGTACTTTAACATTCAAAAAGTTTCCAGGGCTAGAATTCACCTTTGTGCAAATAATCACCAAATAAATCATGAACTGATGGAAGTCATAACAAAAAAAATAATCACGGATATCATTCTATGTGAATTTAGGGAAAAATTTCATGAATTCTCTTCACATTGAAAACCACAAGGCCAAGATTTTCAGGGTAAACTAGAGAGATTTTGGGGACACAACGGCAGGACTATTCCCTTGTTGAATTCCCACATACCTAGCTAACAATTCCCTTTAGGAGGAACTTGAATTTCTACAATGGATGAAGAACACCTTACTCTGAAAGTTCTTGAGAGAAACTCTTCGGTTCTTTTTGAGAATCTACGTGGGGAATGAGGGAAAAGGTAGTTCATTCTCACTAATAGGTCTGAAATTATGTATAAAATGACGTCGTCTCCAGTTTTGGAAGGTTGGAAATTACTTAAATACCCTTGAAAATTCGCAGGGGAAGAATGTCAGATGGTCCAAACGAGGAACCTAACGAATCGTTACGTGGGCCACGACTCATGGCATCACCCATTAAATATATTGCCTATCATTCGTGTGGGGCTGGTAACGAATGACTTCACGACTCATTGCAGGTGACCACGATCGTGGTCACCATTCATTAGGTGCACAATCGCACTCTCAGAAAAGTCTCCCCTAGCTAATCACGACTCACTTCACGAATCGTGAGGACTGACCACGACTCGTTAGGTCGTCCGTGGGGTATCCTTTTCCAAAAACACAACATTTCCTCACCTGGCCTCCCCACAAGTAACCTCACGAGTCGTGGGCACCTCCAACGGGTCACTTAACGACCTGTTCTATGACTTGCGCTAGATTTTCCAGTTTTGTACAAAGTTTCTATTTTTATGTCCCGGATCTAGCCTTTGAGTTCTCAAGGAATTACAAGCTTCTAATCCAAATCTAATTAGGTTTAGCTAAATCGTGGCTAGAGGTTTGACAAAACTCTAGTAAGAGGTAGTTATAAGGTTGAAAAGATATAATTACCCATGTCCCGAGATTATTTACACTAATTGAACTTATAAGATGATCTAGCATGTCCCTATCTAGTTTGTATATCATCTACACCACACCTCTAGTCTTTCACATTCTTGTTGACAACCTTGCTGATCTTGCTATTTTATTCCACTAAATTATGAAATATAATTCGCTACAAATTCCAATACCCCCAATTTATTTGTTTTTATGTTAACTCTACGTGGTGCAAGCCAACTTCAATTTCTCAACCGACACTTGTAACTATCATTCACTAGTCATTATGGGATTCTACCCCAACACCCGTCGGGTTACTTGTTTTGATACTTCGGACGTCTATATTCTTTACATGAAGGATATATTTTGGATGTTATCAAGAAATGGCGCTGTTGTCGGGGACTAGCGCTTGATATTCTTGTGTTGATTATAAAGTTGAAATAGTATTGCATCGTAGTTACTTGATGTGATTTTGTTGTGTTTGTTAGGATCTTACAACCACATGAGTCATCACTCCCAAGCAGGGGATAGCTCAGTGGAAGGTAACATGGACCACGACGAGGATAATGCAGCGATGTTGGAAATTGTGGGAGCCATTCGCCTACCACCTACGGTAGGGAATGCGCTATTTCATGTCACAAGCACCATGCTGCATTTGTTGCAAATGAAGGGACTCTTTGGCGGTAAACCAGGTGAGGATGCAAATTGGAATTTGAGAAATTTCATGGAGATATCATAGCCCTTCAACATTATGAATTTTAGTCAAGAGTCAATTAGGTTGAGACTCTTTCCTTTCTCATTGACGGGGGAGGCAATAATGTGGTTGCAGGAACTCCCTCCGGGTTGTACTACATCTTTGCAAGAGTTAATTGAGGCTTTCTTGGATCGTTTTTTTCCCTCCATCAAAGATGCTACAGCTGAGGTCTAACATCACAAATTTTAGGCAAGTACTAGAAGAGTCTTTGCATGAGGCATGGCTAAGGTTCAAAAAGAAGGTTGCTCTTTGTCCAAATCATGGATTGCCGGATGAGGTGGTTCTCCAAAGTTTCTATAGAGCCCTTGATTCCATCAAAAAGTCCATGGCAAACAATTTAGCTGGCAGTTCTATTATGGATCAAACATATGAGTTGTCCAAAGCCCTTCTAGAAAGAATGACAAAAACCAATAGGGCTTGGCATACGCGAGAGACAGATGTGTTGTAACACCCCGGATAATTTGAGCGATAAAATCATGCTTTAAAGGTAGGACTAAGAGTACATAATAGGCTAAGAAGGAAGTGTTATGAGTTATTTGAGTCACTCTATTGTCGTACTTAAGATTGGACGTCGATCAAGTTGTGGAACAAAATTCGGGAAAAAGTTATTCCAAAAATTTCCTTCCTGAGATTCCTTGAAATTTAGGTCAAATGTCTCGAGTATTTTCTCCCAATATATAAGTATTTAGGGGCTGTGTGACCCATTAAATTAAAGATCTATGAGTCTAGTTTCCAGTGCATCATATCATTTGTCAATCCGAGTTCAGAGTAGAGACATATTTGCATTTTCGCGAGACCGCACAAGCAGGCACCTTATAAGGTCTTAAGGCGGTGGAGGATTATTTAATACCCTTTGGTCTGTTTTTGGTCATCAAAAATTCATTTTCCAGCATATATTTCGTATGAAACCTCTCTCAAGTTCTCTCCATGGTTTCCTTTGGGTTTTGGGGCTAGAAGCCATGGTTCAACATGATTTTTGTGTCGGGAAGTCGGGAATCGCGTGTAGTCCGTGGTTTGGTGTCTTTTTTGGGCTTTTGGTGGCTGTTTCGTGGTGAAGCTATTAGTAAACCTTATTTCCTTTGTTTTCCTTATTTTTGAAGGTTTTTTATAGGTGTCTTAACACCGATAGGGTGTTGTCAAGAAGTTTCTACTGTCGAATTCCTATGAATCTTATCAGGTAAGCTTCGTTTGGCTTGTTTTGTTGTTGAGTTGTGTTGGCTGTGTTTTGGAAGATTTTTGGACTGAATTTAGGCATTAGGTTCATGTGTTTTACGGATCAAGTTCGGATAGGCTTGAAGCTAAGGTATGTTAGGCTTGTCCCACCCTTTGTCGGCATGAATTCCAAAGACGTTGTCGTCCGTTTTGACGTGTGTGTTGGCTATTTTGTGATGGCTTGTGTTTTTATATTATTGAAATTTGTTTTGATGTTTATAAGGTAATAATGGTATGTATAAGGTTCTGGTTTGGTTTGTGGCTCGGGCTTGAGTGCGGAAAATCGTAGTCATAGAAAATTGTTAGGCTCGGGTCGAGAGGTCGTGTGTGAGGCATGTGGTTCTTGTTCAAGTTGTGGAATTTTTGAGTGAATAATATTAGGTTATTATATTTTCAAGTGAATAATATATTAGATTTGTTAAGTTTAATGGCTGCGACAATCCTTTGTTATATTTGAATCGGCAATCGTGACGAGGGCATGTGACGGCCATGGTGACACTAGGGCTGATTTGTCCGTGTCCCTTGATTTAGTGGTAAGTAGAGTGGAATGTGAGCTATTTGTAGAGCTTTAGGATAGACTGGTTAGGATGGTGGTGCTTAGCTTTGTTAGTGGCTTGTCGGTGGACAGCTAGACGTGAAAGAATAGTATTGTGTTGTAATAGTTAGGTTGTGGGATCTGAGAGATGATTGTGGGCTAATTGAGCATGTATCATTATTGTTTTTGATTGTGTGTTTGTGTTTTGTTTGAGGCCTTGTGGCTTGTGGATACCCGATGCACAAGAGTTGTTCCGGCTAGGGGCCGAGCCCGAGGTGCCTTGTGGCTTATGGATACCCGACACACGAGAGTGTTTCTGGCTGAGTGGTTGATACTGAGGAGTAAAATGACTTACGTGGTTGAGAATGATGTCCTCCTTAGTGTCAAGTGGAGACATGATTCGAGAGTAGTCCGACATGTCTGAGCCTTCCTAGGATCGCGATTAGTTCTCCCAAATGGATTGAGCTCCGCTAACTGTGCACACCAAGAGAGTGTCAGGCAATGCCTGATTAATGATGTTGATTAACTGGTGTTTACTTGTGATTTGTTTGGCATTATATTGGGGTTGTTTCTTATGTTATTTCTTATCTTATAGCAGTGGATGCTAGATGTTGGATGGTGTTAGCTAAGGCCATTGAGAGGTTTAGAAGGCGATGACAGGTGAGCTAGATTAGCTGCCGTTGTATTGTTATTTACTTTTTGGACTTGCCGAGCTTATGGAGGCCAAGTAGGTTCTGTTTGTATGTTTCTTGTACTTGCAAGGCTTATGGGGGGATAGGTAGGTTTTATGTGTTCACTTAAGTTCAGTTCTCCTTCTGCAATATTTGGTATATCTGTTGATCTCTAATCTTAGTCTTCCAATTGTTTCTGCCTTTCATGCCTAGTACATTATTGTACTGACGCCTTAGTCAGGGCGCTGCATTCGTGCTTGCAGGTAATGGTGGGATGTTAGATCAGGTTCTTGGTTGCTGAGTGGAGTTCAAGCTGAGTCTATGTGCTCCAGTTCTTTTGGAGTTGCCATAGGTTGTGTTATGGGTAGTTCGTGGCCCTGTCCTATGAAGTTTATTTTTATGATATTTTTAGAGGCTCGTAGACATTAGTCGTGGGTGTAGTGCCATTGTTATAGGCCAGCTGGGCCATGTTGTATAGCCGTTCTTCCATTCTGTGGCCTCGATGACATATTTTATTTATTTTTCTTGGTTGGCCAAGTGAGCCAGCTTCTTCCATAGTCTATCGTCTCATTTTGATTGTATAGTTGTTGTGTTGTTGAACCTCATCCATTCTAGCCTTTGTTTTATATTTTGGGCATCGGATATGCTCATATCAGGGGTGGCACCAGGTGCCAGTCACGCCTCCCTGGGTTTGGGGTGTGACAGACTTGGTATCAGAGTAGTTCCTCTTAGGGAGTCTATGAGCCATGTCTAGTAGATTCTTATTTATGTGTGCATTGCATAGTGTACTTACAAATAGGGGGCTACAGGACATTTAGGATTGTTACCCTTCTTTCTGGATTAAAATCGTGCGAGAAGTCATATGTCTTAGGAGTTGGGTCTACACTCATATTTGTTGGCTTTTGAATGGATGCTTATAACTTGATGGATTATAGCTAGCTAGAGGCTAGATATGGAAACAGGTAAGATTCTTATTTTTATTATGGTTATAATTGCGTCGCGCCTCGGCATGGTGCAAGATTTTGTTGTTTGGAGTTGTTTGTGGTAGGATTTTCATGTGAGGCTATGTCGTGCGATATCATGTTGTGTCAATCCTTGAGTTGGAGTCGTAGGTTTTAACTAATATTCGAGGAAGAATGTTTCCAAGGGGGGAGGATGTAACACACCAGATATTTTGAGCGATAAAATCGTGCTTTAGAGGTAGGAATAAGAGTACATAATAGCTAAGAAGGAAGTGTTATGAGTTATTTGAGTCACTCTATGGTCGTATTTAAGATTTTACGTCGATCAAGTACAAAATTCGGAAAAAACTTATCGCAAAAATTTCCTTCTTGAGATTCCTTAAAATTTTTGTCAAATGTCTCGAGGCTTTGCTCCCAATATATAAGGATTTAAAGGATGTGCAACCCTTCAAATTAAATATCTATGAGTCTAGTTTCCAGTGCATCAAACCGTTTGTCAATCCTACTTCGGAGTAGAGAGATATTCGTATTTTTGCGAGACTACACAAACAGGCACCTCATAAGGTCTTAAGGTGGTGGAGGATTATTTAATCCCCTTTGGTGGGTTGCTGGTAATCAAAAATTCATTTTTCAGCGTATATTTCTTATGGAACCTCTCTCAAGTTCTCTCCATGGTTTCCTTTGGGTTTCTGGGCTAGAAGCCATGGTTCTACATGATTTTTGTGTGGGGAAGTTAGGAATCGCATGTAGTCCATGGTTTGGTGTTTTTTCCGTGCTTTTGGTAGCTGTTTTGTGGTGAAGCTGATGGTAAGGCCTCTATATTTTTTCTCCTTAGTTTTTAAGGTTGTTTATAGGTGTTTTAACGCCTATAGGGTGTTGTCTCGGAGTTACTACCGTCGAATTCCTATGAAAATTATCTGGTAAGCTTCTTTGTCTTGTTTTGTTGTTGAGTTGTGTTGGATGCGTTTTAGCAGAATTTTGGAAAGCCTTTAGGAAGTAATTTCATGTTTTTGAAGGCTCCAGTTCGGCTAGGCTTGAAGCTAAGGTATGTTAGGCATGTCCCTCCCTTTGTCGGCATGAATTTCATAGCCGTTGTTGTCCGCGTTGATGTGTGAGTTGGCTGTTTTTCGATGGCTTGTGTTTTGCTATTATTGAACTCTGTTTTGCTGTTTATATGGTAATAATGGTGTGTATAAGGTGCTGGTTTGGTTGGTGGCTCGGGCTTCAGTGCGGAGAATCGTAGTCATGGCAAATTGTTAGGCTCGGGTTGAGAGGTCTGATCTTGGGCATATTTATATGCCCAAGTGATACCCAAATGCGTCGTTTTGTCTTATTTATCTAACAATGTTTGTACATTCTCATGTAAATTGTAGGAAAGTGTGAATTTATACTAACCAACATGATTAGCGTTGNAAATTGTAGGAAAGTGTGAATTTATACTAACCAACATGATTAGCGTTGTTTTGCAGGAAAAATGTACTTTGAATGAGCTAAGATGCATGTTGGGAGGAATAGGAAATGGACTTGGAAGCGAGCAAGGAAATGGCCAAGGAAAGCAAGGAATAAAGAGGCTCCGTGATGGAGTCGTGTCACGCTGCCATCGCGGATGCATTTTGTCCGGAGGATTTAATTGGCAATGATTCCAGAGAGGGTCCGCGTTCGTGCCGTGGCACGTTGGACCTAATTACCTGGAACTTGACATTTCAGTGAAGGTGCGCGTTCGTACCTTGTCACGTTGGGCAAGCTCCGCGTTGCATGCCGTGCCACGTTGGGGATAAATACTTGGACGACCAAATTCCAGAGAGCTTTCGAAATTGCACCGTGTCACGGAGGCAGTGCTCCGCGATGCACTCCGTGACACGTTGCTTGTTATTCCGAGAAAAAATTCCCACCAGTATAAATAGAACAACTTAGGTTCATTTTTAATTATTCTGACTTGGTGGAGCAAGAACATGGGTTACAGGCAGTTGAGGGGACGAAAATCTGAGGGTTTCTCTCTATCTCTTTC
>JACEIK010000376.1:185718-202454 GCA_018107945.1 Datura stramonium | reverse complement strand
AACCCTTCCTGAATCTGTCTTTAAATAAAGGTTTTTCTCAAATACTTTTAAATTGATTTCCTAATTTTATAAAAATTAAGTGGCGACTTTGTGTCAATCAAAAAGAGTTGAACCTATAAAATGTTTTTTACCTTTGTTCGAAAAAGGATCGTAATAGAATGATGATTTTGTTAGAGATTCATCTAGATTTTTTGGTTAACCTTTATTTGTATTCTTCGTTAAATTTATAATCATGTATTTAAATTCAATTATAATTATCATTGCATTCATAGAATATTTCTGCGAATTGCAACAATTACCTTTTTGCATAATCACAAAAGCGGTTATGCAGGTCGCAATCATTTTTCAAATAAAATTAAAATTTTTGGGATAGCATGACGGGTAGTTGATTCGCGGGACGGCCAAATAATCGTTGTTGTCCCTCCCCATGTTGTCCAATCAGGTATCTGACCTCTTTTCAAAGTCAAATCTAGTCCAGTTAGAGTAGAGATAAACTAAAATCTAATTTTAACGCATTTGTATAGACAGTTTAATACCCTTTTCATATTAAATCCATTGGTAGACCACCCTATTCTCTAAAGTCTTCGACCCAAAGACATTTATCTAATTATGTGATATAATTGAATAATGTGTTTGCTGAATTGTATGAATCATTGTCCCTCGGAGTTGGAAATATCCATTTAGTAGATTCTTTATTTTATGTCAGAGAAAGTTTTTTTTATCCGAAAGGTGTTCGAATAATTAAAAGAATTCAAGAATGAAGGACCTTTAATGGTGGCTTAGGTTAGGATTTACCACTTTATCCCTGCGTGGGACTAATATTTTTATCCCCCTTTCTCTTTATTTTGTATTATCATTTGATACATCCATAAACTTTTGTAGTTCTATTACTATTAATGAACGTATTTTGGGGCAACAGAACATCTTAGAAACAGTATATACATCTTTCAAATAATAGGATTACCTTTGATTTAAAAGGTTACATACTTATTAGGGTGTGTTATATATTGTTTATGTGCCAAGTGATACATAATTTTGTTTCAATTATGCTTATTAGGCTTATGTGTCAATACATATATTTATTTTTAAACATGATTGGTCCATTATTTTATTCCAGAGACTTAGAACATCATCAAACATATAGACTTAAAAATTTGAGCCTGCCTAAATACTTTTCATAGTCTACTCTCGGAATGTCTAAAACCACCCATAGTTCTATATTCTAAAAAATTTCAGAAAAATTGGTAGGTCATCGTTCAGTTCATGTTGACCACATCATTCTTAAAATCATTTTTCTCACCTAATTGTCGTCAAATTTAATCAACTATGCCACCAATATTGACTCAAACCTAATTTTAGAATTCTTTTACTTTCGAAAAGCTTTTCAAATACACATTTTATAAGCAAACTTGTGTCATATCTAAAGAGAGTATGAATAGCCGAATCTTTCTTCAGATCACTTAATTTTTAGAAGTAAAATTCATCTTGTTTCATTGAGATCTCAGAATCAGTCAAATGGTCAAAATCATATCCATTCAGTTCTCTTTTTAGGTCACCCTCTAAACTCTTCCATTTTACTCAAATTTTGAAATATTCTATTTTAAGCAAAATAAGTCTTGCTTTATTTTAATATCTGATTGATGGACTATCATGTTTACTTTTTGATTTTTTTAAAAAGGGTTGATTTATGTTGGTAAGATGACCTACTTCACCAGATTCAAAGCAAGTGTATTATTATCTCCCACACCAATCTCTGGCAAAGAAAGAAACAAGACAAAAATGATTGGTTACTTTATAAAAGAGAACAAAGGTGACAAATATAAACTTGTTAAACCCCGATACTTTGAACTAGGAAAATGAAAAGGAAAAAATATTGCTCATTTGGTCCAACGGGTTGCTAAACTACTTTAAGAAGTGAGCGAATCAAAGATTTGATAAAGTGGGTCATTACAATAAATCAACCATTCGAGAATACCTCATACAGTACGGGTTGTTCCATGAGTGTTTGGTTCTCACCATGACTCGTGGTGGCCATCTATTACCACAGAATCACCTTGACCAATAATCTGAAATTTTCTCCCACGACTCGTCACTTGGCCCAACGATTAATCCCGTGACTCATCACATCAGGACTTTATTTGTAGGGGGAACCAATGAATCATGACCAAAAGTTGTACTATCTTACCACGACTCGTGGTATGGACTCCTGGCCTAAGGGATGAAACTTTTGAGGCTAACCACGTTTCTCACTACGATCCATTACAAGTCACCATAAGTCATCATTTGACTCATGGTTCTGGGGAAGATTTGACCAATTTTAGATTGTTGCTCATGACAGGGTATGTCATGACTCGTCACAGCACCCCATGAGTTGCGACATGAGTCATTACAACTGGATCCTAAAAATTTCCACTGACTGCCTACCTCGAGTCTGACCATGACTCATGGTATCATCTAACGAGTCGTAACATAAATTGTTCTGAGGCAACAATTTTTTTCCAACTTTTCTACTGGTCCGTACTCCATATATGGGGTCTAGGATTAGGATTTTTTGGGTTATTACATTATCTCCCCCTTAGAAATATTCGTCATCGAATGAAGACTAATTAAACTGAACAGGTAGGGAAAGAGATGTAATCCCAATACTGAATACTATAAGCTGAATACCGAGGGAGTAACTGACTCCGAATACACATACTAAACTAGATTCATGCAATAAAGATGCATACTTAGACATGAATAGAACTGAAGAGCATGAGATTTTCATGAAACTGAGTGGAGTACTAAGAAAGAAACTAGTACCTGATGCAAAAGCTGAGTTGGAAGGGAAAAGGTGAGGGTACTTAGCCATTATATCTACTTAATATTCCCATATAGTTTCCTCTATAAGCTGATTCCTCCAAAGAATTTTCACAAAAGCGACCTCCTTATTTCTTAACTTATGAACCTGACAGTTAATAATCCTAACTGGGACCTCTTCATAAGAGAAACTATCCTTTATTCCAACACTCTCTAAAGGCACAAATAAGGTCGGGTCATCAATGCATTTCTTCAACAAAAATACATAAAATACTGGATGTACTGATTATAACTCCGCCGGAAAGTCTAGCTCGTAGGCCACATTACTAATGCGCCTCAATATCCGCAAGGACCAACACGGTGGGGATTGAGTTTTTCTTTCTTCTCAAATCTCATCACCCCTTTCATAGGATAAATTTTCATATATACCCAATTATCAATAGCAAACTCATGTTCTCTTCTCCTCACATCTACATATGATTTCTTATGGCTCTAAGCTGTTTTCAGCCTTTTTCTGATAAGTTGACTCACTTCGTGGCCCCATCAATTAATTTAGGCCTTATTAAGATATCTTCACCAACTTCAAATCACCCTACAGGAAACCAACACCTCCTACCATAAAGTGCCTCAAATGGGGTCATCTGGGTGCTAGAGTGGTAGCTGTAGTTATACACAAACTCGATAAGAAGTAGGTGATCATCCCAACTTTTCTTGAAATCGATCATGCAAGCCCTCAACATATTCTCTAGAGCCTGAATGGTCTGCTCATCCTGGCCATCTGTGTGTGGGTGAAAAGTGGTGTTGAGCTTAACTTGAGTACCAAGTCCCTTCTAATATGACGTCTAAGTGCAAGGTGAACTTAGTACCCCTATCCAAAATGATGGATGAAGGGACCCAATATAACCTAAACAAATCCCGAATGTATAGTCTAGAATAATCCTATTTGTGGTCTTAACTGGTAGAAACTATGTTGACTTAATCATCCGGTCTACAACCACCCAAATCGTATCATGTTGTTGGCGCGTAGAAGGTTGAGTTATAATGAAATCCATGTTGATCTCTTCCCACTTCCAAGTAGGGATTTTGATATCCTAATTTGTACCTCCCAGTATCTAGTGTTCAACCTTCACCTGATGTCCTAGTCTATTCCCGGTGTTGTGCATGTCGACCACTTGAGGATAGTTTTGCAGACTCTCAGGGACCACCAGTTATTTTCTAAGTTCATCAAGTGTGAATTATGGATGAAATCAATGACATTCCTTGGTCATGTTATCACCAGCAAGAGGTTCAAGTGGATCCTTAAAAGATCAAAGCAGTTAAGAACTGGTCAAGACCCAACACTCTGTCAGACCTTAGGAGCTTCTTAGGCCTAGACAGTTATTATAGATAGTTCATGGAAGGATTGTCCTCTATTGCCTCTCCTATGACCAGGTTGACTCAGCCGGTTTCACCTGATTTCCTATTTTTACTCCACTTTTTTCTCTTTTCCTTCAAATCGGATATCTGCACATAAAAAGGCAAAAAGGGCAGAAAATTTATCTAAATGACTTGAAAACTAAGCTAAAGCTCATTCATAAGAGCCTAATGAGTTGATATATTACCAAATCATCACTTATGAATGGTAAGTGGAACCATAAGTAGGAGAAGAGAAATTTTGAGTTGACCTATGATGTTACTTACAGATTGTAAATTGCATGCACAGTACCATAACTGGTACCAATTCCTCCATAAGAGTCCCACACAGCCCATTATAAATTCATTAAGTTCGATTGTACTTCCACTTTTTCTCCACTCAAGACCTAGTTTGACATTCCTCTCTTCTCCAAGTCCTCTCACATTAAGGTAAGCATATTTCGAGCTTTTCCATGGGATTTTTATGGAAATTATTATAATATATGTAAGAATCTTTTCCTACCATCTTAGGGTTTCAAGGGAAAACCTCTCTTTAAGAAAGTGGATGAAATCTAAGCATTCGTCTTCAACAATATAGTTGTTCTCCAATTGCTTGACTTCGATTAATGTGTGTAAGACTATCTCATGTACGGGAACACCTTGATTCATTCCCCATACTACAGTTTCATGAATTTTTCACATAAAACCCTTCTTTTTGAGTTGTTAGGGTTAAAGTCAAGTATGATAGGTATATAATTCTTTGTTTTTTAATTCCCATGATTTCCTTCATGTGTTTTATGATCATTCTTGATTATTTCAGGAGTTCCATGAATCCTCTTATGAAAAGTGTCAACTTTATGAACTGTGATTTTCCCTCTAAAAAAAGATGCTTTCAAAGATCTTTAGGAACTATTAACCCATCCAAGCTACCAGCATCAGTAGTGTGGAAAATGGCACAACTATATTCTGAGCCATGGGTTCATCCTCCACATTCATGAACCCGTCCATGCTACCAGCATCACTAGCATTGCTTATCTTTGCACTCCTAAGCAATCAACAAAAACACAAAACAAAGTGAAAACAACACAAGATGCCAACAAAATCTGAAGTGATAAACAATAAATGGTAATCACATCTCAATCCCCGACAATAGTGCCATTTTATATAATGCTCAATAAAACTCTCCGTTTTAATGTAGGTGGTTGCAGTCGCTGTGAAAAAAATAACTTCACAACGAGTGTCGGGGTTGAATCCCACAGATATTGATGAGAGATTGTCCCAAATTATAAATTAACTAAAACTAGCTAGCATAATATCTAGACACCACAATGTAAATGTTGTGGGAAAAAGAAAGTAAGTACTAATTTTGAATTATAAAATGAAGTAGAGGCAAGCTACTTGTTGCAATTAATGAGAGCGACTAGGGTGTGCATTTGATGGGGCATCGATTTGATAGGGTTGATTGAAGTGCCTTAGATAAGATTAGAGCATGGAGAGCGTTGGTTATGGCTACACCCTATGTTTCTCAACCAAAAAGATGTGTTTACCTTGGGTTTTCTCAAACCCCAAAGCCAATCAACAAAGCTTGAGGAAGGATTAAGCTATCTCAAACCTTAATCCTTTAATGGAGTATGAATATGAGTCTTGACTATATCTAGATCTAGTTCAATCCCTAGCATCACATATCCAATTCCTCACTATTGAATGCTCACCCAAACCTTACTTCTCTCTTTCAAGCAAAAGAAAGATAAGAAAGCTAAATCAATGTCTGCAACCATCAATTATTGAATTAAAACATGGAAAAAAATAATAGATCCATGATTACTGCTCAAATCTAAGAACAATCATCAACAACCAATCTAATCTAAACCCCATTCATGCACACACAGCCCTAACAAGAAATTTAGCTACTCATAAATAATGAGAGAGAAATTAAACCTATAAGGAATTTATCCATATTCATCGTACTAAGTAATTATTTTCAAAGCTTAAGTGTCATGAATCGAGTCTATACCTTGGACGAGACATGGTACTTGGAGTCAAAAATAACCCCAAGCCAACCCATGGTCTATCATAACACTGGTAATCTAAGTAATCTTAGCGGAAGCTTAAATAAATAAATCATTTAAGGAAAACTAAATAATAAAAGTTTATACATATGAAAACAAACTAAAAGTCTGAATCTATGTTTGAAAGCCAACTACAACTGATGAGCTGCTGGGACAAGCCCCCAGCTAACCGTAAAGTCTAACTGTATGAAAATAATTGAAGAAAATGAACATCGCCCTTGAAAGATGAGGACTCACCACTGGTACAGCTGATATCACCAGGAGAAGATCTGCTAACGGTGCTGAGACTGAGAACATACGGCTGTATCATAATACGATACAACATAGAGAGTATGCATCAATACTTTGAATGTACTGCGTAAGTAGGAGAAAGCATAACACGGAGAATGAATAATTGAACTGTACTGACATGCAATGATCAACTGAAATACTGAAACTGAATAAATAGAAATATATTGAAATGGTCAAAATGACCTTGTTTGATGATCATAAACATCCCCTAAATCTGAGATACTTGTATGAACTAACTGTACTGAACTGAGTAAACTGAAACTGCTCTGAGCTGAGCTAAACTGGAATTGTGCTATCTAGTGAGAGAGGCTATAATCGATATATAACCATGTGAGATAGATGTGGAGTCCAATGTATACACCTCATCAGTAGGACCCAATACACCTTGCAAGGGTATAAAGGCATGAATTGGGTGATCACAAGTCTGGGGACATAAGGCAAATAAAAATAACCTACAATGGCAATGTAGTTCAGGGAACTTGGGTGCACTGAAACCCCTGTCCGATCGGTGCTAAGTCCTACTCCCACTGGATAGTCCTAAATAGAATACTAAGATAATAGTTCTAAACTGGGTCTCAAGACTAAGTTAGGAATACCTATCTAGAAGTACCTTGAGAGTCTTATCGGACTGGATTCCATAACTAATGTTCTAAGACCGGCCAGAGCTGCTTATCTCGAAGCGTCGTAACCGTCTAGAGAAGAAACTGAAATCTGAAGCTCGGGGTTCTAAGACTAGTTAGAGCTTCTTATCTAGAAGTGTCATGACCGTCTAAAGAAAAACTAAAATATGATATCTGAGTCTAATAACTGATAATTGGGAGGCACCATTGACATCTTAAGAAATGATTGTAGTCAAACTGATCACCTGACATTTTTGGAAAATACTGAGTATGCTAATAATCTGATTGAGACTGGACTAACACGCATCTGACTGAGATTTCAACATATACTAATAATATGGAAATTCCAAAAATGATAGAATAAAGATACAGGGAAAGGTAGTCCAACACGCAAGATGCTAATTTTACTGAACTGAGAAACTAGGGCTAAATCATTCCACTAGATTCTAGTTTCACAAAATTTCTAGAAATTGGGAATAATAAAGAAGTTAATATCATGAATAATTTTCCACTTGAAATCTTAAAGAATTTTGTCTGAAAACTTTCTACATTTTGAATCCACAAGGTTGTAATTGATAGATGAATTAGAGAATTGTTTTAGGGACACAGGGGAAGAACAATTCCTTTGTAGAATTTCCACATACCCCGTGAAGAATCCCTGAGGAAATCCTTGAGAAATTCTGAGAAGAAGTAGTCGAATGCCCTAGTTCTGCTATGTGCTTACTGACTGTTTCTCCACTTTAGATATGAGGGAATGAGTGAAATGAAGGGGGAATGAGTCCAAAACGACAAGGTTTAAAGATAAAAAGGCTAGGAAATTAAATAAATAACCCTGGAATAAAATTTTAATAACTTCCCGATGGGGGACCAATAGGTCACAAAACGAGTTGTTGGTTGAGATCACGACTCGTTGGGACTAGTCATTGGTCCTACTACCTGGGTTCTGGGCTCAATGGATTTGGCAATGGGAGGTACCAAGACATGTTGGATGAACGAACTGGTCGTTGGTTCCTCCCGTGGTCATTGAATGGAAATATCTGCAAGGTCTAGCAACGGGCAACACAACGACTCGTTGGTGGTCCCAATGGGTTGTTGTGTCCAGTCGTTACCTTCACTGGAAAAAATTATAAAAATCCATGACTTGACATGATGGGTGGTCACAACGACTCGTTGTGTGATACAATGGATCGTTGCTACCACTGGTTGTCACTGAAGAGGGTTTCTGAGATTCTCAACCAACGACTCACACCACAAGTTTTTGTATCATGCGATGACTCGCTGGTTGAGTTATGAGGTTCTAGAAGAGGGATTTTTGAGCTTAGGACCAATGAGTGATAGGACCACTCATTTTTTCTCACAACGGGTCGTTCCTTGTCCTGTTGGTTCCCGAAGGACCAAACATGGCTGACCACGACTGATGCAATGAGTCGTTGGAGCTGACCATGACTTATTGTCTCAATCGTTCTAAGGCATTTTTTTTGGTTTCTTCTAGTTTTTTTTTTCTTTCAATTTCTCAGTTTGGTCTAGGAAAGTTTCAGGGTGTTACAATATCTCCCTCTTGGGATCATTCGTCCTTGAATGAAGACTAAAACTATTGAAAAACTAGGAAAAGAGCTACAATTCCCTGACTGAAACTATGAGCTAGTTTCTGATGGAGTAACGGACTCCAAACTGACTTAACCATGCTAACAGAGTTGATGCAACTAAAATGCATATATAAAACCTGAATAAAGATGATGAGAATGGAACTGAACAGAGTACTGAGGAGGGATTTAGTACCTGATGCCGGAACTGAACTAGAACGGAATAAGTGAGGGTATCTAGCCATCATGTCTGCTTTTTCCACCCATGTGGCTCTCTCAACTTGCTGGTTCCTCCCCAAGACTTTCATCGAAGCGACTTCCTTGTTCTCAGCTTACGAGCCTAACGGTCAAGGATATGAACTGGGACCTCCCACACTTTCTAGTGGCACAACTAAAGTTGGATCACTGATGCACCTCTTTAATAGTGACACGTGTAAGACTGGGTGCACAGATGCTAATTCTGGAGGTAGTTCTAACTCATATGTCACACTGCCAATTCGCCTTAGAATTCTGTAAGGTCCTATATATCTTGAACTAATTTTTCCTTTCTTCCCAAACATTATCACCCCTTTCATGGGTGAAGTTTTCAGATAAACCCAATAATCCACTGCAAACTCTAACTCTCTTCTCCTCACGTCAGCATATGATTTCTAATGACTTTGTGCTATTTTCAACCTCTCCCTGATAAGTTGCACCTTCTGCATAGCCTCATGAACTGAGTCTGGCCCTATCATGGTAGCTTCACCAACCTCAGACAACCCTATAGGAGATCTACATCTCCTATCATTCAATGCCTCAAATGGGGCCATCTGGATACTGGAGTGGTAGTTGTTGTTGTACGCAAACTCGATGAGAGGTAGATGATCATCCCAACTACCCTTGAAATCAATCACAAACGCTCTCAGCATATCTTCCAAGGTCTGAATAGTCCGCTCAGCTTTTTCATCTGTTTGTAGGTGAAAAGTTATGTTGAGCTTGACCTGGGTACCGAGTCCCTTTTGAAATGACTTCCAGAAATGCGAGGTGAACTGGGTACATCTATCTGAAACAATGGACAAGGGCACCCCATGAAATCTGACCAACACTTGAATATATAGCCTAGCATAATCCTCAACTGAGTCTGTAGTTTTAACTGTGAGGAAATGTGCTAACTTGGTCATCCAGTCTACTATCACCCAAATTGAGTCATGCTGCCGACGAGTACGCGGTAGACCTATAATAAAATCCTTATTCACTTCTTCCCACTTCCATGTGGGTATGCTAATATCTTGATCCATACTTCCCAGTTTCTGATGTTCCACCTTAACCTGCTGGTTGTTCGGGCACTTAGCCACAAATCCTGCTATATCTCTTTTCATGTAGTTCCACCAGTAAATATCCCATAGATCATGATACATCTTAGTAGCTCCTAGGTGGATAAAATATCTCCAACTGTGTGCTTCAGCCAGTATCTTCTGTCTAAGGTCACCCACATCCGAAACACATAGTCTATCCTGGTAATGGAGTACACCATCTCCCCCTTTGGAGAAAGCCTCCACTTCTTTTTTGAGACCAGCTTCTTTTAGCTTAAGCAGTATAGGATCTTCATCCTGCCTAGACTAAACTTCAACTACTAACGAGGAATCTGATCCACTCTGCACCACTATTCCACCTTCAGCTATATCAACCAACTGCACTCCCAACTGAGCTAACCTGTTAATATCCTTCGCCAGTTCTTTTCTGCTCTCTTCAATATGAACCACGCACCCTATAGACATCCTGCTTAGGGCATCATCCACCATATTGTATTTGCTCGGGTGGTACAGCACACTCATGTCGTAGTCCTTCAACAGCTCCAACCACCTTCTCTGACAGAGATTTAAATCTTTCTAACTGAACACATACTGAAGACACTTGTGATCGGTGAAAACATCCACATGAGCCACGTAAAGGTAGTGCCTCCATATTTTCAACGCAAACACCACTACTGCTTATTCAAGGTCATGAGTCGGATAGTTCTTTTCATGAATCTTGAGCTATCTAGAGGTGTAAGCTATCACCTTAATCTGCTGCATCAGAATGCAACCGAGTCCAACTCTGGAAGCATCACAATACAATACGAACGCATCTGTTCCTTCTAGCAAGGTTAACACTGGAGCGGTTGTGAGTCGAGTCTTCAACTCCTGGAAACTCTTCTCACACGCATATAACCATTAAAATTTCACCTTTTTCTGAGTCAACCTAGTCAGAGGGGATGTAATGGAGGAAAAACTTTACACAAAACATCGGTAATAGTCGACTAGACCTAAGAAACTTCTGATTTCGATTGGGGAAGTAGGTCTTGGCCAGTCTTTCACTGCTGCTATCTTTTGAGGATCTACCTGAATAGCCTCACCGGAAACCACATGACCAAGGAAAGTCATAGGTTTCAACCAAAATCCACATTAGCTGAACTTAGCAAACAACTGGCAGTCTCTGAGCATCTGTAGCACTATCCTCAGATAGTTAGCATGTTCTTCCTTGCTTCTTGAGTATACTAGAATGTCATTAGTAAATACAATGACGAACATGTCAAGATATGGATTGAAAACCCTATTCATCATGTCCATGAAAGCTGAGGGGGCATTAGTTAGTCCAAAGGACATAACCATAAATTCGTCATGTCACATTCTCTGACCCTTAGCTAACGGTACCCCGATGTGAGATCCACCTTAAAGAAACAACTGGATCCCTGAAGCTAATTGTACAAGTCATCAATCCTAGGTAGGGGATACCTGTTCTTAACTATGACCTTATTCAACTAACGGTAATCAATACACATTCTGAGGGTACTGTCTTTCTTTCGCACGAATAATACTGGAGAACCCCATGGAGATATGTTGGGCTTGATGAGCCCTAATCATGGATGTCTTTTAGCTGATCCTTCAACTCCTTAAGCTCAGCTAGAGCCATTATGTTAGGAGGGATAGAGATGGGCTGAGTGTTTGGAAGAAGGTCTATGCCGAGGTCTATTTCCGGCTCAAGTGGAACTCCGAAAAGATCTTCCGGAAACACGTCAGGAAATTCGCTGACAACTAGGACTGAATGGATAGTTGGGGTCTGAGATTTGGAATCTTTGACTTGAACTAGATTATAAATATACCCTTTAGAAATAATCTTTCCTGGACTTAAGGTAGGAAATAAACCGATCCTTAGGCACTGAACTATTGCCCGTCCACTCTAAAACTAGCTCATTAGGGAACTAAAATCTAACGACTCTAGTTTTGTAGTCAACTGAGGCATAACCGGAGTGTAACCAATCCATGCAAAGAATAAGGTCGAAATCAATCATGTCTAACTCTACAAGATCGGCTGGAATGACTTTATTCAAGATTGAGACTGGGTTGTTTTTATACACCCGACTAGCTCTAACTGACTCACCAACTGGGGTAGAGACCGAGAATGGTTCTGAGAGGACTTCTGGACTGATATCAAACTGCACAGCTACATAGGGAGTCACGAATGATAGTTTGGCTCCTGAATCTAATAGGGCATACACATCTAGATGGAAAAGACGTAACATACCTGTGACCACATCAGGTGAGCTCTCCTGATCCTGACAAGAGGACAACATAAAAAAGGTTTTGGCACTGGCCGCCATTCGTACTTGAAGTGTTGGGCCGGTAGAGCTGGTCGGCCTACTAGAGCTAAAAAGAGGTGGATTTTGATCTCCCCGATCCTATTGACAGGAATTATATAAGCTGATGACCTAGCTGGCCATACCCAAAGCAACCCTCTCGATCCTGAAGGTATTCCCTTAGATGATTCTCGCAATGCTTAGGGCACGCTAGGTAGTAGTTGCTGGCGTAGTGACTCTGGGACTGTGAGCCAGATGCTCCACCCCTCCGATCCTTGCGAGATCGAAAAGTAGGGGCATTGGCTGAAATGGGTTTGGAACCCTCTGCTGTTGTGGGTGGCTACTACCGCCAGACCTATAATGGCCATAATCTTATTGGCATGTCCTTGCCCGCTTATTCTTCCGCTCCAAGTCTTTTAGCTTTTCTTCCTCAATTTGCTGAGCATGAATGATGATGCTTGGAGAGGTCAATATCTTTAATTAGCATTGCATCCCTACACTCCTTAAGGACCAAGTTCGATACTCCATTGACAAACTTCAGCATGCGAGCTCTTGGCTCGGCTACCATATCCCGAGCATATTTTGACAACCGTGTGAACTCCAGTTCATACTCTTCCATCATCAAGTTGCCCTGTTTCAAATTCATAAATTCTACCACCTTAGCCTCCTTGAGCTCCCGAGGGAAGAATCTATCTAGGAAGGTTGTTGTGAACTCCTCCCACTCCACCGGTTATTCTCCCACCGGTCTCTCTTTTTTCCATTGATCGTCCCAGATCTAGGCTACCTCTTTCAGCTGGTAGGCAGCAAGGACAGTAGTCTCAGCAGAGCTAAAACCTTTAATGCGGGTGATCTTCCTAATCTCATCCATGAACTACTATGGGTCCTCTCCCACCTTAGATCCATGGAAGGCTAGAGGGTTCATCCGGGTGAAGTCCTAAACTACGGCAGCTGCCACAGACCCATTCGTATTGATCGGAACCACCAGCTGGTTCACCTGGTTCATGAATGTCTATGCCAGCAGCTTGATTGCTGCTCAAAACCCCATTGAGGACACTGGATCATCCTGATGGTCTATTGGAGGTGGTGGGGAAGGTCAGTTATCATTTCTGTCACTTCTTCCATTACCGCATCTTGGAGGCATGATTTCACTAAAATGAAATAGAGCACGACTTAGGAAAACATTTCTAGATTTAAACTTCAATGCACGATATAGAGTATGAACAAAAGGGAGTTTTCCTAATAACATCTCATAGCCTCCCCGTCATAAGTGTGGCACGCTTCACACCCATGAAAAGGACTCTACTTGACGTGGCTTTCAGACATCCTAGGATACTCTAAACCTATTGCTATGATATCAAGTTTGGCACAACCCAAGTCTATACCCTGGATGAGACACGGTACTTAGAGTCATAAGTAACCCCAAGCCAACCCATGGTCTACCATAAGACTGGTAATCTGAGTAATCTTAGAGAAAGATTAAATAAATAAATCATTTAAGAAAAACTAAATAATAAAAGTTTATACATATGAAAACAAACTGAAAGTATGAATATATGTCTGAAAGCCAACTAGAACGGATGAGTTGCTTGGAAAAGCCCCTAGCAAACTCTAAAGTCTAACTGAAGAAAATGAACATCGCCCTCGAAAGATGAGTACTCACCACTGGTATAACTGATATCACCTGGGGAAGATCTGTTAACGGTGTTGAGACTGAGAACCTGCGGCTATATCATAATACCATACAACATAGAGAGTATGCGTTAGTACTTTAAATGTACTGCATAAGTAGGTAAAGCATGGCATAGAGAATGAAGAACTGAACTGTAATGACATGCAATGACCAACTGAAATACTGAAACTGAATAAACTGAAATAGATTGAAATGGTCAAAATAACCTTGTCTGATGGTCATAGACACGCCCTAAATCTGAGATACTGGTATGAGCTAACTATACTAAATTGAAGTAAACTGAGTAAACTGAGTAAACTGAAACTGCTCTGAGCTGAGGTAAACTGGAATTGTATTATCTAGTGAGAGAGGCTATAATCGATATATAACCATGTGAGCTAGATGTGGAGTCTAATGTATACACCTCATCAGTAGGACCCAATACACCTTGCAAGGGTATAAAGGCATGAACTGGGTGATCACAAGTTTGGGGATATAAGGACAATAAAAATAACCTACGATGGCAATGTAGTTCAGGGAACTTGGGTGCTCTGAAACCCCTATCCGGTCGGCGCTAAGTCCTACTCCCACTGGATAGTCCTAAATAGAATACTAAGATAATAGTTCTAAACTGGGGCTCAAGACTAAGTTAGGAATACCTATCTAGAATTACTTGAGAGTATTATCAGACTGGATTCCATAACTAATGTTCTAAGACCGGCCAGAGCTGCTTATCTCGAAGCGTCGTAACCGTCTAGAGAAGAAACTGAAATCTGAAGCTAGGGGTTCTAAGACTAGTTAGAGCTTCTTATCTAGAAGTGTCATGACCGTCTAAAGAACAACTAAAATCTGATATCTGAGTCTAATAACTGATAATTGGGAGGCACCATTGACAGCTTAAGAAATGACTGTAGTCAAACTAATCACCTGACATTTTTGGAAAATACTGAGTATGCCAATAATCTGAATGAGACTGTACTAACACGCATCTGACTGAGATTTCAACATATACTAATAATATGGAAATACCAAAAATGATAGAATAAAGATACAGGGAAAGGTAGTCCAACACGAAAGATGCTAATTTTACTGAACTGAGAAACTAGGGCTAAATCATTCCACTAGATTCTAGTTTCACAAAATTTCTAGAAATTGGGAATAATAAAGAAGTTAATATCATGAATAATTTTCCACTTTAAATCTTAAAGAATTTTGTTTGAAAACTTTCTACATTTCGAAGCCATAAGGCTGTAACTGATCGATGAAATGGTTTTGGGGACACAAGGGAAGAAAAATTCCCTTGTAGAATTGCCACATACCTAGTGAAAAATCCCTGAGGAAATCCTTGAGAAATTTTGAGAAGAAGTAGTCGAATGCCCTAGTTCTGCTATGTGCTTCCTAACTATTTCTCCACTTTAGACATGAGGAAATGAGTGAAATGAAGGGGGAATGTCGTTCTACCCCTTTAACTCCCTCCTAAAAGAGCCCAAAATGAGAGGGTTTAAAGATAGAAAGGCTAGGAAATTACAAAAATAACCCTGGAAGAAAATCTCGAAAACTGCCCTAAAGGGGACCAACGGATCATTCAACTAGTCATTGGTTGAGACCAGTCCTACTGCCTAGGTTCTGGGCTCACTGGATTTGCCAATGGTAGATACCACAACTCATTGGATGAAACAATGGGTCGTTGGTTCCTCTCGTGGTCACTGAATGGAAAAATCTAAAAATTTTAGCAACAAGCAACACAATAACTCAGAACTCCTGTCACTCATTGGTTCCCCAGCTCAGAACTCCTTTTCTAAGAACCCATGACTCAACCAATGAGTCGTTGTTTTATCCAATGACTCATGGTGTGAGTCCCTATTTGGGAGACTCAAAAATCCTCTTTAGTTACAACTAGTGGTAGAAATGACCCGTTGCATCACACAACGAGTCATTGTGACCACCCATCGTGTCAAGTCTGAGATTTTTATAAATTCTTCCAGTGAAAGGAAGGACTGGAAACTGTCACGCCCCACCTTGGGAGGCATGACTGGCACCTGGTGCCCTACTAGGATCTGGACTGCTGGACTAACTGAGCCTAAGAACTTCTGGTGCCAGGCTGACTCTAACTCTAGATTCAAGAAAATGACGGGCTATATAACGGCTGTAAACACAGCCTCCGGCCGACAAGGCCTATAGCCCCTATAAGGATATAAATAGTTAACCAGAACAACCAACTACAAGGGATCCTATGCGGACCGATAAGGACACCATGCTGTCTAGTTATATCTGAAAAATGAAATCTGGCGCTAAACTGATCTATGGCCGACAAGGTCACCAACTAACAACTGAACAAGGCCCCACACGGCCGATACTTCTATCCACGGGGAATATAATACAATCTTCAATCCTCTTGGAGTAATAAGATGGTCGGGACAAGGCCCCGTCCTATCCATTCTATACAAACAAAATAAGGTAAACTTCTGTCACTCAAGCTTCGGAGGAAAGGAGCTGAAGGCTCTGTATCGCTGACTAGAACTATAAGGGATCTGCTCCTCATCTATGTGTACCTGCAGACAAGTAATGCAGCGCCCCAAACGGGCGTCAATACCACTGGTACTGAGAATGTAAAGCAATAACTGAAAATAACAGAAAGTAAGTAAGAAAGCTGACAGTAGCTGAAGTAATAGGGAATGGACTGGAACTATCTGAAATAGTGGAATCAGTATTAAACTT
>JACEIK010000376.1:168204-183406 GCA_018107945.1 Datura stramonium | reverse complement strand
CCCCCTGTTTCTGATCGGTTGAGAAGTGAAAATGACTTAAAGTTAAAGGGTGAGCCCTTTATATACTTGCAGAAAAATACATGGCAACGTGGCACATTGGCCAACGCACCGTTTTGGCTCCGTGCCATGTTGGCTAATGCGGAGGTCCCAGCTCCGTGCCACTTTGCCCCTTTGGGCAGCGCGGTTCGGCCTTCTCTTGTGAAATTCCAACTTGGCACTCGTTCGGCCTTTCCCCGGACCCTTTTCTCGTATGTATGACATTCTAAAACTCTCAACCAACATGCGAATAAGTTAACAAAATGCTAGAAACTTATAGGGTGTAATAGAAGCAATGCCCCATTGGGTCCAAAACTGAGTCGTTGTGTTGCACGTTTTCAGCCTCCTAGTTTTCTTGTCCAGCGACCATGGGAAGAAACAATGACCCGTTGGTTCATCCAAGAGTCATGGTGTCTCTCGTTGCCAAATCTATTGAACCCAGAACCCAGAAAGTAGGATCAATGACTAGTCCCAATGGGTCGTGGTCTCAACCAATGACTCGTTGAGTGACCCGTTGGTTCCCTGTCAAGCAGTTTTCCATATTTTGTTCCAGGGTTACTTTCATAATTTCCTAGATATTTATCTTAAAACCCTATTTTTTGGCTCGTTTAGGAGGGAGTTAAAAGGGTAGAATGACATTCCCCCTTCATTTTCACTCATTCACCTCAAATCTAAAGCGTAGAAACAGTTAGGAAGAAGCAAGAGTAGAGGTAGGGAATTCGACTTCTTCTTCGAGTTTCTCCATAAATTATTCACCAGGTATGTCGGAATCCAACAAAGAAATTGTTCTTCCCTTGTTTCCCCAAAACATTTCTCCATTTTTTCTACCAGTTATAGCCTTGTGGATTCGAAATGAGAAAGTTTTTAGACAAATTTCTTTAAGATTTCAAGTGGAATATTTCATGATAGTAACTACTTTATTATTCCCAATTTCCAGAAATTTTGTGAAACTAGTATCTAGTGGAATAATTTATCCCTAGTTCTAAGTTTTGTAAAATTACAAATTGCGTGTTGGACTAGTTTACCCTGTAGCTTGATTCTATCAGTTTTGGGATTCCCATATTGTTAGTATATGTTGAAATTTCATTTAGATGCATGTTAGTTCAGTCTCAATCACATTATTATCATACTTAGTATTGTCCAGAAATGTCAACTGATCGGTTTGACTGTTGTCTTTTCTTGAGGTGTCAGTGGTGCCTCCCAGTTATCAGTTAGTAGACTCAGATATCAAATTTTTGTGGTTCTTTGGATGATTATGACACTTCTAGATAAGCAGCTCTGGCCAGTCTTAGAACCCCCAAATTCAGATTTCAGTTTGTTCTTTAGATGATTATGATGCTTCCAGATATGTTGCTCTGGCCAATCTTAGGACATCAATTACATAATTCGATCCGATAAGACTCTTAGGGTACTTCCAGATAGGTATTCCTATTTTAGTCTGGGGCCCCCATTTTTGAGATATTAGCTTAGTAGTCAGTCTAGGACTATCCAGTGGGAGTAGGACTTAGCACCGAGCGTACCGAGTTTCTAGCACACCCAGGTTCCCAAAACTACATTGCAACCTTAGGTTATTTTTATTGGCACTATGGCCTCAGACTTGTGATCACCCAGTTCATGCCTTTATACCTTGGCGAGGTATATTGGGTCCTATTGATAGGGTGTATACATCGGACTACGCGTCTAGCTTACGTGGTTATATGTCGGTTATAGACTCTCCCACTAGTTAGTACAGTCTAAGTTTAGCTCAACACAGAACTGTTTCAGTTACTCAGTTCAGATCAATTTAGTACAGTAGTTCAGATCAGTATCTCAGATTTATGGCATGTCTTTGACCATCAGAAAGGGTCATTTTTACCATTTCAGTTTATTTAGTTTCAATATTTCATTTGGTCATTCCATATAATTACATTTCAGTTATTTATTCTCTGTGTTATGTTTTCTCCTACTTATTCAATACATTCAAAGTAGTGACGCATACCTTCTATAATGTATCATATTATGATACAGCCGCAGGTTCTCAGTCTCAACACCGTTAGCAGATCTTCTCCAGGAGTTACCAGTTGTGCCAGTGGTGAGTCCTCATCTTCCGAGGAAGGTGTTTATTTTTCTTCAGTTATTTCATACAGTTAGACTTTAGAGTTAGCTGGGGGCTTGTCCTAGCAACTCATCAAATGGCTTTCAGACCCAAATTTAGACTTTCAATTTTGTTTTCATATTTATAAACATTTATTATTCAGTTTTCTCAAATGATTTATTTATTTAAGCTTCCGCTAATATTACTTCGATTACCATTTCTTTGATAGACCATGGGTTGACTTGGGGATACTTGTGACTCCAAGTACCATGTCTTGTCCAAGGTATAGACTTGGGTCATGGCAAGCCTTGTATAAGAGCACTAGGTTTAGAGTATCCTAGGATGTCTGAACGCCGCGTCAGGTATAGTCCTTTTCATGGGTGTGAAATGCGCCATACTTATGATGGGAAGGCTATGAGATGTTATTAGGGAAACTCCCTTTTATTCATACTCTTTATCTTGCATTGAAGTTCAATTCTAGAAATGTCCTCCTAGATCGTGCTCTATTTCATTTCAGTGAAATCATGCCTCCAAGACTCGGTAACGAAAGAAGCGCGGGCTACACTAACCGACTTGCCCCACTAGGTTCAGCAGCCCCTCAGGATGACCCAGTGTCCTCCGAAGAGTTTAGAGTGCCAATCCAGGTGCTTGTACAGAGAGTCACGCACCATGTGAACCAGCAGCTGGTTCCAGTTAACACTAATTGGTCTGCAGCAGCTGCCCGAGTTCGGTACTCCACCTGGATGAACCCTTCAGCCTTCCATGGATCTAAATGGGAGAGGATCCACAGGAGTTCGTGGATGAGATTAGGAAGATAACCCAAATTATGGATGTTTTCTCCTCTGAGAATGCTAACCTGGCTACCTACCAGCTAAAAGGGATAGCCCAGATATGGTACGATTAGTGGAAGGAAGGGAGACTAGTGGGAGCAAAACCAGTGGAGTGGGAGGAGTTCATAACAACCTTCCTAGACAGATTCTTGCCCCAGGAGCTCAGGGAAGCTTAGGTGGTAGAATTTATGAATTTGAAATAGGACAACAGGTTGGTGGAAGAGTATGCACTAGAGTTCACATAGTTGTCAAAATATGCTCCGGAGTTGAAGACTCGACTCACTACCGCTCCAGTGTTAACCTTACCAGAAGGAGCAGATGGGCTTGTAGTTTATTGTGATGCTTCCAAAGTTGGAATTAGTTGCGTTCTGATGTAGCGGGCTAAGGTGATAACTTACGCCTCCAAACAACTCAAGGTTCATGAAAAACACTATCCAACTCATGACCTGGAGGTGGCAACAATGGTGTTTGCGTTGAAAATATGAAGGCACTACCTTTACGAGGCTCATGTGGATGTTTTCACCGATCACAACAGCCTTTAGTATGTGTTCAGTCAGAAAGATTTAAACCTTTATCAGAGAAGATGGTTGGGGCTATTGAAGGACTACTGCATGAGCATGCTGTACCACCTAGGAAAAGACAATATGGTGGTTGATGCCCTAAGCAGGATATCTATGGGGAGCGTGGCTCATGTTGAAGAGAGCAGAAAAGAACTGGTGAAGTATATTCATAGGTTAGTGATGTGCCGTGATTTTACTGCACTTTTGACGCTTAAAACCAAGAAACTATGCACATTCTGGGTTTGTTTATGTAGATATGATGCGTTTGTGTTGAATGTTGCAGGAAAACTGGTTTAGAAAAGGGAATAGGCAAAGTAAGGCATAAAAGGAATGAAATGCAGGCTACTAGGCAAGTCAATAATCGTTGTCTCAAAGAACGAA
Organism: Datura stramonium; assembly: GCA_018107945.1. Taxonomy (NCBI): domain Eukaryota; kingdom Viridiplantae; phylum Streptophyta; class Magnoliopsida; order Solanales; family Solanaceae; genus Datura; species Datura stramonium. Next base: position 179,525 of record JACEIK010000376.1, on the reverse strand, counting down.
TCATGCCTGGAGTCGTGAGGAGAAGATCAAGTTTTAATGTTGAAGAAGAACTGCACTTAACGAGTTGAAGGAAAGACTCGTTACGTTTCGTAACGAGTCGTTCAGCCAGTTGTGAAGACTGGGAAAAGGATTTTTTAAAAATTTCTAGTGAAGGCAATGATAGATGTAACGAGTCGTCAAATGACTGGACAACTCATCAGGAGAGCACTGGTAGGAACCGTCATGTGCACTAGAATTTTGGAGATCCAAGACAACGTGAGGCCTAACGACTTGTTCCCTGACACGACGAGTGGTTAGGTGACCCGTTACCACGACTAGGTCTACTATCGAGGACGGATAATTTTCACTGATCACGGCTCATTGGGAGACCCAACGAGTCATTATTTGTCCTATTACCCCTGTAGACCTAGAATCTAAGTTTATGGGAAAAGGGATTAACAACGGAGATTTGAGGCTATCAACCCTCATCTAATATGTTGAACTAGTCCGGAAATAGCTAATCCGATATTAAGGGTAAGGGTTAATTAAGCATACACCTGTATACAGACCAAGTTGCGCAGTGATAATCATCTAGATAGGGGACCAACCATTTAGGTGAACCTAACTTACAAATATTGCATGTTAAACACCAGAATGGATCAAATACTGTAAAAGACTTGTGGTTATGAAGTCTTGGGGAACACAATCCTAGTCAATTTGTATATTGAATACAAACCAAAATTGATTTAAGCATCTACTAGTTCTTTACTCTTTTTTATTATATTATTTCATTCCTCCTAGGAAATAAGTAATTCGATAGTAATAGCTAACCACATTAACTCATGTTTTTTCTTATTCCCTGTGGATCGACCTCAACCCTTTTTGGGTTCTATATTTGATATCAACCGCTTTATATCTCAATTGTGAGGTGTAATTTGGGCGACATCAAATTTTGGCGTCGTTGACGGGGAATATGGCTAAGGCTTTTGTTAATTGTGTTTTCTTTGCTATTGGTTCTTATTTCCTTTTTATTTTTCTTTTGTTGTTTTCTATTTTTAACAGGTCTTAGGTTCGTGCATGCCCAGTACTAGGAGCCAAGGAAAATCCCTGGTTCAAATCGACCACGAACTTGAGCAAACACTGAGAAATTATAGAAGAATGGCCAAGATACAAAAACAAGAGACAGTGGACCAAGCTACAGCTAAAATGTTGGCTGAGGAACAAGCTCGGTCTAGAGATGGTGAGTTAGCTAGGGTTGCTGAAGAGCAACGCCTAGCTGCCGAAGCAGCGCGAGCTGGAAGGAATAGAGGTCCAGAAAAGCAGAGACACTGGTATTTCGATGAGGATGATGATGTTGATATTGATGAAGCCGGTGCCACTGGAGCAATTGTCCCTCCTCCTTTGCCTGCTGGGGAAAAGTTTGATATTACTAGTGTTATGATCCAACTGCTCAATATGAAGGGGATATTTGCGGGTCATGCAACTGATGATGCACATACTCACTTAACAAATTTCGTGGGTATCTACAAAGCTTATAAACAACCGGTAGTGAGTCAGGATGCAATTCGGCTGAGGTTATTTCCCTTTTCATTAGGGAGTGAGGCAGCGCTCTCGTTGGCAGAACTTCCCAACGATTCTATCACTATACGGAATTTCTTGAAAGGATTTTCCCACCTTCCAGAGCCTTGTAGTTGAAAGATGAGATTTACAACTTCAGGCAATTAAATTCTGAGGCACTTCAAAGAGACATGGTTGAGGTTCAACAAGAAGATTAAAAGGATGCCCAATCACAAGATCCCAAAAGATACATTGCTGGAAATTTTCTACAGATCATTAAATGCTAACACCAAGACAGTGGCTGATACCATGTCTGGCGGATCATTCATGAGTCACACTTATGCCGAGGTTGCTGAGCTACTTGACAGAATCACCAAAACCAACTGTGCATGGCACACAAGATAGTCGAAAATTCCGGCTGGTTCTTATGCGGTAGGTATGTCTGCAGAACAGAGAAGAAAGGATGAATAACGAGATCAATACATTGCTGAGATAAAGAACACAATTGGGATTCTTGCCTAAGAATTTATTGGGAGCCAAAGCTAAAAAACTGAATGTTGTGGGTTCTCAAGGCAAGGCCCCGAGAAATGATGGAGGCGAAGCTGAATCTGAGGAGGAAGCTAATTATCTGAATGATCAAGGGGCAGGTTTCTAGACCAACACCCAAGGGCCTAACCAAGACTCTTGGTGTCAAGGTTAGGGGAACCAAGGTCGTAACTATTACAGAGATAACAATTACAACCGAGGCCAATACACAGACAATGGAGACTGCAAGAAACATGAGGGGTACAAAATGATAGAAGCAATCTATATGTTCCTCCAAGGAACCATGAGCTAGAGTCTAGTGGTTCAAGGGTTGAAGACATGTTCTCCAAGGTACTTAAGCAGATGGAGGCAACAGATGGCCATTTTATGAAGCTCTGCGCTGATATTTGTAGTATGAATCAAAAGGTTGAATCACATGTCGTGGACATTAAGCAAATTGAGCAGCAGCTGAGTCAGATGTCTGTTGCAATGAATCAGAGGCAGAAAGGCACACTTCCCAGCAACACAATGCAAAATCTAAAAAATGATAGTCACTGCATGGCGGTCACTACTAGGAGTGGGAAGACGACAGTTGATCCTCCGAGGCCGGTTATGATTGATGAGACAGAAGAGCCCGTACTGATTGATGATGATAGGATAGATGATTTCGAGGATCCAATTTTTGTTGATGATTCAATGGTGAAGATTTATCCTAGAAAGCAAAGGAGAATGGATCTGGTAATGAGAAGGAGAATGAGGCACAACAAAAGTTCACACCGATCACCTCCTCCCCCTTTTCCACATCGATTAAAGGAAAAGGTCAAAGATGGGAAGTACCACAAATTTAACTCCATGTTGAAACAATTATATGTGAAATTCCGATTAGTCGAGGTACTTGAGAAGATGTCTAGCTAATCTAAATTATTTAAGGACCTTCTCACTAGAAAGAGGACAGTGAGCTTCAAACTTGCAGATAATTTGCACTTCTGTAGTGTAATAACATTCAATTCTGTTGTTCAAAAGAAGGAAGACCCTAGAGGATTCACCATACCGTGCACTATTGTAGCCTTTAACTTTGCTAAGGCGCTATGTGATCTGGGAGCTAGTATTAACTTGATGCCGCTAGCAGTGTTCAGACATTGGGCTTGGGAGCCCCCAAACCGACTACAATGCGACTTTTGATGGCAGATCATAGATGAAGAATTTAGAGGGAATTCTATATGATGTTTTAGTGAAGGTGGAGTCCTTTATATTTCTAGCCGATTTTTTCATCCTGGACTGTGAAGTTGATTTTGAGGTGCCCATTATCTTGGGGAAACCATTCCTCGCCACCGGATGTGCTTTTGTAGATACGGAGACTGGACAGCAAAATTTTCAGTTGAACAATGAGGAAGTGACGTTAAATATATGCGGATCCATGAAGAAACCAAATGACATGAGGGTGGTCTCAGTAATTGACTTTGTGGAACCTGAGTTCCCAATTATGCCATGGAGGAATTATTAATTCTGGATGACATAGCAGCAGTCTTGACGAATGTTGGTGCTTAGGAGATCCATTGGGGTAAGGAGATCGTCAATGCAAATTACTGGTATGGGGTCATACACTTATGCTCCAAAGAAGATTGATTTTGACTTGAAGAATCGGGTAACCCCACTAGCTAAGTCATCTATTGAGGAGCCTCCAATATTAAAGCTCAAAGAATTTCCGTCTCATTTGTAGTATGTATTTTTGGGAACCAGTAACACTTTGTCGGTAATTATTGTAGCTGACTTGGAAGAATGGCAAGTATAGGCTTTGGTCTCCATTGTGAAGAGATATAAAAAAGCCATCTGGAAGACCATTACAGACATTATTGGAATCCCAGCCGGTATTTGAACTCACAAGATCGATCTAGAGCCAGATTGTATTTTGAGCATTGAGCATCAACGTAGGTTGAATTCACCTATGCAAGAGGTGGTCAAGAAGGATATCATCAAGTGGTTCGATGTGGGTATGGTTTACCCTATTGCAGACAGCAAATGGGTGAGCCCAGTTCAGTGCGTACCAAAGAAGGAAGGAATAACGATGGTCCCAAATGCTAACAATGAGCTCATTCCTCTAAGACTAGTCACCGGTTGGAGAGTATGCATGGACTACAAGAAGTTGAACTATTGGATGCAGAAAGATCACTTTCCAATGCCATTCATGGACCAGATGTTAGACTGACTTGCAGGCAGAGGATGGTACTGTTTCCTTGACGGTTATTCGAGGTACAATCCGAATTCTATGGCCCCCAAAACCAAGAGAAGACTACATTCACTTGTCCATATGGTACATTTTCATTAAGAGGATGTCGTTCGGGTTATGTAATGTGCCCGCCATTTTTCAACATGGCATGATGTCCATATTTTTGGATATGGTGGAGGACATCATTGAAGTCATTATGGATGACTTTTCGATGATGGGTGATTCATTCGAAGATCTTTTGGCTCATTTGAGCAAGGTGTTGCAGCGATGTGAAGAGACCAACTTGGTGCTTAATTGGGAAAAGTTCCATTTCATGGTCAAAGAAGGTATAGTTCTAGGCCATAAGATTTTTGGTAAGGGTATTGAGGTGGACCGAGCCAAGATCGAGGTATTTGCTAGTCTACCACCTCTGATTTCTGTGAAAGGTGTTCGAAGCTTTTTGGGTCATGCAGGGTTTTATAGAAGATTCATCAAGGACTTCTCCAAATTCCACATCCTTTACATCCTTTATGTAAATTTCTTGAGAAGGAGGTAAAGTTTGTTTTTTATGAGGCATTTCTTAAGGCATTTGAATTCATGAAAGACAAATTGACCACTGCCCCGATTATAGTAGCACCTGATTGGTCTTTACCATTTGAGGTTATGTGTGATGCTAGTGGAGTGGCCCTGGGAGCTGTGTTGGGTCATAATGTAGCTAAGAAAAATTACACCATGACAAAATAGGAGTTATTGGCTGTAGTTTTTGCATTTGAGAAGTTTTAGGCGTACTTGCTTGGAACAAAGGTGATAGTACATACAGACCATGCAACTTTGAGATATCTGATGGCAAAGAAGGATGCCAAGACACGGTTGATTCGATGGGTACTGCTGCTGCAAGAGTTCGAGTTCGAGGTAAAGGATCGAAAGGGGACTGAAAACTAGGTGGCGGATCACCTATCAAGATTGGAACTTGATGCAGCACATCGAGATGAGCATGAAATAGATGATGCATTCCCAGACGAGAAGGTTTTAGTGGCCTCACGGAATCTCATCCCATGGTTTGCAGACTTTTCTAATTATCTGGTGAGTGATGTTGTACCGAAGCACTTATCTTTTCACCAGAGGAAGAAGTTTATGTCTGACGTGCAGAATATTTTCTGGGATGATCCCAATTTATTTCGCATATGTACTAATGGGATAATTCGAAGATGCGTGCCCGAGGTAGAGATGTTGAGTATGTTGGATGCCTACCACTCATCCACTATTAGGGGTCACCACAACGGGATTTGCACAGCCCACAAGATTCTGCAATGTGGGTATTATTGGCCAACTATTCACCAGGATGCGCACGATTTTGCAAAGGCATGTGATGCATGCCAAAGGCAAGGAGGCATATCATGGAGGAATGAGCTTCCCTCTTACTCCCATCCTAGTCATTAAGCTATTTGATGTGTGTGGCATTGATTTCATGGGCCCATTTGTGAGCTCAAATGGGATGAAATACATACTTGTTGCTTTTGACTATGTTTCGAAATGGGTGGAGGCAGTTGCGCTTTCGAATAATGAAGGGAAGAGTGTCATAGCATTCTTGAAGCGAAATATATTTGCTAGATTTGGGACTCCCAAAGCCATCATTAGTGATGGGGGTTCACACTTGTGTAACCGGTTATTTCGTTCATTATTAGAAAAATATGGGGTAAAACACAGGGTTGAAGCACCCTATCATCCGCAGTCTAGTGGGTAGGTTGAAGTCACAAACCGGGAGACAAAGATCATCTTGGCAAAGACTGTGAATGCTAACCGGACAGATTGGGAACGGAAGCTAGATGATGCTTTATGGGCTTATAAGACCGCATTCAAGACTCCTATAGGTATGAATCTGTATCAGTTTGTTTATGGAAAAGCATGTAATCTTCCAGTAGAACTTGAGCACAAAGCTATGTGGGCGCTCAAGAAGCTGAATTTGGATTAGAGCGAAGCTGCAAACTTGAGGCTTGATCAGTTGAATAAGCTAGATGACTTTCTTTTGAAAGCCTATGAGAGTTATGAAAGTTATAAACTAATAATGAAAGTTTAGCATGACCGTAAGATCGAAAAGAGATAGTTTAGTCCGGATGACATGGTGTTACTATTCAATTCTAGGCTTCGCTTGTTTCCTGGAAATTTGAAGTCCAAATTGTTGGGGCCTTTTTGAGTGGTCCAAATATTCTCCCATGGGGAAATTGAACTGTAAAATCATAAAGGAAAGTGCTTTAAAGTTAACGGTCAACGGGTGAAAACATATCTGGGGGGTGGATCTCTGGGCTCTGGGTAAAATCTGAGTAACCCGGGGACTTGCGTCGTGCTGTGACGTTAAATCAGGAGCTTCATGGGAGGAAACACATGGAGGTGTTCTGGTGAAGTCTGAGTATTCAAAATACTTTCATCGTGTCGCGACGTTAAATCAAGCAATTTTTGGGAGGCAACCCATGTTGTAAATGTAAGAAAAATATAGTGTTCACGCGTGTTGATGGGTGCAGGTGATTAAGATGGGAAATATAAAGCTAAAACCAAAAGTATGAACTTGAAGTGTTGGTGCCTAAAAGCACATAATGAGTTTTCATCAGATCAAACGACTCGTCAAGAGAATCATTGTCACCGCTGCATAAAACAATGTAGACAACGATTGACCAAACGAGTTGTTTCCAGTGACAGCAAATCGTGGGGTCTTCCGTCAAGTCTACTAGATCGAAGGTGGAATTAAAACTAGAAAAGGTGACAATGAATGACTTAATGAATCGTCGGGCGACCAAATGATTCATTAAGTAGCCCGTCAGGAAGCTACCACAGTTCAGGGCCTACGACTCGGGCCACGACCCGTTGGGTAGCACCACGAGTCGTTATGCGAGTCTATAGGTCCCAAGTAATACCTTAAGCTTAAGCCACTGCAAGAAGTGTCAAACAATTCATCTTACCACATAACGAACCGTTACATTGGTCGTGGTATGTTTTTAATTAACTTCCACCCGACCCAACCCATGCACAAATTAGGGTAAATTGTTGTTTTGAACATATAAAACCACATGATTTTTTTCCCTCCAAACTCTCACATGAATTTAAAGCTAAAAGTTTAACTTCAAATACCCACTTCTTCACTATTCCAAGATCGCACTTCTCACTCTAAAAGCACTCACACACTCACGATCGCACTAAGTTGCTCAAGAACCACACCCTATTGCGATTTCAAATTCATATATCTCTCCTACGCAAAAATTAAATCATTGTGAGTATTCGATTATATTATTCTCTACTCCACTTGTTTTCTCACATAATAATTGTAAATTCGAATAAATAACATGAGTTTTTAAGGAACCCTAGTGGCATGACATTGAATGTGACTTTGAACACGGGACCTATAATGAGTTTGATGATCTGTTCTTGTGAAACCTGTAATTTAGATGATGAACATGGTATGAGTTATTTGAACCACTGTATGTAAAACTCTAGAGCATGAGCCATGTAACAAGTCATGGTATCACCTCATAACTCGTCATATAGCTCATCCTGAGTGGGAATTGGTTTAGGTGACCGGTGTACCTCACGACTGGTCTAATGAGTCGTCGCCTCAGGTAATGACTCGTTGTGACCAGTCGTTAAGTCCATTGGTCCAACAAGAAAAAAACACATCCTAGAGAAAACGATTCACCTTACGAGTCGTGGCCAGTGGCAATGACTCGTTAAGTCACTCATCCTGTCTATAAAGACATAATTAAAAGTTGATTATGTTTCTAATTATCTTGGATACTAACTAATATTCCACAGGTACAATGGCTCTAAGAGGTACACCAAAGAAAGATCCAGCTAAGAAACAAGTTCCGGGGAGGAGTCAACCGTCATACCGCGGACTTCGGGATGCGTCCTCCTCCTCCAAAGAGTCAAGTATCTCGGAGGAGGAATACGAATTGTCAGAAGAATAGATGGTGAGGAGATCAACCAGGGCTAGGGCTCAACGATCTAAAAATATGAAATCCATGGTTGATACTCCTACTCCATTGGCAAGAGACCCATCAAACTGTCCAAATGAAAATGTTGGGGCTGCAGCCTCGATTGCTCCTGTGGTCACCACAGCTGAGCGAAATGCAGAAGAGCTGATGAGTCACGTGCTCAACAAGGGAGCACAGATGATGAATTGACCGAGACTTCGAACACATCTGAGATTAACCAAGGCACGTGAGAAGATGGTTTATTCATGGTATGAGGGCTATATACAATAGGGACATTGCTCCAAATGACAAAGGACATCGAAAGAGGAGCTTCTACGAGGAGCCCAGACTGGTCACCACGGGGCTCAAGGACCTCCCTCAGCTATAGGATTTGTTTGATAAATACAGGTTTGGTTGGTTTATTGAGACATCGGTAAGCTACAACCCCTACCTGGTTAGAGAATTCTATACAGCCTACACAGCCACATTATAGCGTCTGGCATTAGGTGGTCAAGACTGGAAGAAGAGGCCCGCTTTAACACAGGTGTTGGTTCGGGAAACTCTTGTAGACATATCTAAAAGGACCATTTCTAGACTACTTTATGGGCCAAACTATCATGCCCCGATGAATACAGCTGAGTTCGATCACAGACTATTCGAGCTAAAGAAAGTCAAGTCTAAGAAGCTGAATAGTGAGGAGCGAATTAGGCGGTACACTTGGCTGTCATGGGTCATTGCCACAAGAGGTCTGTTGGTAGAATGGTTGCATGGCACTGAGTCCCAAAAAAAGAAGGCCACATTGAATTTTCAAGCCAAGTATTGGTGGTCACTGGTTCTCCACAGGATTGTACCAACCAGCAATGATTCTTTCACCTAACAGAGTTGCATTTCTACCTAGCATCATGGAGGGGTACGCCATAAATTTCCCATAGTATATTGATGAGGAGATTCGAGAGCGGGCGATAAATGATGGCACTACCATTCCCTTTCCATGCCTTGTTGATAGACTCTATTAGGAGTCAAAGGTTCTAGAGTTGCCATCGGTTGATCAGCACATGGTGGTCCACAAGATAATTGGTATCAGGTTTATAAGAGATGACACAAACGCGGTATTGAGAGCGAGGAGTCAGGCTGCAGCATCTGCTGGAGTGACTATATTGGCAGAGGCATTTAGCAGCGGTATGCAGACTGAGGCTACTGTATTTACTGAGATGGCGGTAGAGCCCACGGAAGCCAAAGAGATGGGTAGCCAGCTTTAGGCTACAAATGCAACCAACATTCCCGCACCAGTGGAGATTACAGAGTCATCATCCACAATAGCTACACCAAGACCACCAGTTGCGCCCTCAAGTGCTCCTTCAGCTGGTCTAGTCACTATTTTCAAAGAATTCCTAACCAGCATGGCTAGACAGATGGCAAAAGATAAGAAACAACAAGCACACACGACTCTGCAGGTTAAGGTGTTAATGGAGCAAGTCAAGCCTTGGGTTACATAAGAGTTGGAGGCGCTCTCTAGCTCAGTGCATGGTCGGTTGGATGCTTTTGAGAGAAGCATGGATAAGCCCCTTGCACAGTTACAGGTGCCCCAGCTGGGAATGTGATATGACGAGGTAGAAGTGCTCAGAGCGGAGGTGCGGGAGTTGTCCGCACAACAAGTAGGTGCGATGCCTCCACCCGTGCTTCCAGTGATAGAGGACGAGAGTGAAGAAGAGTTACCACCGATATTTGACTTCATCACTGAGGAGCCAGTGGCGCAAGATAAGGGCAAGAGGCCTTGTGAGAGGGAGAGTTTTTAGGAGGATGACTCTCTGCTTTTTCAGTAGAAGTGAGAGCGGAGAGAGATGGAGACAGCGCTGCATTTATCCAGAGAGGAGGCTTGAAAGAGGGCCGTAGTTGAGGCAGTGAGAGCTCGGGGAGAAGGTACGAGCTCAGTTAGGTCTGAAAATGCACCGGGTCAAGCCGGTGGTATCGGAGAGGACACTGGAGGAGTATCTACACCCTCCACCGACCAGGTCGCAGACACCTAAGTCGTTTAAGAATGTTCCCTATTTCCATTGTTTTGTTCAATATATATGTGTCGAGTACGCCACATGCTTTTCTTGATGGGGTAAGGAAGGGATACCTGTGTATTTTTGCTGAACTTGACCTGAGGGTTTTTCTTGCCGGATATCTTTTCCCTTAGGTGTTCCTTATTTAGTAGAACCGACACGTTTAGGTTTTATGTTTTTGTGTTTGTTTGTGTCAGCTGAAGGAAAGTTAGGTGAACTTAAGTAAATCAAGAGCATGAATTTTTTAATTTAGTTGAATTGATAATGTGATACCCCTCCTAAATTTTTTTATGTGTGCGTTAAAATCGACAAGTATGACCTTTGTGAATCTATGCATGGCATTAAAACTGTGGACATGTTTACCATTATATGATCTTATTTGAACTAGCAGTTAGTAGAAATGATGATGTTGACCTGCGCTGTGTGTGAGCTAGATTTAACAGTTAAATTATGCTATGTGTGTCAATCTAGAACTTGCCTGGTCATTCGTACAGAGAGAGAGGATGGAAAACTAGGAAAGGATCATAGACCATTTTTTGATTAATGAGCCCACTTTAACCTTAAAAGACTGACCAAAATAAAATAAATATCCCTTGATCCAAATTTTTAATCTTAAATTGACCTTTCTTTTTGCTAATGCTAATTCACCTTCCTGCTTTGATTAAAAATGAACTTGTTTTGGCCCTGGTCCCTCCTTGGACACTGTGAACCTCAACTTAAGCAAATCGCCTAAGTTGAGGGTGGCTATTATAGGGATGATTAAGAAGAGTAGGGTGGAATGAGATTGGGAAATGAAAATGAAAGAGCGGGTGTTGTGTGCGTAATGAAAGAAAAGAAAGAAACAAAAATGTTGTTAAAGAGAAAAAGAGCAAGAAAAGAAAAAAAAAAGAAGAAAAATGTTAAAGCAATGAATTCTTGAAAGAAGAAGCACCGCACTCGTAGTTGCAAATGAAAATAAACGAAGTAAGTAAAGGAAAAAGGGAGAAAATATGAAAGAAAGGTTAAAAGTGTAGTCAAGGTATGTGTAGTGCCAAGGAGGGTTAA
>JACEIK010000376.1:146790-167124 GCA_018107945.1 Datura stramonium | reverse complement strand
TTTCACGTGGATTCTAGTGTTGTGAACGATCATTCTTGGTTCAAGAAACAAAGTTTGTAATTTTGTTCTTGATTTTGAGAAGTAAATAACATTGGAGTTTAGTTCATCAGTTTTGGAGATATATTCAATTCACGTGGTTTTCTCTACGAGTTTATTTAAGTTACAATTATGATTTATTCTATATTTTGTGATTGTGATTATTCAAGAATGAGTAGCTAAACCAAAAACTAGGGTTGTGGGAAGCATGATAAATTAACCCACATAGGTAAAACACTTAGTGATTCTTTAACGGGGTTTAATGCATGTATTATTTTTTCCTTCGTTTTAATTATTTATTAACAGTTGCAAACATTAGAACTTTCCTTATTCTTACTTACCGGATCAAGGGGGTAGTGAATGGGAAAAGGGATTAACAACGGAGATTTTAGGCTATCAACCCTCATCTAATAGCTTAAACTTTTTCAGGAATAGCTAATATGATATTAAGGGTAAGGGTTAATTAAGCATACACCCGTATACAGACTAAGTTGTGTGGTGATAGTCATCTAGATAGGGGACCAACCATATAGGTGAACCTAACTTACCAATATTTCATACTAAACACCAGAATAGATCACTAGTGTAAAAGCCTTGTAGTTATGATGTCTTGGGGAACACAATCCTAGTCAATTTGGTTATTGAATACAATCCAAAATTGATTTAAGCATCCACTAGTTCTTTACTCTTGTTTATTATTTTATTTCTTTCCCCCCTAGGAAATAAGTAATCCAATAGTAATAGCTAATCACATTAACTCAAGTTCTTTCCATATTTCTTGTGGGATCGACCTCAACCTTTGTTGGGTTCTATATTTGACATCGATTGCTTTATATCTCAATTGCGAGGTGTAATTTGGGTGACATCAATTAGCTCGGTCGGGAGTGCAATTGGTTGATATAGCTGAGGGCGGAGTAGTGGTGCAGAGTGGATCAGATTCCTCGTTAGTAGTTGAGGTTAAGTCAAGGCAAGATGAAGATCTCATACTACTCAAGCTCAAGGAAGCAGTTTTCATAAAATAAGTGGAGGCTTTCTCAAAAAGGGGGAGATGGTGTGCTCCGTTAATAGGGTAGACTATGCGTACCATATATAGTGACTTGAGACAGTAGATATTGGTTGAAGCACACAGTTCGAGATATTCTATTTACCTAGATTCCACTAAGATGTACCATGATCTGCGAAATATTTACTAGTGGAACAACATGAAAAGAGACAGCAGAATTTGTGGCTAAGTGCCAAAAGTACCAGCAGGTTAAGGTGGAACATTAGAGATAGGGAGGTATGACTCAGGATATCAGCATTCTCACATGGAAGTGGGAGGAAGTGAATATGGACTTTCTTATCGGTCTACCTCATACACGTCGACATCATGATTCAATCTGGGTGATAGTAGACCGAATGACCAAGTCAGCACATTTCCTCCCAGTTAAAAATACCGATTCAGCCGAGGATTATGCTAGGCTATATATCAGAAAGTTTGTCAGAGTCCATGGGGTTCCCTTTTCCATTATTTCAGATAGAGGTACCCAGTTCACCTCGCATTTTTGGAAGTTATTTTAGAAGGGACTTGGTACCCAAGTCAAGTTCACACATCTTTTCACCGCAAATAGATGGACAAGCTGAGCAGACTATTAAGTCTTTGGAAGATATGCTGAGACAGTGTGTGATCGATTTCAAGGGTAGTTGGGATGATCACCTACCTCTCATCGAGTTTGCGTACAACAACAACTACCATCCCATTATCCAGATGGCCCCGTTTGAGGAATTATATGGTAGGAGATATAGGTCTCCCGTAGGGTGGTTTGAGTTTGTTGAAGCTACCCTGATAGGGCCAAACTCAGTTCATGAGGCTATGCATAAGGTGAAACTTATAAGGGAGAGGTTGAAAACATCGCAAAGCCGTCAGAAATCCTATGCTGATGTGAGGAGAAGAGAGTTAGAGTTTTCAGTGGATGATTCGGTTTATCTAAAAATTTCACCCATGGAAGGGGTGATGAGGTTTGGGAAGAAAGGAAAACTCAGTTCGAGATATGTAGGACACTACAAAATTCTAAAGCAAATTAGCAGTGTAGCTTATGAATTAGAACTACCTCCGGAGTTAGCACTTGTGAACCCAGTCTTCCATGTGTCATTATTGAAGAAGTGCATCGGTGATCCAACTTCAGTTGTTCCACTAGAACGTATGGGAATAAAAGATAGTCTCTCTTATGAAGAGGTCCTAGCTCAGATCCTTGATCATCAGGTTCGTAAGATGAGGAATAAGGAAGTCGCTTCAGTGAAAGTCTTGTGGAGGAACCAGCTAGTTGAGGGAGCCACATGGAAAGCAGAAGCAGACATGATTGCCAGATACCATACTTATTCCCTTCCAGTTCAGTTCCATAATAAGGTACCAAATCTCTCCTCAGTACACTGTTCAGTTCCGTACTCATCAGCTCTATTCAGGTTTTCTATGTGCATTTTAGTTGCATCAGCTTTGTTAGCATGGTTAAGTCAATTCGGAGTCAGTTACTCCTTCAGAAACCAGCTCATAGTCTCAGTCTAGGAATTTAAGCTCTTTTCCTTAGTTTTCCAGCAGTTTTAGTCTTTATTCGAGGATGAATGATTCCAAGGGAGAGATACTGTATTACCCTAAAACATTTTTAGACCAAACTCAGACCTTGCAAAAAAATTCAGAAGAAACTAGAAAAAATGCCTCAGAACGACTGAGACAATGAGTCGTGGTCAGCTCCAATGACTCATTGTTTCAATCATGGTCAGCCCTGTTGTGTCCTTCGGGAACCCACAGGACATGGAATGACCCATTGTGATAAATAATGAGTCGTCTTGTCACTCATTGGTTCACCAGCTCAGAACTCCTTTTCCAAGACCCCATGACTCAACCAATGAGAGATACAATGACTCATGGTGTTAATCGTCGGTTGGGAGTCCCAAAAACCCTCTTTAGTGACAACAAGTGGTAGAAATGACCCTTTGTATCACAAAACCAGTTTTTGTGACCATTCTTCATGTCAAGTCTAAGATTTTTATAAATTCTTCCAGTGAAGGTAATGACTGGATACAATGACCCGTTAGGTCCAACGATGAGTCATTGTGTTGCCCATCATCAGGCCTTTTCTCGTCCAGTGACCACGGAAGGAACAAATGACCTATTGGTTCATCCAACGAGTCACGGTGTCTCCCGTTTCAAAATTCGATGAACCCAAAACCCGGACAGTAGGACCAATGACTGGTCCCAACGAGTCGTGTTCTCAACCAACGAATCCCTATCGGGCAGTTATTCAAATTTTATTACAGGGTTATTTTCATAATTTCCTAGCCTTTTTATCTTAAAACCATGTCATTTTGGCTCATTTAGGAGGGAGTTAAAGGGGTAGAACGAAATTTCCCCTTCATTTTCACTCATTCCCATAAATCTAAAGCGAAGAATAGTCAAGAAGAAGAAAAGCAGAGCTAGGGCATTCGATTTATTCTTTGGTTCTCAAGGGAGTTTCTCTAGGAATTCTTCACCAAGTATGTGGGAATTCAACAAGGGAATTGTTCTTCCCTTGTGTCCCCAAAACTTTTCTCTGTTTCTTCTACCAATTACAACCCTGTGGTTTCAAAATGTAGAAAGTTTTAGGACAAATTTCTTTAAGCTTTGAAGTGGAATATTTCATGATAGTAACTGCTTTATTATTCCCAATTTCTAGAAATTTGTGAAACTAGTATCTAGTGGAATGATTTAGCCCTAGTTCTCAGTTCAGTAAAATTAGAATCTTTCGTGTTGGACTAGTTTCCCATGTAGCTTGATTCTATTAGTTATGGGATTCCCATATTTTTAGTATATGTTGAAATCTCAGTTAGATGTATGTTAGTTCAGTCTCAGTCAGATTATTAGCATACTCAGTATTGTCCAGAAATGTTAGCTGATCAGTTTGACTGCAGTATTTTCTTGAGGTGTCAGTAGTGCCTCCCAGTTATCAGTTATTAGACTCAAATATCATATTTTTGTGGTTCTTTAGATGGTTCTTCTAGATAAGTAGCTCTGACCATTCTTAGAACCCCCAGATTCGGATTTTAGTTTGTTCTTTAGATGGTTACGAAGCTTCCAGATAAGCAGCTCTGGCCAGTCTTAGAACACCAGTTACAGAATTCGGTCCGATAAGACTCTCAAGATACTTGTAGATAGGTATTCCCGATTTAGTCTTTGGCCCCAATTTCGAGCTATAAGCTTAGTATTCAATCTAGGACTATCCAGTGGGAGTAGGACTTAGCATTGAGCGGACCGGGGTTCTAGCATGCCTAGGTTCCCAGAACTACGTTTCCACCGTAGGTTATTTTTATTGACCTTATGGCCCCAGACTTGTGATCACCCAGTTCATGCCTTTATACCCTAGCAAGGTATATTGGGTTCTACTGATTGGGTGTATACATCAGACTCCAATTATAGCTCACGTGGTTATATTTCAATTATAGACTCTCCCACTAGTCAATATAGTCTCAGTTTAGCTCAGCTTAGAACAATTTTAGTTACTCATATCAGATCAGTTCAGTACAGTAGTTTAGATCAGTATCTCAGATTTAGGGCATGTCTTTGACCATTAGACAAGGTCATTTTGACCATTTCAGTTATATTTCAGTTTATTCAGTTTCAGTATTTGAATTGGTCATTTCATGTAATTACTGTTCAATTATTCATTCTCTGTGTTATGTTTTCTTCTACTTACTCGAGTACATTAAAAGTACTGATGCATACCTTCTATATTGTATCGTATTATGATACAGCCGTAAGTTCTTAGTCTTAGCACCGTTAGCAGATCTTCTCCAGGAGTTATCAGCTGCGCCAATGGTGAGTCCTCATCTTTCGAGGATGATGTTTATTTTTCTTTATCTATTTCATACATTTAGACTTTAGAGTTAGTTGGGGGCTTGTCCCAACAACTCATCAGATATAGATGGCTTTCAGACTTAGATTTAGGCTTTCAGTTTTGTTTTCATATGTACAAACTTTTATTATTTTATTTCCTCAAATGATTTATTTATTTAAGCTTCCACTAAGATTACTTGTGATAGACCATGGGTTGGCTTGGGGTTACTTGTGACTCCAAGTACCGTGTCTCATCCAGGGTATAGACTCGGGTTGTGACAGGAGGACTCGTTGTTTCTCACAATGGGTCGTTCCTTGTCCCGTTGGTTCCCGAAGGACCAAATAGGGCTAACTATGACTGACACAATGAGTCGTTGGAGCTAACCACGACTCATTGTCTCAATTGTTCTGAGGCATTTTTCTCTAGTTTCTTTTGAATTTTTTTCTTACAAGGACTTAGTTTGGTCTAGAAAAGTTTAGGGGTGTTACATTAAGGTTTGCAATAATAGAGTTCTTGCCTATTGGAAATTGAAGAAGAAATAATTTTACTCTACTTTCTATCTCTATGAACTTCTCTCTACAAAATCAGTATGACATAATGTGTGAATGTATAATTGGGGTAAAAAGCTAAAAATTCCTTTTCATACATCTTCCCAAAATTTCCCTTGGAAGCTTCTCAGGTACATTATTTCCAAAACTAGATGATTTTTCCCTTGTCTGCATCTAAGTAACTTGCGCGACACCTGCATTTAACATGTGCCCATCTACAGCTCACTGATCCTCCTGTTGGCTTAGGGAGTGCCCTTTGTGTGTCAGTTGCGGTAGCACCTACATTCCATAGATGCCAATATGTGGTTTGCAGGTCCAGTGTAGCCTATCATCTAGTTTTATCTGCATGGAACCTGTATTTCGCAGGTGCCTATATGCGGCACACATTTCCTCTTTTGGCTTCCAACAGATCCACATCAGTTCAATTATTTCCTTTGTTAGTTTAAGTTAAATGCCTGCACAAACAAAGAGAAAAAACATAAAACCTTCCTAATTTGCGTGAAAATGAAGAAATAGCTCATGCTTAAGAGTCCAATAAGTTGGTAAATTGCAAACTCATGAACATGTAGAAGCATGAGAGAATCAATTAATAAAAGATGATAGAGTTTTTTCATGAAAGGGTTCTAACCCTAAAAGTTCATGAAAATCACAATTGGAAACATGGGAGAATTGAATTCATCAAATTAAGCTTGGGTTTGGGCATAGGGTGAAAAAAATCCCTTATTAATAAAACCACATACCTTGGCTTGCTGATTTCTTAACTTAAGCTTGAGACCTAAGAGAATTGGAGAAGATGAACCCTAGCTTCCTTGAGAACCTTGAGAGCTTGATTTGCAGTTTACGATGTTTGTAGTGAGGAATGAGAGTTTAGGCTAAGAAAAACCCTTAAATATCTCCCTTAGGAAATCCAAAATGACTTGATTTTTAGGAGTTAAGATTACAGGAAGTTATGAAAATACTCCTGATAACTCGTACTTAAAAACAACCAAACTAATACCACGAGTCATACCATGAGTCTTCATTGGGTACCACGAGGGGTACCACGACATCCTATGGCTCATGATTACTGGAATCATTTTGCACAGTCTTTGATCTTTGTCCTACGGATGAATACGACGGCTCGTACTACCTCGTCATGGGTCATACTATGACTCGGAGTCACTAAAATAGTCATGAACAATTCTCTAAATCCCACACCATGGCTTCTTACCACAAATCATACCTCCATACCATGGCTCGCTGTATGTCCTTTCCTGTGCCAAAATAAAAGTTTTCCTACTTTTACTTCAAGTCTAGTGATTGATCTTAGAAACTTTTAAGGTGTAAGACGTAGGTACTGAGATGCTCGGTCGAGTAGCATATTAGGTTCTTTACATTTTATCTTTTGTTGAGCCCTACTCACTTTTGGGGAAAATGTCTCATTCAACTTTTGTTATGTTTGCAAAAGGTCTGCCGGGAGCTTTATCCCTGTAAATCATACTCATGTATTAGTAGAGGCTTGATAGATTTTTCATTCTAATATGTTCTCATGTCATACATTCTGTTTTGACCTCTGTGTCACTCATGTATTCAAAATGGTGATTTTATGAAAAGGCTTATTATTCCCTTATGCATGTTCTATATCTTCTTTATAACTTTATATGATCCAGGTTCCTCTCATGTTAGAATAAATGTGCTACATTTCCTGCCATGTTTATGAGGTATGCTCGAGCAAGCATTGGAATCGAGTGCTAGTCTCCCCTAGGCCCTTTGTCGGGGAATGAAAATTTTGTATGAGAGCACTACGTTAAAGATTCCTAGGGAGTCTATATTATACCTGGGAACCCAAGGATTAGACCTGGGAGTCAAAACGGAGAAAAACTAGAAATTCACACCAAGTCACAGAATGACCTGTGAGGTGGGTCGTGAGGAGTGACCACGAGTCGTGAAGTGACTCGTGGTCAAGCAAGGCACAGCTAAGTTTTGGGGTGCGACCACGGGAATGACCACGAGTCATGGTCAGGCCACACGACTCGTTGGGTCTCCCGTGGCCTAGGTGGACCAGTTGGCAAGGTGGGAAAGCACAGTGAAGACCACGGACTATGACCACGAGTCGTGGTTATACCTCATGACTCGTGAGGTCACCCATTGCTTGGATTGCATGGTTGATATAGGTTTTGGGTAGTGGGGATCATAGGTGGTTACCACAAGTCGTGGTTAGCCACTAGCAATTCTTGGTCAGCCACCATGATTTGTGGGGTCCCCCATGGGGCCCCTTGAGTATTATGGGAAGTGAGAATAATGGATCCCAACCACGATTCGTGCCCCATGGCAACGACTCGTGAGGTGTCTTGTGGGGACTAGCAATGAGAAAATGTCTGCATTTTAGTAAGGGTGTTTTCGTAATTTCTAAATTGCTAAGGCCTAAACTATGTCGTTTTAAGTTCTGAATAGGGTTTTTAAAGGGGGATTAGTCCATGTTAAGACACATTCATTCATGCAAGAGTATAGAGAGGAGTCTAGAAGGTGATTTAAGGTGTTCTTCCCCAATTTCTCTAAATTTCATCTTGGGCTTTCAAGGGAGATTAAGAATCAAGTGTTTCCGGGTAAGTAAGGTCCTCAATGAGTGAATTCTTCCACACCCATGCTACTACTCTATGATTTTTCTTACAATTTATCAAAAACTCATGGGTTTTTGTATTTGATTATATAAATTCTAATGATTTAAATTTTGGGTTTGTGATTTTGAAATATTATCATAATCTATGGATTTCGATCGTCTTCTGAGTTTTAAATTGATTATAATATTGTTTATTTTTATTTTCTAAGAAATTAAGATTAATCATGCCCCATGATAAACCGAATTATGAGCTATTTTTCCCATTAATGTTCTTTACAAGCCCAACATCAATTATTTCTTAAATTATGAATTTATTTTATTACCCATTATGATTTTATGAAATGCAAGCTATGTACATGATCTATAAGTATGTATGAATATTATTATTCATGAGTTATGTTTATGGCTGACTCACGAGCTTCAATTGATATCTAGTTCTTATATGTTCAAGTATGTTTACGTTTATCATGATTTAACTAGCCCATGAACTCATGTATGTATTATTATGAGCACTATATATGTTTTGGGAGTAGTATCGAACACCGAGTAGGTTCAGGGCTTAGGCTAAGCCCCAAATCTCATGAACTAGTGCAACCGTAGGTATGTTGGGACCCTTTCATGTTAATCCTAGGCCCAAATGGCCCTTTTCATTGTGATATCACACTTTCATGGTTCTACCGTTGCCAAGGTATGAACACCCTCCCGACTAGGGTTACAAGTCGGGCTTCATGTGTGCTCATATAGGGTATGTCGGTTAAGAGAATCCCCCACTATCCCTCATAATTTATGCATGATATGATTATGTATGTTGGCTCAAGTTATGTTAAGTAAACATCTTCTATTAAGATTATGAGTATGTTTATGTTATGCATGTTTTGAGAACCTTAAGCCATACGATATGTTATTATGATTTATGATACGAGCATGACGTCCTACTCTTATGATCATTTATGAAGTCTTATATACATTTTTAAATGTTCGTTTCCTTACCTTGCATACTCAGTACATTCCACGTACTGACTTCATATTTCTTATGCTATATCATTTCATGATACAGGTCCTAGTTCCCAAGCTCATCCTCAACCGTAGCTAGTTTCAGTCTTGCTCTTAGTGAACTTGGTGAGTCCTCATGTTCCTAGGGATACATGTTCACACTCTATGTTATTTCTTTCAGTTTCTAGATATTGGATCAGTTGGGGAGTTGTCCCTTCAATCCGCCTTTCATGTTTAGAAGCATATCAGAATACAAGTTTTTTCCCTCCATATTGTATAAGTCTAGTACTACTTTCCCTTATGTTATGTCATGATTACGTTCTTTATGTTAACTCTTCCGCTCATGTGATTGAATTAGATATATTCTCATTCCATGGGTTGACTTGGGGTCTCTCGGCGCTCCTTGTCCCGTGTCTACGATCTGAGTGTACATTTAGGTCATGACAGTCTATGAAGTTGTGTCTAGTGGAATCATAATTATGTGTGTGAAGCATGCCAAAATTATAATAGGAATGTTGTAGGACATTTAGGAATGCCATCCACCCTCCTTTCATACTCTAGATCGTGCTGCAGAAAGAACTCTAAGAATTGAATCTAACTAGACGTTACAATGAAGTTTAGAAATGCCTGGTAATAGAAAGATGATCTATGCTAGAGGAATAACGCTAGTGATAATGATACCACATAGGTGGATGGTAGTGATTTACCTCAAACTCAGGGGATGCATACAAGATCCCAGGATCGATCAGCTGGCCAACCCACCAGAGCATCATCTCCTCGGCTAAAAATGGGCCTAATAGGGAACCTTGTGTATTTCACGCCTTAACAGTCGAATCCTTCAGATGTAGAATTTAGAGGATTAATTTAGATGCTCACTTGACTTGATGCAACTTAGTAATAATGCCAGGTATTATCCCCTGCCAATGCTAGTCCATAGGACCGAGCGGCTACCTCCAAAATCAAGAAATTTGTCCTAATGAACCCACCAAACATCATTAGGGTCTAAGGTAGAAGAAGACCCCAGAACTTCATTAAATGAGATTTAGAAAATTCATAGGTCCATTCATTTTAGTGAAATAGAGGGAGTTGAACCTGCTTTTACTAGTTGAAAGATATTGTTGGTACATGGTATGTGTAGTCGGAGATGTCCAAGGGGATAATAAAGCTCCTATTTATGGGGAAATTTTATACAGGCTTTAATTGACCACTTTTTTCCTCTAAAATAAGGAAAGCCAAGGTCATGGAGTTCATAACATTCATGCAATGTGGTATGACTGTTGGGGAGTACAACCTCAAGTTCACTTAGCTAGCTCTATTTTCTCTATAAATTGTCTCTGCGATAAGGGCCAAGATGCGCAAGTTTGGGTATGGTCTTGAAAGGCACGTAGCTTGAGAATGTTCTATATCCTTAATGCACAAGGACAGGGATATAATTAGAATGATGATCTATTATGCATAACAAACAGAGGATATAAAATAGGCGAACAATTTTTAAAAGGAGAAAGACTTAAAAAAAAAGGGCTATGTCGGCTAGCAATGATAACATCACTAGGGTAGTAGTAGATGATCCTTATTCCACCAAAGGTCGTTGGGACCTTCTCTATTCTCTACTAGTGCACTACCTCAATCGTCCAGGAATAAGTAATGAGGAAAAGTAATTAGAGATTACATTACCTTAGGGTCCAGGAAAGAGTAACGAGAATAGAGTAATTAGAGTTATAATCTCAAAGCGTCAGGCTCTCAATAAGAGGCTAGTGTTACCCAGATCGTTCCAATATATACTCCCTACAATAGGTGTGGAAGAGGAACCCAAGGGAATGTTTCATAGGAATGAGTGTGTGCTATGGATGTCGCCTCCGAGGCTATTTCCAAAGAGATTACCCTAATACAAGATGAAGAGCCTGGGTATTAAAACCAGATCTCACAACACTGCACCAACTCCAGCAACTCCTCCATGTAGCACTTTAGCCCCACCTATGTAAGGTATGATCAAAGAGGGAGGCAGAATTGTTTGTATGCTTTAGCTTACTATTAAGATTGATAAGCGTCTCCAGATATTGCTACAGGTAGGTTATCAATATTAACCTTTGATATCTATGTTGTTATGGTTCCTAGATCCACTTTTTCATATGTGACACTTTATGTTTCCTAGAGTTTTGGATCAGAACCCGAATGACTACATGAAAACTTCTTAGTATCCAGTTCGATTGATGAGTCAGTACTTGCATAACAAGTGTATAGGAGTTGTATAGTTATAGAATGTCGCAAAGATAATAAGGCCAAATTAGTTGAATTGAAAATAACTGATTTTGATGTCACCATGCTATGGATTGGTTGTTATCATGTTATGATGTGCAGAATTATCACACCAAGGTGATCACATTCTAGTTTCTCGATGAGCCTGTTTTAGAATAGAAGGATAGCATTGTGGTGCTGAAGGGTAGTTTTATTTCCTACCTTAAGGCAAGGAAGCTGATTTCCAAGAGATGCCTATATAAGGGACACCGAAGTTGAGGCACTATACTTTCAGTTAGTTCAAGTTGTTAATGAATTTATAAAAATGTTTTCGAATGAAATTCCAGGGATCCCTCGCAAAAAGGAGATCAATTTTGAGATTGAAGTTATTCCCGATAGGAAGAATATATCTATCCATCCATATAGAATGGATATAGTTGAATTGAAGGAATTAACAACACAATTGAAAGACCTATTTGACAAGGGATCTATTCAACTTAGTGTCTCACCGTGGGATACATATATTCCCCTTGGCATCGTTCGTCCTCGAATGATGACTATGGGTACAAGCAGACTCTAAAATCCTCCAAAACTTTTATCAGAGTTTTCTTCTAATTTGGTACTATTTCAAATTCGAAATCTTACTACATCTAACCAGAAACATCACCACAAGCCTCACAGGGCAAAAATTACCTACAAAAAGAAATACATGGAAATTACATTAAGCCTTCGTTGGCTTCTTAAAGCATGAAGGGGATGATTCTCCCTAATATACATCTCTTATTGATTATTCCTCACTCCTCTGTAACTCCTCTCCACTGATGGAACAATAATACTGATAGACATAGGTTTTCAAGTGAAAATTAGGGGATCATAGAGAGTAGTGACAATAGGCACGAGTTATAGGAAATATGAGATCACAGTATAAACATATCATGGATTTGTAGAGCATAGAAATATTTATTTTTAATCCCGAAGAGTAAATAGTAACATGGAGCATGAGTTTCATATAGCATGAGCGATAACCATAGAATGCGAAAGTCATGAAATCATAAAGTGCAGTTCGGATCATAACCTAGAGCTTTTTCCTCCTTTTTAGAGAATAGCTGGGGATACCTTTATTTTATATCATCTTTCGCTTCCCATGTAGCTTCCACAACATACTAATTCCTCCATAATGCTTTCACCGAAATGACCTTCTTAGTCCTCAACTTACAAACTTGATGATCAAGGATGGCCACATGAATCTCTTCATAGGTCAAATTCCCTTGGACATCTATGCTCTCTTGATTATAGATAGGTCTCCCATGCAATTCTGAAACACAGATACATGGAACATTGGGTGTACTGAGGCTTATCTGTAGGAAAATCTAACTTATAGGCCACCAACCCAATCATTTGCAAGATCCTTTAAGGGCCAATATACCTCAGATTAAGCATTCCCTTCCTTTCGAATAACATTTATCCTTTCATGGGTGAAACCTTCAGAAATACCTAATCATTAACATCAAATTCCAAGTCTCTACCTCACACATCAGAATAAGATCTCTAGCAACTTTGAGCAGTTCTCTACTGCCCTTGGATCAACTTAACCTTTTTCATGGCCTGATGGACCAGATTAAGTCCAAGTAGTTCTTCTTCTACAACTTCAAACCAACCAATGGGTAATCTATGCCTTCTCCCACATAGAGCCTTGTAAGGAGTTGTCACGGCTCGAGTCTACACCCTAGACATGACATGGTACCTGGTGCCACAAGTGATCCCAAGATAACCCATGGTCTAACATCACACTTGTAAACTAAGTAAGCATAAGTAGAAGCTGTATAAAAATAGTTGTCCAAGTAATACTATTTTGAAAAGAGTAAACATCACTGAAAAGAATACTGAGCACTATGTTTGAAAGCCCTCTACTAACCGGCGAGTTGCTGGGACAAGCCCCTAGCTTACTCTAAAGTCTGACTAAATAAAGAACTGACTGAAAATAATTCATTAACCTCGGAAGATGAGGACTCACCAATCGGTCTGCTGCTGGAATCATTGGGAGGAACTACTGACGTTGCTGAGTCTGAGAGCGTGCGCCAGTATCATAATATGATACAACATAGAAAGTATGTGATAATGCTCAAACTCTCACTTTCTGGAAAAGTATGAAGAGGACATTGTCAACAAAGAACCCAACAAAGAGGTTGGGGTTGAACTCATAGGGAATAGGGTAAGATCTAGACTAATGTCGGTACTTGAACTTGTTGGTGAGTTATCTCCAAATTGGGGGTTTCAAAGAAACAAATTATTAAAACAAGATTATAATTGTGATTGATATCAAGATTTGCAAATAATTAGGGTAAGTGTTCCCCATGGGTTCATAACTATTTCGGGTACGCACACATAACCAATCCCAAAACTTACTTGTAGAACTGATAACTAGAGTTCATCCAAATGAATGGTTCATCCCTATTGGAATGATAAACCCAATCACTGGGTTAGGTGTCATGAGCGATTTAAAACTAGCTGTTATCAATATGTTCCAAATGTAACTATCCTGCGACCACAACTCAAGTTAATACAATGATCAGAAAGACCAAGGATTTGTTGTAATTCTTTTTTTCTAATCTCTACTTCTCTAGGTTCAAGCAAGTAAAGAATTTGGGAAAGTCATAACGTTGCACACCGGTCAGGTACATTTAATGCTGAAGAGAATACAATACAAGCATTTAGCATTGGTTTTGAATCACTTCTGTGTAACCCTATTTCGTTAATCTACCATGGTTCCCAAAACCCTAGTTGTGGAGGTTTTAGCCTTTCATGATTGTAATATTACAACTAGCATTCATAGAAAAACACATATTTAAATACTTAGAACAATAATTGGAAGAAAACCTGCTTGGAGTTTCAAAGAACCATCTCAAGAACAATGGATGAAATCAAGAGTTTGATCCTAAGAATTGCTCTTCAAAACTTTATAAAAATAAACAAATAATATTCTTCACATGTCTCTACTTCTTCCTTTCTGTGTTGTCCTACTAGATAAAACATAAAAGGTATTTATACAGACACTAGAAACCTTTTCCTAAGCTAACAGATATTTTCCATATCTGGCGCCGGTTGTATCACAACTGAACCTACGACCCGTAGTAGGATTTTACAGGTCGTACCTACTTCTCGTACATCTTTGGCTGCTGCAGATTTGTCTAAGTGTTGGTAGGCTAGAACGACTCGTACTATAGTCCTACACTGTACAATGCATCCGTGGCTTGACCCTGAGAACTCTGACATCTTCTGAAGTTTTCCACGAGTGTTGTGGTACGCCTCGTACCTTCTTCCTATAAATCGTACTGCTTGTTGTGTATGAAGTTCTGCCAAGTCTTGAAGAATTACTTGAAGCTCACCATAGCTCTTAGTATAGGTCATATGTGAGTGCTACAATCCATGGGTCTACCCGTACCAAGAGACTTCCTTTGAGCAATTTTCTCTGAAGAATTCCATAACTCCAGTTACGGGTCCAAGATCATGGGTCGGGTAATTCTTNCTACAAAGAATTATTTTAAATGTGATTAACGTGTCCAAATAAAAGAAAATATAATTGTCCTACTATTTTATTTTTATTTTTAAATTTATACTTTTTGTGTTTGAATTTAGGAAAATGTTTCTATCAGTATGATTTATCAACAGTGAATTTGGAAAGTATACATTATACAAAATTACAAAGAAGAAAAAGATATTAGTTACGAGTTTAATAAAATTTAATAGTTTTGACTTAGATGTTATAAAATCGATAGACATTTTAATTTGGCGTTAACTAGCAATTAAACGCATTAATTTTGAGAAGGTACATCTAGATATTTTAACTCGATTGTATTGTGTCAGTTGAACATTTTTAATTTACAAAATGATTATCTAAACGCCTCTAAAATTTTGTGGCGCTATATATAAATAAGTCTCGTAAAAATTTCACCGAATACATGTTAGGCACACGTGAAAAGAAATCGCCTAATATTTTTATTTCTACTGAAAGTTGAACATTAATATCCAAAATTTACACCCGCCGCCTCATGATCACTAAATCACACCCTTGAATACCTCGACAAGTCCATTTATTTAGTATACATGTCCACCAAAAAAAAAGGATAAATTACATAGCGTAACTAATTATACTCCATAATTATATTTTATTGCGATACTTTGGCGATTATGGTGGTGACCGAATAGTGCTTATAAGTCAAAATCAATCAAAATTATGTGTTGGTCATTCCCGAGTAATGATTTTACAAACTTATAACAACTTTTAGTTTGATCAGACTTCATTTGTGCGATTACACTAAGTATGTTAGTTGTTATCGGTAGCTAAAAAGAAAAAAAAATTGATCCAATTTTGGCATAAACAGATACGCCAAAAGCATGAGACTGAAAAGTGAGAAGGAGTGGCACTTCTCCGGTCTAATAGGGATGATAAGCTAGAAGCTGTGTCGCTCGGACTCTCTAAAAATGTCACAACATCCATGTCGAATCCTGCAAAAGATACATTATTCTTTAGGGATCCGACACACATCCAGCAGTACTTTTGGAGAGTCTGTGCATCAACCGTCGTGTTTTGACTTGAAACAACGCAATTTTTCATGGCTAATTCCACAGAATACCTGATATCTCTCACCAATAAGAACTATTGTCTTCAAAAGATCTAAACACCATTTGAAACATATCTAAATACATCACAATCAACACTAGAATAATGTTACCTCCCACCAGCAGAATTACCAAGGAATTCTGTCCACCAAGACTCGGACAAATGGAAAGAAATCACCTAGTATTTTTACTTCCGGTTAAAGAATTCTAACCTAAATAAGACCTTTTAATAATCCATAAAAAATTTAACCACTTAAGGTCAAAGCCTTCAATGGTAGCTATAAATCTCTAATCAATCAATCAAAATCTGAGAATGAATCAGGATACAACAAAATGTAACTATCTTCACTTTTCTTCTCCTACCAAGAATGAACTATATTCTGATGCAACTGTATGGGGAGTTACCTTATCGAAGACGATATACTGATGCAAATGGACTAGAACCATTCAAGAAGTTGTACTTTGTAAGATTGTCTGAAGAAATTGCTGAAAGATCACCTCCATCGCGCTGAATTCTTCTAGTTTCTTTGATCATGCGAAATAGTATAGTGACGCGAAGCATATGAAGAAGTCGGTAAGAAGGAGACCTACAGCATCAAAGACAAACTTTGGAGCAAATAAACCCCATACCATCAAGTGCCGCCTTTGAATCGTAACACATATAACTGTAAGTGTCATTGATGTAGCCATAATAAGTCCGTACATCAAATAGACCTGCCATAACTGGAAAAAGAATAGTTGTTTCCTTTTCTCAGCCTTGACTTCTGGATGTTGTCGGCAAGCAACAATAAGGGGAAGTCCCATTACTGGAAGAATGTGGGAGAAACCAAATGTATCTATGGTAAGCAGGATGGCTTGACGAACAAGGCTGAATTCGTCAAACCCAACAAATGCGGCAGCATAGCGGAGGCCATCAAAGGCACACCAATGCCCAGTGCAGAAAAACAGACACACAGCTAAAAGGCTCCATTTTGCCACTGGAGAAGAATATGAAGTTGAACTTTCATTAAAGTCATCCTTTGCTCGTTCCAAATTCATCAACCGAATTATGCACCACCCTTGAATTACTGCTGCTAGAGCAACTAGAGGACCTTGTTTCCCAGATAAAATAATTATTGTTGAACTCCATGCTGATAACATGGCAGTTGCTTTAACAATTGTATCATCCTCCCAACCTGAAGTCTTCTCTTTACCACAAAGTTGAGATATTGCTAATAAAAATAATTGCAGAAGACCAAAAACATAGATGGTCCGAGGAATCCAATATGCTTTTATATCCACAATCATCGTGCTCGGGCTGAATAAGTTACCATCTAAAGTCCAAGCCAGAGCTATAAGAGAAGAAGCAAATATGGTTCCAATGACAACATACTTGAATATCCCCCTACAGGAACTGTTCCTGATGCTCGTGTAAAGTATATAAGCTAAAATGACGAGAGCTAAAAAGGGCAAGATATCAGCAACATAAATCCATAAGTTGGTGCCTTTGTCAATGCTTACAGTCCATGAAGGAAATGACTTCAAAAATAAAGAATTGACAGCCTGCTTTGACTGTCCAAGTTCAATACCAAATCTAAGAAGAGGAACAACCAGAACAAAAAGAAGTCCTTCAAGAAGCATCTTCTTTTTTACTATTGCAAGACGTAATTGAAGCATTCCAGCCGTGGCCAATAGAAAACTTGCCACTTTACCTTCCTCCAAGATGAAACTATTTGAAAGAAAACTGAATGAACGAATCAGCACAGCAGCATAAGCAAAAATAGCCTCAAAAGAAACTACAAAGTTTCCACCACGAGGAAGATAGCAACTGTATAGTTTGTCCAATTTCTTGATGATGAAAATGTGAAAAAAAAGAGAAAGCACCAAGATGCAGAAACCAGTGCCCATCATCTTTAGATTGAACTCTGTCCATTTGGAACGAGCAAGGGCAGCAATACTTGACAAGAAATTAGAATAAGCTTCAACTTGCTTCTCCAGTTGAGGTAACAATGCCAAACAACTTTCACTTTTACACTTCAATACAGCTTCCTTGGTATGTAACCAAATAGCATGGGCCTGAGCATAGAGGTTCGATACATGAGACATATCTTTGTCCGAAAATCCTATCACTGATGAAGCTGAATATACATCGATGTATCTTTTCACCTGCCATGTATTGATGCAGAGGACATTGACATAGTTCTGCATCCACCTTTCCAATCTTGAGAGATTTATTCCACTTTCGGGGTTAAAGAAGTCCAAGGTCCAAGTTCCAGCAGCTAATGCATACAGTTCAGGATTAACACGACCGATGCTTCCAAAAGGATAGGGAATGCCAAGCAGAGCAGATACTGTTGCGGCAAAGTCAAGCTGCTCAATGGAGCTAGTGCATATCTTCCTTTTCTCCATGTCAAGTCGACAGGATGAGCTATCAGTTTCGGATGGTAAGGAAGATGGATGCTTTTGCAAACTCATAGCAAATAGTGATGTTTCAACCTCTTCTGGAGCACCTCCACCATGATCACCATTGATGGTTTGCCCATGATCACCCATCACAAGAAGAAGAGTATTTTCATGTAACCCGCCAGGTCCACTTTGGCTTTCCAGTACATCAACAACTTTCTCCAAAATCCCATTGTACTGTTCCAACTTTTCTATCATTTCAGTAGAATCAACACCAAAAATATGTCCAGCATGATCCACACCAAGAAAATGTGCTATAAGTACATCCCAATCATCTTTATACAAGTATGGGAACAAGTGCTCAATGCAGCCATTATCTACTGTGTCGAGGTCTTTAACATTAAATGAAGGGAATGGATGAGATATATTAAAATGTTGAGGAAACAGTTGAACCCATGTGTCATCCCCCATCATCACAACTCGCTTTCCATTCTTAGCCATCTGATATATCAAATTATCTTCAATGATAGCTGGTGCACCAAAGCTATTACCCACATCAATAAAAGTTGGAAGCCCACCAGTTGTTAATCCCTTTAGGCGTTGCAAACTGGTTGTTGGAGGATCGGCAATAGCTTTAAAGATCTTAGCAAATGAACCTGGCTGAGATGCCAACTTGTGCAACACCTGCAATCTGTCCATCCATGGTTTTTTCTCTTCAAAAAAGGTACTCGGAGCAACAAAGTCATACCTGAGAGCGTCAAGAACAATGATGACAATGCGATCAACGGCTGGTTTCGTCCAGCACCCTTTGGAATGGTTAACCATTTGATCATCTTGAGAAGGAGAGAAGCAAGGAGATTGTTGAATATCAGAGCAGTGACTATATTGTGAAAGTTCAGTGCGAGTTAGGAGGAATCCTCTGGTGAAGACGAGAATAGACAATCCATGAAGTATCAGTATCCCAAGGAACACCATAAAAACCCATCTCCTCTTACCCAAATTCTCACTTTTCCACCAAACCTCACCACTCTTCGACATTGTAAATAGAGGGACAATGATCAATTCTTAGCAGTAATTATGTATCTGCATCAAGTGTGTCGCTAATGAATCTTTAAAAACTCCAACACTTATTACCTAATTAGTAAAGGAGAAGGTAAAAATGATGTGTAGAACTGATTCAAATATGTTAATCACCTCTTACTTCACTGCAGATGCAGAGACGGAGCTAGGATTTTGAGTTTATGTGTTATAGTCTTATAGATTCTAGAAAAGAAAGTTACTAGGTTCGTATTAACTTATTCATACATATTAAGCGAATTTTTTAACACAAATACATGATTTGTAGGAAAGCTACTGGGTTCTGCGGAAACAGAGCTCCACCCCTGCCCAGATGCTAGGAGCTTATAGAATCTGTTCCAAAGTCCTTTTGAGCTACATTAGTGATACCATAATACCAAAATGCCAAATCAAAGTAGCCTGTATCACCATATACCCTCTTACTTCACAACCCAAATTTTACACCCTAACCATTGTCACCAAAGATTCAAGTAAAATCTGAAAGTGGGTGTAATTCCAAAGCTTGAGAAAACAAAATACCCGAATAAAATCAAACAGGAGAAATGCAAAACAACAACTTCATCAACCCCATTTTGCAGGACCACAAAAAAACCCCAATTCTAAAATTTCTAGCAAACTAACACCAATTTTTTTTTCTCACTGTCACCTTCTGAAGAAAAGGGATCTTGGGTTTAACACTATAGCTTATATAGACACGATAACCAAAAATTTACAGACTCACTATAAGCAAAATTAGCAATTTAATCACCTTCAAATTTTCAAGAAAAGGGCTTTTTTCTTCCTAACCTCTTACCTTAAACCTGAGGAAGAAGAGGATTTCGAAGCATTTTTCTAATTCTCCACCATCGACGAGGTCTTCCACTTCTCTTATTGGTGAGATTTCACTGTCGATGCCGCCGGATAATTGGTATGTAGATAACCGGATTGTTTGGATCTCATTATCATAATTTAAAAATGTTTGCTTCTTGTGTCTGTGCCCAATACATATAACATTATA
>JACEIK010000376.1:57292-146259 GCA_018107945.1 Datura stramonium | reverse complement strand
CTTGACTACTAACTTATTTAAAAGGAATAATATTAGAAGACTCGTCTTTGACAGACTCAAACTTCTAGATTACATATCTCAATTTTAATTTTTGAAATGCTTTTGAAACATAAAATGTAAAATATTTTAAATTACCTACCCAAATTTAGTACGCATAAGACCAAAGGAAAGTTCAGAGAAGATCAAACTTTGAAATTCATTTGATGTAGCCTGATTAATTGAAACAAAATTGGTCTGTGAGGTTTTTGGTGAAATGGATAGTTTGACATAAGCTCTTATTTGCTCTATTCCTTTTTAAAAAAATGTTTAAGTATAGGAAAATATATGATTTTGAATGAATTTATTTAACACGGCTACTATATCACGAGAGATTAGAGATTTGAGACTTTACAAAAATAGTTCTTAGCAATGCAAAAAATGACAACTCATAATTTACTTTAACTGGATATGCATCTAAGTTTTGTAAAGAAAATAAGTAATGTTAGTAATATATCTCAAATAATCAAAACAAGATAGTAAATAAAAGAAACAATAAATGCAGTAAGTTGATGGCTTCCTCGGTCAAAATCTGATATCTGGGATCCAGCCTATTCTGGGTCTGTTTGCCTGACCCAACACAGAATGCAGAGAAATAAAGTCCAATAGATTCAGTCATATTTTATGCGCCAAAGAAAGAAAAGTAAATAAATTAATGAGCGGAATGGACAGAATTAACACTTAGGCAGATGTGCAAATTAACAAATTAACTAAATTAAAGATATCACAACATAACTCATGGATATCACCCATGAAAGAAATAGAAACTAGGAAGTGATTCAACAAGAAGAAGATAGGAAAATACACAAGTTCATCGATGAAATTAGATTGAAAATATGTCTATCCCTGGATGATGCAATTTTCTTCCTTATCAATATATCATTTAAATTGAAGCCATTTTTAGCTAACAAACAGAAGGCACAAGCAGCTTTCAAACATTTTTAATATTTGGAAGACTTAGCGTGGAGCTTTTGAAATGTGGAGATGAGTACATGACAAAATTCGTTACTCTATTAAACAATTATTTATGTAAACAGAATATTACTTCCCCCTTAAACAAAGCACCTACTATCATAATCTGTAAGAAGTAGGCGATAACTTCAATGCCACTAGCAAATGTAAACGGTGAAGCCTATCTAAAAACGTTTTTTTTAAAAAAACAAAACAAAACAAAAGGCTTCTAGTTGTGATACCGTTATTAAAATTATGCCTATGGCAACAAGATGAACATCACATTGTAATCATATTTCTAAACATAAAAAGAAAATTCATCCCAACAGTGCATATGTTATACTAGCAACAATTACGACTTACAATGACCAAATATAATGAGAACTAAAATCTACAACAGCCAAACATGAAGTGCTTATATAATGATGTTTAGGATCTTGAGTTATGTTTTCAACATAATTTATTTTCAAGATTGAGATCAGCTGTAGCATGGTATGCACAGAAAACTATAAAATATCAAAGTAAATCTCAACTCCTGGAGGAGCAGTAAAAGAGGTATTCTAGTTTCACATTAATCCATTTAAAAAGATAAGCAGATTCTTCAGAGAACACGAACGAACACTGAAAGTGCCCTTAGGTATATTTAAGAGTATATAAACTTATTTCGAAATGTCCCATTCTTAAACTAGCTAGCACTTTATCACAATGCATGCCTCACTTATTTCTTAGATAAACTACAATAAGTTCATGGCTACTTTATGATGTTAGAAGGTAAGCTCCAAAGATATGCAACAGTGGCACTTTGATGCTGAAACGTAAAGATATGGTTTGATTGTGTTGTTATAATGTATGATAACTAAGATATGGCATGAATATAGATAAAGGCCGGCAAGATAAGATCAAACAAGTCTCGAAGTGGCTTCTGCATAAGGAAAAAAATTTTCCTATTAAACTGCTCCTCATCCTTTAGAAGAACACAAACTAAGCCAGGTATTATAGAATACAATAAAGCAATATTAGGCAACTAAAGTCTCGATTTACATAAACTCGAAAGAATACATGAGATACATAGGGAGCATACAACAAAAACGCGAATGAAATATAGAATGATGTAGAATTACTGTAAATAGATAACTCAATCTAAATACATAGTCAATGATAAATAAGTGACCCAACATCTAATACTAAATCCAACACAACCAAAATAGAAAATAAAGAAAAAACATGGAAAGGAAGAGAATTTACCTCTCTGAGTGCAGTGAATCTGAGGCGAACGGGGGTTGAACATCGATTTCTGCCGACCTTGCTTTGGTTTCCGGCTAGTGAGAATCTCAGAGAGGGACAACAAAAGCGAAATATGAACTCAGTAGCTGAAGTTTTTCTCACCAAAAAAAAAAAAAGATAGAGACTAAGAAACTTTAATGTTCCAAATTACAGATTATTTCAAAAGACATTTTTAGCCCTGGAAGACCCTCCTCATATAGAGGGATAGGATTCTATTTATAGAACCCCAAGAACACTAGAGTTTGAGTTTGAAATCGAAGCTCAAATACGGATTTGAAATGAGTTTGAAGCCGAGGTTAAGATAAAGACCATCAATGGTCTGTCCGATTGCAAAAAATTCTTTATCGGTTGCAACTAATTCGGTCGTTGAAAATTCTTATCCGCAGTAATTTATTTTGCTAATTATATATTGCTTTCAACGACNAACGACAATACTTTTAATGATCATATTTTCTTTCATT
This sequence comes from Datura stramonium, assembly GCA_018107945.1. Classification (NCBI taxonomy): domain Eukaryota; kingdom Viridiplantae; phylum Streptophyta; class Magnoliopsida; order Solanales; family Solanaceae; genus Datura; species Datura stramonium. The sequence continues at coordinate 143,527 of JACEIK010000376.1, read as the reverse complement.
AATTTTAAATTTTAATTAATATAAAATTAGAAAAAGAATTATATTTTTTTCGGTATAGCAATCATTTTGACATATATATATATATACACAGATATCTGAGCATGTACAAATTATGCAATAATAAGAAGGAAATCATTGTTAATTACAAAGAACTAAGCATTATAATATCAAAAATATATTCATTTAAATTGTATGACAATATTATTTTTCAAATGGTAGCATGTAGAGACAATATCGTTAAACAATTTCTGCAAAACAAAGTTTGTCTTTGCAAGTTAACTTTTTCTTGAACATTTACAGCTACTTCAATACGCTCTACACACTATCTTCTAGGTAGTTTCTTATTCGAATTCTTGATCTGCTAAAAAAATGGGTTCATGTTAGTTTAGTAATAAACTCCTGCTAGCTCCTTTTTGTTTGACAAATAAATGTGGAGATGCAGTTTAATTTATCTTTGTACCTCTTATCAAACAGTAGAAGAATTAGATCAACGCTCGCTTTTAATATAAATAAACGCAAAATTTAACAAAGAATACCAGATAGCATTAAAGAATACACATATCCATAATTATTCTAATCAAGACTCGGAGAACTTGGCATTTTAGACCTCTTGATTGAAGTCTGCCTCTATCTCTGACAATTAATGCTAAAGCATACGTTCACTCAAACACTATATTATAAATGTAACCAGTTCGCTCAAAACAGAGGTTACCTTTGGACCAAGTTTGAGAAACAGTTTTACAGCCAACTGCTATGATTTTTTCACTTCGTAAACTGAGGGGTGCAGATGATAATAAATGTTAAATTTTGTTCGGATGACACATGCAAAAGCACAACATATAGAAGACAGATAGAAGTATTTTGTTTGTTCTTTGGTTAAGCGTACAAAAGCACATCTGAAAGACTGACATGCTATAATGTTCCAAGACACAAGTAAACACTAACACAAACTCTGAGGCACCTATTAAATGATTTGAGATGGAATCACGTGTCACAATTAAAATTGTCGTGATTGGCACCCACACTAACCCTCCCGATGAACGAACCAATGATTTCCAACAACTACCCCGTCCTCAACCATACAAGAAGAAATAACAGGGAAATAATATCAAGGAACTAACCGCAATTTGTAATAATCAATAGAATCTACAAAACAATAAAACAACACAATTTTTCCCAGAATCCAAAAGTCATTGCACTTGACGTCTAACTACAAGTCTAAGAGTATATAACTAAAGAGAAATAAAAACTACAACGCCTAGAGGAGGGACATCTTTGCAAGAGGAGTAAATCAGCTCATTCCGCGCTTCTGCTCACCTTTCCAGGGAATCGCTACTGACTAAAGGTGGGGACAAGAAGAGCTTCCTGGATTGTATTTTGCACTCATAAAAGAAGTGCAGGAGTAGGGTCAGTACAAAGATAGTACTGGTAGGCATCATCGACCGACCTAATGTAATAACATATAATTAAGGCAACAACAATATAAGATTAGTTTCGTACATCAAACACAAGAACAACAACATCTCAAATATACTAGCTCTACATAAGTGACAACCATCTTGCTCACTGGATTGGGCCTTTCGCTGCAGCGGTCACTTTACCGCTATAGCGATCTCGTCGCAGCGAAATAAGTTCCGCTACAAAGGTACTACTCGAGGCAGTAACTCGACTCAACTGCACCTTCTTCATCTCACAGTTCACACCGTCTATATTTCAGCCAGATATAACACAAGTTTTGACATAAATAATAATAACTCATCTCAACATGCAGTTTAAAGCATTTCATCACAGAAAGATCAACTCAGCATCTTTAGTTATCACACCGTATCACACTTAGGATCTTTTTCCACTTTCTCGGTTAATTTATAATTACAGAATCACCAATTACACTAAACAACTTACCACATACTCATTCCAATATTGCTCCCCTCGGGCACGAGCCTCTCATCTTAGGATATTATAGATATCCTTAATCATTCTCATTAAGTGAATACAATAAAGTGCATTATTTAAACATACATGAGTTTTACCATCTACTCCTCCAAGAGAACAATTACAAACCAACAAAGCATCACATTAACAATGTATAATATCTTTATTTAACACAATTTTATCATAGTTTAATACCACATCACACCACATTCATTCAACAGTTTTTTCCAAATAAATTCTCGTAACAAGTAATGCCCGAAGACCAATCACATATCATCATTACACAAAACGTACATGCTATTATATAGAGTCTAATCTCTCTAAATCATAACCTACCTCAAAGTTTGGATACGAAGGTCGGCTACTCACGTGGAGCCTTTCCCTTTCTCAATGCTTTAGAGAGTTTGAAATTTACAACAATGTAAGTAATTTAATTACTTACTCTTCAAATAAGGGTCTGGAGATCAAGCCCTTATCTTGAGGAACTTTTGAAAGTAAAACCCCAATTCCCCCTTTAGTTTCGGTTCTCAATTCCCACGTAACCCACACTCTCATTCAAGTAATCCTATGGGAGTGATCAATACTCCTCAAACCTCAATTCAAACCAACCTATTAAATCCCCACATACTTGATCGTAGTCTTTAATCAACTAAGTTTTCTAATTCAAAATCCCACCATAAAGGGTTTAAGCATTCTAAAGGTCAACAATACCCATAATCGAGATAGGGGACCAAGAATCTTACCTTGAAAGAAGAATTCACTACTCTGGAAAAATTCTCTCTCTAACTTTGTCGATCGCTTTTGGAAATAATGAGGTAAAACCGAAATTCCACTTAAACCCACTTTCGATTCTGTCAATCCATTGCATGAGTCATATTCCAGATTACGTAAACTGTGTGCGGTCAAAAAGAAACGGCTATAGCCCAGTCAGGCGATTAATTCCCCGTCATGATTATGGGTGAGACTGGAATCGTCTGCAGACCATTTGCGGCGGACATCCTACCCGCTTTACCCAATGGTTCTGAGACAGTAGCTCCCAAAAGTCACTTTTTAACACTTAGCTAATTTCACACCCAATTCTATAGATTCTAGCTTTTCGGATGTTCTAAGTTCGGTCCTCGTAGAGCATGCGGATCGTTACAGCCAGATACCAATTAAAACATCATTCGTCCACGAGTGACCTCTGATAAAAGCGAAGAGAGCGTGCGAATTTCACAAACAACTAAGGATAGGGAAATCTCTTCCCTATGCTTTTGGACCCTAAACGGTTAAGGTCGGCTTAGAACCTCTCTATCTAAAATCGCCACCCAGGCTCCTCCTGCGCTAAGACGAATTCTCATCTAGTAGCACAAAATTCATTTAATAATGTAAGTCTCATCTCCATGGTACTTCTTCAACATTGACACATGAACGTCGGATGTACCCAAACAATCCACGGAGGCAACGCTAACTCATGGCTACTTCCCCACATGTTGGAGTAATTTGAACGGTCAGATGTGCCTCGGGCTAAGCTTGTCCAGCTTACCAAATCTCGTCACCCCTTCGCCAGGGGGATACCTTGACGAGAACTTCTTTTGCCCCTCCATAAACCATATCCCTCACCTTCTTGTCAGCATATTGCCTTCTGCTACGAGCAGCTACTAGGCGTTCTTGGATTGTGCGACTTTTCTAAAGACTCTTTCAACAAGTTGGTTCCCGAGCCTCACTTCAAATGCTTGAAATCAACCCCGATCGGAGACTTGCATTTCCTCCCATACAGAGCTTCAAATGGCACCATGTCAACGCTCAAGTGATAGCATTGTTGTAAGCGAACTCTTCTAGGGGGCGAGGAATTTATCCTAATGGCTTAGAAATCTATGACACAGGCCCTTAACATATCCTCCAACACTTGAATAATACTCGATTTTCCGTACGTACGAGGTGGAAGGTTGTGCTCAATTCCCAGCTTTGGTGCCCAACTGCGCCTACAAGGTCCTCCAAAAATGAGAGGTGGCGGAATACCCCTATCAGAAAAAATCGACACTAGCATCCTAGTGCAACCGAACCCTTTCTTCACGTATAGCTTAGCCAAGTTCTCGACATTGTAAGTCACTTGGACGAGATAAAGTGAGCAAACTTGGTCCATTTGTCCACAATGACTCAAATGGAGACAAACCTCCCTAATGTCTTTGGAAGACCAACTCATGAAGTCCATCACTATTCTCTCCCATTCCATTTGTGGATAGGCATCCTCTAAAAGTACTCCCAGACTACGGTGTTCGTATTTCACCTGTTTGGAAATTCCAAACAGGTAACATCTTTGTTATACCACGAGAACCAAGATCGGGTCGGAAAGCAGATTAGGAGAAAAGTGGGAAATATTGCGGCGGTTGCGGAATGGGTCATAACGGCTCGTGAGGAGGCCAACGAGTCATCAAGTTACTGCGTGGGGAGTCACAGGATGATCGGGACTCGGGGTCCCCACAGTCAATGTAACGACTTCGTAGTCGAGACACCATGAGTCTTTATGTTAGTCGTGGGGTGGTCACACAGAAGTAGATAATAGGCCTATCCGAGTGTACTAGCGGATGGTACCCTAGCAGTCGTCTTCAATCCTAACGACTGTTAGGAGGGCCATTAACAAGCCAATTGATAAGGGGCGTATTTATATGCCAAATCGATACTCAAATGTATAGCTTTCTTTGTTTGTCCAATAATGTGTATGCATTCTCATGTAAATTGTGTGGAAGTGTGATTTTATACTAACCAACATGATTAGCGTTGCTTTGTAGGAAAAACATGCTTTTGATGGAGAAAAATGACATTTGGGAGAAATCGAAGATGAATTCGGGAACGACGGGGAAGCGATTGGATGGAGCAAAGACCCAGGGCTCATGATGGAGCCGTGACCTTGTACCATCGTGGATGCAATCTGCACAGAATTAAAAGTGCAAGAAATTCCCGGTGAGGTCCACGATCAGGCGGTGCCACGCAGAATGTTCCCGAGACCTTGCAGCTCGAGAGAGGGTCCACCGATTGGTGGCACGCTGGCCATGCTCCGTGCATCTTGCGTGCCCGTTAGGCTTATTACACAGGCGGACAATTTCCGGAAGGCTTCCGCATTCGCACCGTGTCACGGAGGCGGTGCTCCGCGATGCACTTTCAAGTGACACGTTGCTGTGTCGGGAAAACATCACTAGTATAAATAGAACACTTAGGTTCATTTTTAATTATTCGGCGGGGTGGAGCAGAACGTGGGTTACGGGCGGTTTGAGGATGAAAATTCTTAGGGGTTTTCTCTGTCCTTTTCTTCTTCCTTTCAATTGTTTGCATGATTTCCATTCATTTAACGATGTTTCAATCCACAAATGGTGGCTAATTCCTCTTTCTTCTTTGAGGTTATGAACTGTTGTATTGAGGAAATGTAATTGTTGAATTGATGGTTTATTTATCTTTTCTTCCATGGTTGTTAATTCTTGTTCTTACTCACGTTAATACACGGCCAATGTTAATGTAAATCCAAAAGTCGGTTTCACGAAGGCAAAAAGAAGCTGGAAAGTTGTGAGTGTAGGATATAATCTTTTCTTGGTTTGAGAAATTGGGAATTGGTTTACCTTCGGGATAGAAATATACTGAAAGTACATTATTAGTCATGTGGAATCGGTTTTGTATGGCTTGAACACTTAGATTTCTTCTTATCACAGAAATGTAGGTGGAAGGTTCATGATTCTTAAGTTGGGTTAAATACTTAATCCATAGGCATAAGTTAGGACTAGCTGGGAGGAAAGATAAACCATGTATAATGATAATTGAAACATGGAATCTGATCTAGAAAAGTTTCGAGGTATTACAAATAATTTGTATTTAATTAATTAAATTAAAATATTTTATTTTGTTATAAAAATAGTTTCAAAAATACAAAAACATTTCTTTACTGTTGTCCTCATTATTGTAGTGATAGTAAATTAACACTTGAAAAGTTTCACCAGTAGTCACGTCACATGGGTTCGACATTAGGTTCTTAAAAGAGTACTTATATTACTTGCACGACCCATAATGCGGGCCAATCAAGTTTTTGTCGCCGTTGCCGGGGAATAGGCAATTGGTGAAATTTTAATTTTTCTTGGAAACGTGTTAGTTTGCTATTTAGGTATTTTATTGTTGACAACTTGGTCACCTTTTTGTATTTTGCGAGATAACAGTCTGTTGAACAACGGCAAGAGACAAAGAATTGGTGGATCCATCCTTAGGCGGAACGGTTTCATGCGCCAACGGAGAGAGCTTCTAGAGAGAAAATTGCAGTTGCTCGAACCAAACTATTATGGAGCAACCCACGAATCCACCACACGTGCGGGCGTGCAGGTGCTGAGGTGCGGCCGGGCGGTTACAATGTGGCAATCCCACATGCTAGTAATGTTACATCTGGCATCCGCAAACCTGAGCCAGGAGGAGGTTCGGCTTAAACGAGATAGTGCAATTCTTTGCACACAAGCGGGCGGTTGCAGGTCTCCCTCACGAGGATCCACCGCGACATCGCCGAGGAGTACTACTGGAGATAAGTGACACTACATCCCTGTTTGGAGTGTCGACGGATTACGTCGAGCTTACACTTTTTCCATTTTCACTTTTAGGAGAAGCCAAGAGGTGGCTGAAAGCTGAGCCACCAAACTCTATAACCACATGGGATGATCTTGCAAATAAGTTCTTGATCGATTCTTTCCCTTCTTGGGTAAAAAGCAGCAGCGTAGAATTCAAATTCTAAGTTTTAAACAAAGAGAAGGAGAGAATTTGTGTAGCTTGGGAGAAGATTCAAATCATTGTTGAGGACTGTCCTCATCACCATCAATGCAGTGATGTCTTTGGTGCACACTTTTTATAGAGGAGTTGGAACCCCACACAAAAATTTTCTTGGATTCGCGAGTTTGGGGGACAAGCATTAGAAAAGGCGAGGAGCTTTATTCTTTGCTTAATCGTATTTGCAGGGGAAATCAGTGGAATGCGGACTCTTCAAGGGGAGGAGCAAGGAAAGCAGTTTGAGTCTTAGAAAGTGGATGGGTTCCACGGCTATCGCGCACGAGATAGCTGCCTTGCAGGATCAATTAAACACCCACTTCAACATGAACTTAGGCCGAGTCTCAAGCCCCGGTGAATGCGGTGCGCGAGATTTGGTGCGAAGTGTGCGGGAAGCGTGGACACTCGGTAGTGTTGTGGAGCAAATCCGGGCTTCGGTGAGCTTTGTGTCATTTAATGCACAAGGAGCGATCACCAACGAGTATGGGAACATTACAACTCTAATTGGAGGAATCACACAATTTCTCTTGGGGTAGCAACAACCATCGGGCGAGTTCCGAGTCGGGGATGCGGCGGGGACTCAAGGAGGGCCACGAAACTAGCCAGGAGCTGTCACAGGGGAACAACAATGCCCCTCTTCGCCCACCATCACCCACGAGCGTTGAGGAGATGTTCAGCGGTGATAGCTAGCCAAGCTCAATTGCGGTGACTATGTCAAGGTCAGCGTAGAAGTCGCAATCATTTAGCTACGAGCCTTGGGTGTCGAATTTGGGCAGTCCTGGCTGGGCAGACACTGGGCCAGGAGGACTCCCAGGTGACGCAGTCCCAACCCCAAGCGAGTAAGCGGTGACCACTAGGAGTGGTTTGCGGTTGAAGGAGGTGGGCAGAAGAGACCACCTCAGCCGGTCGGGAGCGGCGAAGCGGAGGGAAGCGAGAATGATGAGAGGGAAACACAAAGATCTTTGAATCGAAGGCTCCACCCGTTCTCTCGATGATTAAAGAAGCACAAGAAGGAGCGTGCTTCAAGAAATTCATGGAGGTGCTTAAACGAGTACACATTAACTTACCTTTTGTTGATGTTTTGCAGGGAGTGCCCAAGTATGCAAAATATATTAAGGACATCGTGGCCAGCAAAAGCTGACTTAGAATATGCCACGGTGGCCCACTTCTGAAGGAGTGCACTTCAGGATAAAGCTAGGTTTGCCCGCAGCTCAGATCACAGAATTCACAATTCAAATAGCAAATCGGGCAAAGTATCAGGCTCGCGGTTGTGTGATTTGGGAGCGAACGTGGCAGTGCCAACCTCGGTAAGAAGTTAGGTCTAGGAAGTCCTAGACCTACAACGGTGATTTTGCAGCTTGCGGATCGTTCCTTAGCAAGACCGGAGCGGTGTGTGGAGGACGTGCTAGTGCGAGTCGGCTCTGTCTTCTAGGTGGATTTTTGTTGTGGACTTTGAGCAGGTGCGAAAGTCCCATTTATTTTGGGACGACCTTTCTTAGCAGGAAATCGCTCATAGATGTAGCTGCGGGCCGGCTAACTGTACGAGCACATGACAAGGTGGAGGTGTTCGATGTGTACAGGCCACCAAACTCCGTAGTGTACGAGGAACTCGCGTTGATTAACGTTCTTGAGCAATAGAATCTTCTCGGGCGTTGAGCATCGAAAATTAAAGGGAGAGCCCCAGATAAAGGTAAGCGTGAGGTGTGGACGTCGTGAAGCGTCCCAGTCACCCTAGGGGCGGGAATGAGCCTAAGCGGCTGATGGCCAGAGACGGTAAGCCCAGGCGGCACGGGAGGTAACTCGTGAATTGTAATTGTAAGCGTACATAGGAAGAAAAAAAGAAGAAAAGATTTTTATTTTTAATATTTTTTGTAGTATAGGAGTGTAATTGGAAAAATAAAAATATTTTGTTCCTCAAATTGGAATTGCTTAGATTTCATGTGGTAAGATGTTTACAGGGTGAACGGAGGAGAAAAATGCAGATGCAAAGGAAAACGAGGTAAGAAAAAATTTAAGTGGCAAAGCAGTGAGCACAGCGATGGCTCAGGTGTCACGGAGGAGGCCTCGCGTTACCCTCCGTGACACGTTGAAGGCAAAAATCTGAAATTTACAAATTCCGAATGCACAACGCGATGGCTCCGTGTCACGGAGGGCATGCTCCGCGTTACCCTCCGTGACACATTGACTTGTTAATCGCGTCGGGTCACAGGGTCACCGGGCGACCCGCGCGAAAATCCACTTTTGGCCCGATCCCTGCATTTCTCCCATTTTCTCATACCCTCTGCGGCAATACCCCCAAAATCCCCTCCCCCTCAACGTGTCACGGCAATAGGAGTTAAATTCATCAATTTTCTTCGATATCATCGGATTAAGAGTATGTTCTTGAACTCAACTTCAATTTTTAACTTCAAGATTTTGATTTCTAATATTAACTAGGAAGAATCCATGCCCTAGATATAAATTGAGCTTAAGTACATTTGAGTTGTTGTAGGTGTTGTTCGGAGTATCGTTTGTGATCATATGAACTCGATAATAACATGTATTGAATTTTGAGTGAAATTGTAGCTAGGGTTGGGTTGTGAATTTACAAAAGTTGAATTGAGGATGAATTGTTGAAAAATTGTAGGTTGTGCATGTTGGGTGAATTGAATCGTGTTATGCTTATCGTCATGCGTAAGTAGCGATACTAAATTATCGGAGGCAGGTGGTGAAATTTCACGAACTTATCGAATCACATCAAAATCGGGAAAATTGCTTAGGTTGAGTTTGTAGATATTCTTATTTTTCTCGTTATCTTTTGGCTAAGTGCCATGTGATGACAGTTATCGATAGTATGTTGGAATTAGGTGTATGAAGTGCAGTAGTACATAGAGGTGATCTGTCGAATTTTAAGAAGGCACGAGGCAATTTTGTTTGTGTTTTTTCTTTTGTTTAGTTGTTCTAGTTTTATATCTTTTTGTAAATTAGAATAAATGTGATCTTGCCAAAATGCATAAGGTGAGCTAAAGACTAAGTGTGGGGTGGCCGAGCCAAAGGCAACCTTAGTCAAACTGACCACAGCCCGCGGCCCGACAGTGATGCTACATGCATTTTCTTTAGCAGGACAATGTCTATGGCAGGCCCGAGACAAAAGGTAGGCGCATCAACATCGGGCGCTAGGAAGGAAGGTTAGGCTTGAGAACGGCGGTCAGCTGACACTGGCAGTTCCACCAGCGGCCATACCGTCCAATATGGAGCGATGGGTATTTGAGGAGGGAAGAAGTGGTATACCAAACATAAAGAAAACAAATACTTCCGGAGGAGCATATTGCAGGAACCATTGGCCTGAGTTCCCGGATGGTGCATCGGATTGTATTTGTTCAGGCTCACGTTTCATTTTTTACGAGCGGAGTGCAATGCACTTAATCAGGGGAATTCATCCAAGCGGAACCCCGACACTAAGAATTACACCATCAAAATATAGGGGGCAGTTGTCACATTGGGTCTCACCACCTCAATGCCATCCCTAGGCGCAAAAAATATAGACGCCCGTAGCCACTCCCGTAGTGAATATCCACTTCCCACCCTATGCGGATATCGAGACGCACATTGGCTGTGGGCCGGTCTGACACGTTGGAGCGAGCACAAGGAGAGAGCTACCATCGAACCTTTGCCTATGCACGAGATGAGCAGAAACGGGATCGGCTTAAAATTGTTGCTCTGTTTGATTCGGGGTGCACATGACGGATGTGATGCGGGATCGTGTATGTAGTATATGCACGATGAAGAGTGGAGATCAATGTTGGGCGGTGATCATAGCAGCCATGAAGAACAGGAGCCATCAAGGGCACGGAGTACGGACCCGGCGGGCTGCGACTACGTTCTGAGGGGCCTTGGAGTGGGAAAGAGGCCACCCAGACTACATCCGCGAGGTGGAGCGGTGTGCCATAGATGTTACAAAAACTAAGGCACCAGAGCACCACTCACGAACTGTTCTCATTAGTAGAGCGACATGCTCGGGATGACCAATATATGTCCCGCATGTTCGGGATGCGGCGGGTAGCTCCCGGCTACGCATGGCGGGAGACCGGCAGCGGAGGACGAGCTATGGCGGCTTGGCTTAGATTACCGTTTTGGCGAGAACGCCGGCGCCGGGTGGGCCCGGCTTTTGTGGAGCTGTAGATGATGATGTCCCCACGGACGAGAAGACACGTCGCGAGGATTCCGGCGTTGAGTCGGAAGGACGATGGTGGTGATTCGGACATGGGGGATGAGGCGGCGGCACTGATGAAGAAGTGGAGTACTTTGGTGATCGGGAGTTTCACGAACCACCTTTCTATTTGTAATTGTATAAAGGGGACGGTGTTCGATTTTAAGTGGGGGTAGGAGTAGTTAGGTGGTGCTGAATTTTGCTTTGTCTTGTATATTGCCCGCATGTTACTGTTGTTTTGTTCTTTGTGTTTGTGTTAATGTGACTGTGTTTTTATGTGTATGTTCGTTTTTTAAATATTTTATTTTCTTAAACTGTTTTACTTACCTTAATATTAAGAAAATAGGTGAAAAAAATATTTTTATCGAAATCATGCGATATTTTAAAAAAAAATTCGTAACTTTTTTTTCTTTTGGGTTCCACTCGGAGTTTGTTTTAGTTTTCTTTTGCCGAGTCCGGTGAACCGAAGTAGTAAATAGTGACCCTTCTCTATGATGGATGGATGACGGCTAGTCTAAAGGGAAGGTAGTCGATAGGAGTAGTATAAATTTTTTTATATTTTTTTTATTTTTTTTGTTGGTTTGTTGGTTGTATCCCATGCATGTTGCGACGCTATGGCTATGAAATTCTTGTTACGTGTTTTACATAATAATTATATGGCAAAGATGATTCGTAGAAAGCATGCAAATTTTTGTACATATGTAAGACACTTATGCCATAGAATTCGATTCGGTGTGATTGAGGCTTAATTTTGAATTCTTGTGATTAGGCGATTAAAGAGTACGTGAAGTGGTCTTGAGTTGAGCATGTGCATCGAGTGTATAGTGGTTGTTTATTCCATGCTGGTGTCGATTGTCTAGAACACTTTTGTCGTATTATGCAGAACGAAATGAAGGAAGTGTAGTGTAGGAAAGGATGTAGGCATTTCTTTGTTAATTAAAAGTTTTTCTTGTTTTCCTTTTCCTTACCCACCTTGAAGATTAAAATTGCTTGATTGAGCCTTTAGCCTTTATAAATTTTCTTTTACGGTTTTCTTTTATCGAAAAGGGTGTGAACCAAGTTAACCCCGGCCTTTTCATGGTCCTTAAACCGTCAGAAGCTCTTAAGCGCTCGAAAATGTATAATTTTCCTATGGTGTGAGGAGTGAAATGATAAAAAAGAAAAGGAAGGGAAGAAAAAAAAAGAGAAGTGATAAAGAGAAAGAAAGAAAAGGAAAAGAGTCGGGTGAAATGGCCCGAGATTTGAAGGAAAAAAGTTGTATAACTCATTTTTCTTCATTGATGCAGTGTGTTAAAAAAATGGGTGATAAACATAAAGATAAACTTCAAGAGAAGGAGGAGGAAGGAAGATAAATATTTCCATAATGTAATGGGATATGTGAAAAAGCGCTTAAGGGAGCTAGTTATATTATTGGTTAGCCGGTATACTAGTTGGGCAACACATTACAACCCGTTAAGTCCTACGTGCGATCTTACATCACGCATCCCTTATATTATTGGAGTAAAACACTAGAGGCAAGCTTATGGTCGTGGCACAATGCATGTGAATTCTTTTTGGGAGAGTGAGCGAAATTGTGCGAATATATATACCAGAGCATGAATTTCCTTAAAGTTCATGTGACTAAAACAAGAGTCTTATGTTGTGAGGGCACATGTTTGATGATAGAATAAATTCGTGTCGGATATCTTGGTCAGCTAATATGCATGAGTTTGTCGATATCGAGAGTCGATTCTTGTGCTAGGGTCTTGATTTATTAAGGAGTATGCGTTTATGGCAGTGATACTATGCATGTTTTCTTGATGATTTGTTGTGAACATAATCGGTATAGCAAGTAGCTCGGATTGTCGAGCCAAAGTAGCCATGATGGGATATCGATTTCATGAGGTGTATAAGTATTGTTCGAGGACGAACAAGATTTTAAGTGTGGGGTAGGTGATCAGGGCATATTTATATGCCAAATCGATACTCAAATGTATAGCTTTTGCTTTGTTTGTCCAATAATGTGTGTACATTCTCATGTAAATTGTGTGGAAGTGTGATTTTATACTAACCAACATGATTAGCGTTGTTTGTAGGAAAAACATGCTTTTGATGGAGAAAAATGACATTTGGGAGAAATCGAAGATGAACTCGGGAACGAGCAAGGAAGCCGGGTTGGGTGAGCGAGAGCACCCAAGGGCTCGCCCCGATGGAGCGTGACCACCATTGCTGCTCCGCCCGGATGCAATGCGCACAGGGAATTAAAAGTGCAAGAAATTCCGGTGAAGGTCGCGATCGGAGCCGTGCCACTTGGAGTAATTTCCCAAGACCTTGCACTTCCAGAGAGGGTAGCGATTGCAGGTAGCACGGCTTGGCCATCTTTCCGCAGTCCATCTTAGTGCCACATTGGAAGCTGATTACACAGGCGGACAATTTCAGGCTGCGTTCGCACGAGTGTCCACGGAGCGAGTGCTCCGCGATGCACCTGGTAACCAGTTGCCTTATGTCGGGAAAATTTATTCCTAGTATAAATAGAACACTTAGGTTCATTTTAATTATTACGGCTGAGGTGGAGCAAGAACGTGGGTTACGAGGCGGTTTGAGGGCGAAAATTCTTAGGGTTTTCTCTATCCCTTTCTTCTTGGCCTCAATTGTTGCATGATTTCCATTCATTTAACGATGTTCAATCCATAAATGAGTGGCTAATTCTCTTTCTTCTTGAGGTTATGAACTATTGTATTGAAATGTAATTGTTGAATTCTTTGGTTTATTTTATCTTTTCTTCCATGGTTGTTCTATTTAATTCTTGTTCTTACTACGTTAATACCTGGCCAATGTTAATGTAAATCCAAAGTCGGTTTCACCAGAGAATAAGAAAGCGGAAAGTTGTGAATTAATAGGATATGATCTGTTCTTTGTTTGGGAAAATTGGGAATTGATTTACCTTGGGATAAGAAATGCACAGAAAGTCGTATTAGTCATGTGTGGAATCGGTTTTGTATGGCTAGAACATGAATTTCTTCTTATCACGAAATGTAGGTGGAAGGTTCACTTGTATTCTTAAGTTGGGTTAAATACGAGAGTTTAGGTTCATGAAAACAGTTAGACTAGCAACCAGAGGAAAGATAAACCATGTATATCGTATTAGTTTCTTTTTATGTTCTTTGTAACCTCGGCATGCTCACATTCATAGTTCGAGATTCAAGCTTGTATAGATATTTTACTTTGTTATAAAGCTGTTTCCAAAATACAAAAACATTTCTTTACACTTTGTTGTCCTCATTATTGTAGTGGTAGTAAATTAACACTTGAGTTCCTGCAAATGATCTTTGTCACAAATGGAGTTCGACATTAGGTTCTTAAAAGAGCCGCATAATGCCTACCTGACAGTACACTTGCGGGCTCATCATAGTGAATCTTCTTGAACAATGAGGTAGTGTACTTGACGAAGGGAATAGCAGTCGTATCCCACTTAGGGGACGAGTCGTCATGTCCTACATTTGGAGCCAAGGAAAATTTCAGTGGACTTAACAGATGGGTGGTGACCCCTACATTCTTGGCAATGAATCGTCGGTCGCCCACGGCAGTTATTTTCTTGCGAATTAGTAAGGGCCTTCTCGTAATTTCCTACCCTCTAAGGCCTAAACTACGTCGTTTTGAGAGTGGGACCGAGTCTTTTAAAGGGAATCCTTCCTAAACTTCATTTCTATTCATATAAAAAGATTAGAGAGGAAGGAGGAAGTCAGAATTCAAGTGTCTTCTCCAAAATTCTTCAGAATCTACCTAGAGGTTTTCAAGGAAGTTGGGAGACTCGAAATTTCAGGTATGTGGGGTTTGAATGGGTAGTTTGGTCACTACCCATGCCCATTTCTTCCATTTCCTATTTTTAACTTGCTAAATTCTTATGGGTCTTAACCCCGTTTGCATGATTCCTCAAAAGTTTACGTGAGCTTGTGGTATTGTGTTTCAATTGTGGGATTTGAAGTATTTGGTGATTTTACTTGTATATATTTTATATTCTTTGATTTAGGACCATAAAAGTAGGGATGTTCCAATTATGAGGATTTTTAGTAAAATTTATGTTCATAATGATTCCACAAGCACGATATGAATTTTTGAATTTAAATCATGTCTTCAAGTTTTCTATTTCTCATGTTGTCATGACCATGTTTCGCATGAATTAAGCATTTCAAACATGATTAAAATTTTGGGCCATGCCCCGGATAGTGTGGAATAGTTCATGAACTGTCTTTGTGCTACGGGCCTAATTCATAGCTAGTAATATGAATTCTCCAAGTATGTCATGATTTTCATGTTTTCACTAGCCATACATGTCATGTTTATGAATGGTATGAAAACCGTTGAATGTTTTGGGAGTAGTACCCAACAGGAGTAGGTTCGGGGCCCTAGGTTCGCCCCGAGATCTCAAAACTCACATTGCAGAGTAGGATCATGTTTGGGACCTCCTCGAGTGACTGTCCCCTATGCCCTACGGGGCCTTCATGAGAGTGATATCACGGCTTCATGGTTCATACCCATGGAAGGTATGAGCGGCCTCCCAAACTAAATTGCAAGTCGAGACTTCATGTGTGCTCATGTGGAGTATGTCGGTTATAGAAATCTCCCATTGTTCCTCATGATTTTTGAAATATGCATGATTAAGTTCTTTTGGCTCAAGTTAGGATTTATGAAATGTTTTCCCCAGTGTTATGACTTTGATGAGTTTATGAATATTTTGGAAATATTAAAGCCTTATGATATCTTATGAGTCTTGGTTTTATGATCATGATGTCCCGCTCCTATACCTTTTATGTTGTTAAGCATTATTTTTGCATACCTTACATATTGTTACTTTCCAAGTACTAACCCCTGTATTTTCAGGATCTTGTTGCGAACCATTATCATCCCTAGTTCATGCACAATTAGCTAATCTCCGGTGGTGAGTCCTGCGCTGATCCAAGGGCTTCATGTTCGAGACTTGTTAAATTATCTTAGGTTTTCCAAATGTTTAGGTTGGTTGGGGTTTTGTCCGCTTCAACCGTTTTTATGATTAGAGGCTTTCGAGACTTATGTGTAGTATTTTGTGTTGATGGATGTATTTCGGTTTGTTGTTTCCTTAAATTCATGATACGATTTTCAGTTAGATTATGATTGATAAGTTAAGTCTTCCGCCTTTTATGAATGAATTAGTATTGTGCTCGAAGCCATGGGATTTGACTTAGGGTCTCTTGGGGCTCCTTGTCCCGTGTCTATGATTAGGGTGTACTGCAGGCGTGACACATGCGCTATAATCTCTCTCCGATACATACACCAATAGTCTTTGCTTTAAGTGATGATACATTTTGGTAGCTCCGGGATATATGGAGTACCTCGAGTTGTGAGCTGCGAGAAGAGTGAATTAGCTCCGGAGAACACACACACGTCCCTTTATTCTCGGTCCCTTCACCATCTAGCACCACTTCCTTAGCTTCTTCCCCGAACTTTATCTCTAAACTTACCCAACTTCTCATCATCAAAGCTGCCTTGCTTTGATTTCTTCCAACAAGGATGGTTGCTTCCATGCTAAATTAGTATCCCACCTGCTTCACAAAGGATAGCCTCACCAAACTGTTTTCCAGTCATGCAACTTCTACCCATCGGTCCTTGAGTAGGCTTAAAGCAAGCTAGACTACCCATACTACTTTTTGACTCAATGCATCTACCACCACATTAGCCTTTTCGGGGTGAGTGCAGATGGTGACATCATAATCTTTGAGAAGTTCCATCCACCCCCTCGGGTTGAGATCTTTTACGGGAAAACATGTATTGTAAGTGCGGTGATGCTGTGAACACACCATGCTTGAGCCACGGTAAGCAAGTGCCTCTAGATTTTCGGAGAAAACACCATGTTTGCTAATTCCAGTCATGTGTGGGGTAATTCTTTTCATGCACCTTCAATTTCCTTGAAGCATAAGCAATGACACTGTCCTTCTGCATTAACACAACTGACCAGGAATGTGAGGCATGCAATAAACGATTAAATCTTTACCTTCCACCCAGATAATGCTAGGATAGATGTAAATTGGTGCCAGTTCTTGAGCTTTTTGGAAACTAGCTTCACATTCCTCCGACCCTTGGAAGGTACATCCTTTTGATCGGCAGTCGATCTTGAGGCAATGGATTCAAAACCGCTTCACGAGCAGAAGCGGTAGCAGGCGCCGGCCCACAAAACTCCGAATTTCTATCACGGTAGTTGATTATAGCCAGTTTGAGGCCACCTCCACCTTACGAGGATCTACTTTGATTCCTCCTTGGAGACCTGCTCCAGAAAGAACTCTTGAATGCAACCATAGTACTTAGAGAATTTGGCATATAGATATTTCTCCTTGACAAACCCAAACACTATTCTCAAATGATTCTCATGCTCTGTTTGATCTTGGGACACACCCACGATATCATCAATAAACATAATCATAAATGAGTCTAAGTAAGGTTTGAGGATACCATTCATGAACATATGAGCACATATGGGGGAATTGGTGATCCGACGACTTTGACTGAGAAACTTGTAATGCCCCGTACACACAAATCGGAAAATTTTTGTTTTGGGAACATCTGATAGGAATCTTCAGCGATGATAACTTGACCTCAAGTCGATCTTTGAAAATAGACACCCCCTGTGCTTGATCAAACAAATCATCTATTTGAGGAAGAGGTGTCACGCCCATATGGGGGTATGAGCGCTTTTGGTGCCCACTGGTAGGACACAGGCCCATGCTTGGTGAGTCTAAGCACATCGGTGCACAGCTAGCTCTATCTGGTTATAAACAACGGGCTATATAACGAGTGTAAATACAGCCCCGGCCATCTAGGCTATAGCCACATGTACATAATTTCAGCTAACCGGAGACATACTTATAAAGGGAACCTATGCGAGTGACAAGGCCACCTGTCTTGTCATGCGCAGCTCAGCATATGAATGCGTAGCAACTCGTAGTTGGCAAGGTCACCACTACTATCAAATTTTGGCCCCAAGCGGCCAGCCTGTGTCGAAATGCTAAACAACTAAACAAAAGCGCCGGCCTCGCGGCCAGGCACAGCGACCACGGGGAGATGTATATATGATACGCAAGCCTCTATGAGTACGATAAAATGGTGGGACCTACCCATAACGCATACAACAAAGAAAATGAACTACACCTCGAATATCAAGCTCGGGTGACGGGCGGATGACTCTATGGTTTGGCTGGAATCACGAGGGATCGCCTCCTCGTCTATAATTTTGCGGACAAGTAATGCGAGCGCCCCAACGGGCGTCGTACCAACGAGTGCAGTATGCAAAGCTGCTTGAACACATACGAATAATAACAACATAACTAGCAGCTCCGAATAACGGAAATAGCCGAATGCAGAGCGATGGGCGAGATCGAGACTTTACATGCGTGATAAGGCGGGAAGCGTACACATCGTCGTGGCGTCTATTTGTCTATTAGCTAATATTATAACATATAAAGTACATATATAACAAGCAGAACCAATACCCGGCCCCATAAGCGGAAGGTGCCAGCAATCGAACAATCTATATACCCTACCCAGTCAGAAACCATCCAAAAATAAGTCACTCCTCTCATCCACTAACTACGAGCACCTCTGCCCAGAACCCCACTGGGTCTCCGGCTCGAGCTATGGCCTTTGATATAAATAGCGTATGCAGTCGGAGGACCTCTGTGTATTATGTATAAGCGTAAATAAATATTTGTTCCTGAATGTAGCGCACAATAGGGTAAAAAGCTGTCTTGCTATCTTCGTCCCGGCTGATATGGGGAAAGCTTCATCCCATCTTTGTCCTACTACGAAAGGCATGCCACTCCTTGGAGTGACGTATACCCACCCGCTCGGTAGAGCACGGTTACCAACCCGAGGGGAGCGAGACCTCAAGGTGCCCTCACGACACAATCAAGTCTCAACAATCAATAATCACATATATATATATATATATATAACATGTTTCATGAAAATACTATACGTATTACGATTTCTTATTGCGAACTCTTTCGTATCTTGATTCTCATATGCTTTATACTAAATGCGGATCTTTATCGGCGCATAGGCATGTTGTAGCCAAGATATCATCGGCTTGTATGGCTATACGCATGTAAGATATATCATTGTATGGCTATACGTAGCCAAGATACTATGCAATACTTGCTGATTTACTTTACTAACTTTTTATTACGAATATATGTCATATTATTATAAGCATGCTTGCTAAACGCATCTTGGGCTATGCGAGTACGAAATGATATCTCGCCATTTGGCGGCGCTTTACTAGCTTTTGGGTGAATATGATATAACAACGCAAGATAGGTTTCTTGAATTTGCACAAAACTCAATATTCAACTCAGGAAATCCTAATACGGAGTTTCTTGTATTATAATAGGCTAGAGTTACTAACAGCGAAGCGGCACACATGCCTTAACCTCGGGTTATCGGACTAGCTAATGGCTAAATTCGGTACTCCCGGCTATTTCTCCCAACTACATTCTGTATATGTCAGTCAAACTAAATACACTAATATTCTGTAAGAAAACATCACTTTCGATATATTTATAGCCCAAACTTTGGCTTATCGAAAGACGATTGAAAAACTTGCTATTTCTCGAAAGTCCATTAGGGAGAAATGCTCACTTTAGGGCTAGGAGTATATTGACATAATGCAGGAGCAATTCCACTTACCTAAGCCCGGTAGCACGACGATTTGTCGGCCGTTTTTCGCGAAACCAAATCTGTAGGAATGCTCGCTGCTGCTCAATACCTCGGTATACGTAGTTGGTGAATTTGAATGGCGTTTGTATTTGTAATCAAGCGATAATTATCAAAATCTTTCGTACCCTCTTGTTTCGCAACTTTTAAAATTATGATATGTTAATGAATAAACCGGGAGGCTTCTGTATGAGCTGGACAAGGCCGCGTGTCCGCAGGCCAACACGGAGGCTCCCCATTCGTGACACGTTGCCATCACGGAGGGAGCTCACACACGGCTCCTTACTGCTGATAAAGTTCGACGGATTTCTTATCCGGTCTTTTTAGGGACTTTTCTAGCATGTGTGGCACTCAAATACTCTTAACCAACATGCAAAAGGCCGTCTATGTGTTGGGAATTTTACGGGGTGTAACAAGAGGGTACTTATTTTGAATAGTTACCTTGTTCAGCGTGATTATACGTGCACATCCACATGCTATCATCCTTAACTTTCAAAAACAAAAGCTTGGAGCACCCAATGGGGAGACACTCGGCCTAATAAATCATTTTACTAAATAACTCTTACCAGCTTGTTCCTTGAGTTCTCTCGGCTCGGCGGGTGCCATTCGATATGGAGGAATAGAAATGGGTGGATTCCTGGCTCTAAATCTATACGAAATCAATATCACGGTCAGCGGTATGCCGGGCAAATCTGCGGGGAACACCTCTAAATTCACAAATGACCGGGATCGACTCTATGGAAGGACCCTATAAAATGGTATGCCGAATATGCGCTAGATACGTTGAACAACCCCGTTCTATCAACCTACGGGCACGAATATAAGTGATGAGTTTCTTAGGAGTAGGCCCGATTCCACCTCAACTCCAATACGGGCGACCCAGCTTAGATATAGTGTGAGTCTTAGAATGGCAATCTAGAGGAATGGCATGGTACAGGGACAACAGCTCATTTCCAAAATCATATCAAAATCAACCATGTCCAAGACTACTAAATCTACCAGAGTGTCAAACCCCATGAAATCAACAATACACTCACGAACAACCTTATCACCATCCACAAATTCCCGACAAGAGTAGACATATGGATAGGAGTATCAAGCACATCATAAACAAGATCCGGACCCAATGCAAAATAAAACAGACACATAGGAAAATGTAGAACCTGGATCAAGCAATGCAATAGCTATTTTTGTTGGACACGAAGATCGTACCTATAATAGGCATGCGAAGCCTTTGCCTCGTGCCTACCGGAAAAGCATAAAAGTGGGCAGTTGCACGTACGCGAAGACCACCCGCTGGGGTTGTACCCTTCTACTGACTAGGTGCCATCCCTACTCACCTAAGAACCTCCTCTACTTGGCTAAGCACCACCTCTAGGTAGTGACTACACCATGGTACGTGAGCGATCTCTGTTGAATACACTATTTGCGAGATCGAAGGCAAGATAGATGATCTGTCCACCACTGGACAAACCTAGGACACCATCTGAGAATGTGTTCATCCCCACACTTATGGCATACCTTGTCAATCATGGCATCGAGCAGGAATAGCGAGAAGTAAGACGAGCCCGAAATCGATCCAACAGTGACCCCGATTGAACCCTGGCGGTAGAGTGTTTCTGATGGGCCTCGGCGGCTGCATAGACGACTAAATAACCCGAGAGAAACCTGCTGTTGTGGAGTCCTAGTAATAGGGCCATTATAGGAGCCCACCCTGCAGGCCTTCTTCTCGGCATTCTTTGCATACCACTCATGCTTCACCCTCTACATATTCTTCACATACTACACTACCTCTTGAAGATCTTACTTGAGGGAGACCATTTGAAGAGTACGATAATGAAGACCCACATTCGAGCCTTTGACAAACCACGATCCTCTCTTCCTCACGTAGGCGTGGGGTATAGCATATTGGATAGTGAATGGAATCGGGCCTTGTAGGCGCAATAGAAGAGGCTCCCCTGTTCAGTATTTGGTGAACTCATCCCTTCTCGCATCTCTCGAGTGCGAGGTGCATATTTCTCCGAGGAATGTGGAGGTAGAATTGTATCCAAGTCAATGGTGGCGACCTGTTGGTCTACATTCACAAAGCTCTCCACGAGCTTTGCATCACTGTCCCATTTGGATAACTCATGTCGTCCTCCCCGTCTCGGTATTGTAGAATATGGGAGGCTTCGTCTTGGTGAACCTCGAGGAACAAGTCATGTTCTTCCCAACCAGGCTTTGGGAACATGGCGCACCAAACATGTCTTCATCTATATGAGGAGCCACCATAGCCGCATCTTGGATCCTTGATTGCTTGTCCAGACAGGAGTTTACGCGTTGCCCCGGTACCCACCTGAGGCCACTCGGGAGGTTAAGAACTGAGCTAGGAACCTCGAAGGATCTTTGGGCGAGTGGAACCTTTCTACCGTACCTCTACCTCTCACAGCCACCCTCTCTCTTGAACCGCGGCGATACGGGGAGATGTTGACCTTTATACGGCCCAGAAGTAGAGATGAGCCCTTCCCTGCAGCTGCGAGAAGGCCTTGCCGCATCCTCGATCCCTTCCTCGTCGCAAACTGCTGCTTGCCGTTGATCTTTGTTGTTGGCTCGGAGTCTTGCATCTCTAGCTCGGAATTAGCACGTGTCTCACCATCAGCCAGGAGAAGAAATAATGCCGGTTGTTAGATACCAATTTGGATCACCATTCCAATTGGAGAATTAATTGCCAAAGACGAGAAGAAGGAGTTTTCCTAAAGTCTTGTAGCCTCTCAAAGATAAGTTATGGACATCATCGCGCAATCATACAAGACCTACTGGGCAGAGTCTTAGTGCAATGAGATTGAAGAACCTAGGGCTCTAATACCAGCTTTGTCACGATCCAAATAGTCGTGATTAGTATCACCCTTAACCCCACACCATGAACGCGATTCCCAATAACTACCGAGTCCTCAACCATACAAGAAGAAATAACGAATATAAAATCAAGGAACTAACCACAATTTGTAATAATCACTTGAAGTCAAAGAAATAAAACAAACAATATTTCCCGGAATTTGAAAGTCATTACACTTGATGTCTAACTACAAGTCAAAGAGTATATAACTAAAGAGAAATTAAAGGACAAAGCGCTCGGATGAGGACATCTTTGCAAGAGGGTAAATCGGCCATTAGCGCATCACGCTCACCTTTACGAGGATATTTCTTGACTAAAGGTGGGCAAGAGAAACTCTTTTGAATCATATTTTCACTCGGGGAAAGAAGTGCGGGTGGTCGGTACAAACAAATCTTGGTAGGCATCATCGATTGACCTTATGTAATAACATATAATCAAGGAAATAACAATATAAGATTAGTTTCGAATATCAACACAAGAACAACAACATCTCAAATACACTAGATGCGCACGAGGTGACAGCAGGCCCGCTCGCTAGATTGGGCCTTTCATTGCGGCGGTCTTTGCTCGAGGCAATAACTCGCTCAAGTGCACCTCAAAGTTCTCAATGGTTACACCCTCTATATTTCAACTAGATATAACACAAGTTTTGACATAAATAATAACAACTCATCTCAACATGCATTTAAAGCATTTCATAATAGAAAGATCAACTCAACATCTTTAGTTATCACACCGTATCACACTTAGGATCTTTTCCACATTCTGAGTTCATTTTACAATTACGAGATCACCAATTACACTCAACCACTTAGCACATACTCATTCCAAACTTTTACAAGTTACACACACATCATAAATAAAACTAATGACATATTGGGCTACGCCTCCCCCATATATCACCATAAACACCCCATCCTCAAAGTCGATATGCACGCATACTAGAGGTCTTATTTTTGCCCTTCCGGTCATGACTGCAGGGGACTCTAGAAATCCATGTATAGTACTAGCATGGTACCTGCTCCCACTCATATGTGCGTCTGGATGCTCCCCTCGAACATGAACCACTCAATTAGTTCACTCGCTAGGATGCTCCTCTCGAGTACGAGCCACTCATCTTAGGATATTATAGATATCCTTAATCATTCTCATCAAGTGACCAAAGTGCATTATTAAAAATACAGGAGTTTACAATCTACTCCTCCAAGCGGTATTACAAAGCAACACATTAACGGTGTATAATATCTTTACTTAACACAATTTTATCACAGTTTAATACCCGCATCCATCACGTTCATTCGAGTTTGTTCAAAATAAATTCTCGTAACGAGTAATGTCCCAGACCAATCACATATTATTATTGCACAAAATGTACATGCTATTATATAGTCTAA
This sequence comes from Datura stramonium, assembly GCA_018107945.1. NCBI lineage: Eukaryota > Viridiplantae > Streptophyta > Magnoliopsida > Solanales > Solanaceae > Datura > Datura stramonium. The sequence goes on along the minus strand of JACEIK010000376.1, from coordinate 119,646 downwards.
TCCCTCTAGACCATAACCTACCTCAAAGTTTGGATATGGAACATCGGCTACCTAGTGGAGCCTTGCTCTTTCGACGATTTGGAGAGTTTGAAATATACATCAACAATGTAGAATAATTCAATTACTTACTCTTCAAATAAGGGTTCTAGAGATCAAACACTTCCCTTCGGGGCACTTTCAAAAGCAAAACCCAATTCCCCCTAGTTCCAGGTCTAAATTCTCGTGTAACCCACATTCTCAAACAAGTAATCCTGTGGGAGTGATCAATACTCCTCAAACCTCAATTCAAACCAACCCATTGAATCCATATACTTCATCCCTAGTCTATCAACCTATGGTTTTCTCAATTCAAAAAATCCCACCATTAAGGGTGCACATAAGCATTCTAAGGTGTGTGCAGCCAATCGAGATAGGGGATCAAGACTCTAACCTTAAAGAGTTCAGCATGCTCGAGAGGAAAAATTCTCTCTCACCTTTACGATACGTAATACCCTGGAAAGGGCCTAGAATAGACAGGGAGTTGAAGTTAGGCACACCCAGAAAAAACTAGAATTTTCACCGGGATGACTCGAGTACGGTCGTGGTGAGGACCTACGACTCATGACTCGAGTCGTGATGAGTTCGGGAGCACAGGTCGTATCACCGGTGGTCCTACAAATTGTGACACCTAGGTACGACTCGTGGTGAAATTTTAAATTAGTGCCCGAGTGAGTCGTCATGGGTCATGGTACGACTAGTAGGATGTAGCAACGAGTCATGATGAGGGAGTGGGTGGTAGGTTGCGGTTGGTATGGGTGGATGATACAGCGAGGCTGTACGATGCGCCCAGGATGGTACTACGAGTCGTAAATGCGAGTCATGGCTAGTCTCCGAAAGGTGAAGAAAATGGTGAGGTGAGCACGAGTCATGACTTCGTGGTACGACTCGTGGTCGGGGACATAACTGCATTTTTAGGGAAAATTTTATTAAAAGACTTTCCTATGCTTTTGGACCTAAACCATGTCGTTTAGCCTAAATTTTAGATGTTTTAGAGAGTTTAACGGTTTTCTCCTCATTCTCGTTCTCCAATTTCATTGTGAGTTCTCTCGAAACCTTAACGAGCTTAGGGTCATTCATTCATCATAGCAGAGTTCGAGGTCCTCTTCTCGGAAATTCTTCACCCGGTATGTGGGGTTTAGCAAGGGGATTGTCCTTCCCTTGCATCACCAAATTCCTCCTCAATTTCTTCTATTAATTTTAAGCCACTGAGCTTTCGAGTATGAAGCATTCATGTTATTTCATTGAATTCACTCGGAAGATGTTGTTTATATTTATTGTTATTATGATGTTCATCGAGTTCCTTATCAAATTTTCGGTGTTATTACAGGTGAATTTAAGCCTAATTTTCAAATAATGATTTTATTTGTTCGGTTCTCTCTAGTGAATGAAGGATGCTTTGAGTTTCCACAGAATTTGAGCAAATATATATATAGAGTTTCCTAGGAAATTTTCTAGAATTTCCTACATATATACATATGTTGAGAAAATATTTCATAAACAAAAATGACTTTTGCACTATTGAATGAAATTCCCACAATTCTTGAAATTTTCCTTAAATTATGAAATTGTACGCGTTGTCGGCACAAATGAGCTCTCTATTAGGGCTTATTAATTTAATCGGTTAGAACACATAACTCTATTAGTCTAGTCTCGTCGAGAACCATATCATTCTGGCACAAACAATTTTAGCAACCTCAAGTTGGATTCCGAGAAAATGTCAACTAATCAGTTTGACTCCAATTTATTTTGAGGTGTTAGTGGTGCCTCCCGGTTTCCGGACTCGGGTCGGATTTCCGATATTTTTTCCATTAGGCGGTCATGATATTCATTCATACTCTAACGGCCCAGGTTTAGTTTGGTGCAGTTGGTTCTCTAGGCAGAGTTTATGGCGCTTCCGAGATAGCGGCTCGGCCGGAGTCTTAGAACTTCCGGTTTCCAAATGCGGTCTATAAGACACTCGAACTCTCGATAGTATCCACAGGTCGGTATAGTCTTGGACCAGGTATCGAAATATCAAACATCATTAGTAGTAGTAATAGGATTATCCGGTGGGAGGCGGGACTTGTACTTAGAAAGGGTGGGGTTCCATTACCCGAGGTTCCAAACTACATTGCCATAAGTAGGTTTTTATTTACTTAGCTGCGGCCCCCTTTTGGCAGTGATTTTCGGTCCATGCGCTATACCCGTATGAGTATATTGAGTCCTAGGCCAAGTGTGTACATTGGAATCCACCTTTAGCTCACGTGATTACCATATCGAGTTATAGTCTCCACTAGTTAGTATAGTTCATTGCTCAGATTCTTCGGTCCAGTTAGTTCAATGCGGCATCTCGGGAATCGGTATTACGGACATAGGGCATGTTTATGACCATGACTAGGGTCATTTTGACCATATTAGTTTTATAGAAGTTGATTTGGTTTCGGCATCTCGGTGGCCATTTCATGTCGTAGTTTAGTTACTAGTTCCTTCATGCCATTTGTGTTTTTTCTAGCATACTTAGTACATTCTAAAGTGCGCGCATACTTTTATCTTTATCATTTCATGATACAGCTACTTACTTGAGTTCTCAGACTCGGCATCATTAGCCAGATTTGCGATCCCGAGATACTCCTGTTGCCGGCGGAAGTGACGAGTCCTCATCATTCGAAGGCCTTGTTTTACTTTCTTTCGGTTGAATTATTATTTTAGTTAGACTTAGAAGAGTTGTGAGCATCCAACAGCTCCCCTCGGTTAGATGGCTTTTAGAGGCAGAGACATGACTTACGGTTTATTGAAATGTTATTTAAGATTTGATCTTTTACTTTTAGACTTGTCTTTCATAAATGATTTATGATATTATTTTAAAGTTAAAGTTGTGCATGTTTATTTAGAATGCTAGTGACTAATAGACCGAGTTAACTTAGGTCACTTGTGGCAAGTACCATGTTACTCCTAGGGTGTAGGCTCGGGGCATGAAAACTTGGTATGAAACCAGCTTTTAGAGTATCCTCGGAAAGGCGAAAGCCGCATTATGTAGAGTCCTTTCATGGGTGTGAAGCGCGCCACTCTTATGACAAGGAGGCTTCGAGATGTTATTAGGAAAATTCCCCTTTTGTTCATGCTCTTTTATCATGCGTTAAGGTCCAATTCGATGGCATCCATCTAAATCATGTTCTATTTCTGTCAATGAGCAATGCCTCCTCGATGTGGAAATGGACGAAGAAGCTAGAAAATGCCATGGGCAGAGCCCACCCGGCTCAGCGGTTCCTCGGGACGACTGCGCGCCTGCCGCCCGGGTCGGGGGCGGCCATTCGGTGCTTGCTCGAGGCAGGTCACGGTCAAGTGAACCGGCCCGGTGGTTCCGGTAGCCCTGAAATGTGGGTGCGGTTAACGCCGGGTGCGGGATTTCACGGATGAACCCTCCAGACTTCATGGAACAAAGGTGGGAGAGGACCCACAAGGCTTGTAGATGAGTCGAAAGATCACCCAAATCATGGGTGTACGGCTCCTCCCGTCTTGCGACCTATTGCCTACGAGCTTAAAGGGGTAGCCTAAGTTTGGTATGGCTTGATGGAAAGGAGGGGCGGTCGGCGAACGGGGCCAGGTTGAGTGGGAGGAGTTTCATACATCTTTTCTTGATAGGTTCTTCCACAAGAGTGAAGGAGGCTAAGATGGCGAGTTTATGAACCTATGGCGGGGGCAACCAAACAGGTGGAGGAGTATGCTCACGGAGTTTACTGAACTATCGAAAGTATGCTCGGAGATGGTGGCGAACGAGCTCGTATGAAGTTCGTTAATGGAGTGTCTAATATGGTCCTCAAGGAGTGCGGGAGGCTGCGGATGCGATCAAAGACATGGATTTATCCGGCTTAATTATTAAAACTCAACAGTTAGTAAGAATTTAAAGATATGGAGGCGAAGAACGAAGGGAAAGCAGGCGGTCAAATTTTGGCCACAGTGCAGCGGTAGTAGCCGCCCACATTGAGCCGGCAAGCACGGGGCTGACACCCGGCTGGCCAGTGCCCCAACCTTTGATTCCCGCCAAGATCGGAGGGTGGGTCGCCACGGCCTCGATCTCGAGCCCCAGTTCGGGGAAACAAGTATCCGAGTGTGCCCCAAGTGCGGCGAAACCATCCTAGAGGGAGTCTTTACGGGGTGAAAAATTTGTTTTGGTTATGGACGGCTCGGGCATCGACTTAGAAAGAGCACATCGGTAGGGAGAGGAAGATCACAATCCACTATCTCGGCTGACTCCGGTAAGTGAGCCCGGCTCGGCGGAGCCCAGCCCGCCGGAGTACGAGATGGTAGTCAACGCCGGAAATGGTTTATATGCTCTCTCTTCACGTCGGGGATCGGCTCACTGAGCGTGGTTGCTGGTATGTTATGTCTCTTCCCACTGGGCGTATATGCCCTCTTAGTCCCAGGATCTACTCTTTCATTGTAACTCCATATGTAGCAGTCTTAGTTGTGAGACAAGAGGTCCCTATCGAGAATCCCTTTTTAGTCTCCACCTCGGTTAGCTGATCGATTAGAAACCCATTGGTGTATAAGCTGCCGATCTTAGTCTTGAATAAAATCATTCATGTCTTGTAGAGCGTTATGAGTCGACTTCGATCTTATTCTAGTCATGGATTGGTTACACTCACCTTTATGTCTCGGTGTTGCCCAGTAAGTGCGTCGAAGTTCGGTTCCAAATGAGCCGATGTTAGAATGTGGTGGTGCTTGACTAAACATAGAAGGTAGGTTTATTTCCTACCTTAAGGCTCAAATACTCATTTCCAAAGGATGCTTATACCATCTGGTTGGGTCAAAGATTCCAACACTTTGAGACCCTGTATTCAGTCATGTTACACCTAGTAAATTCTTGTATGTAGATACTTTATTCGCATGTTGGTTAAGAGTTTTAGAATGACATACATGCTAGAAAAGGCTCGGGAATGATCGGACAAAGCGCCAAGTCGACGCGTCGCAAGGCAAAATGCGACTAATAAATGCATTCCCGGGAATGCGACTTATAAATGGCATTAGGGAATGCGACTAATGGAAGTCCCAAATTATATAAGCCCCCAACTTCGGTTTTTCATTAAAGTTTATTATAATTTCCGGTGAAAAACAAAGGGTAAGCGAGAGAAGAAGAGGAACTAGGGTTATTTGATAATTTCCTTGGAATTCTGACATCAAACACGATCAAACTCGAATTTATCTATCTGAGGTATTTAAGCGGCAAAAGGAGCATTCCTCTGGTTTGGTTTCGTGAAATTAGAGCGTAGAATCATCGTGCTATGACCCCGAGGTAAAGTGGAATTGCTCCAGAATTAGTGTTGTTAATATACTCCTAGCCCTAAAGTGGTATTTCTCCCTTAGGGACACAGAAATAGTGGTTTTTTTGACCGTTTTCGAACCAAGTCAAAGTTTAGGCTATATATATATCGAAAGTGATGTTTTCTTCTTGAATATTGGTGTATTTAGGAGGATTCTAATTGATATATATATGAATGCGGTTGGAAGAAATAGGCGAAATGCGATCTGACCACCCGCCCATTAGTCGGAAAATCGAAACGAAGGTATGTAAAGCTAATTACTTAAGCAGTTAGTAATCCGGGTATAGTAAATAGCGTGAAATATAGAAGAAAGAATTCAGAAGTCAAGGGCAAGGTCAGGTATGAGTTTAGCAAGCGTGTTTTTGAATTTAGCAAGCATGTTGCAACTGAGATATGTTGAGAATAAAAGTTAGTAAGTAATATCGAGATAGTCGAGATAATATCCCCGAGATACGGTATAGTCGAAGACTGATCGGATAATATCTGAGATAAATTATAGCAGTGATCGAGATGATATCCCAGATATAGTATAATTTTAGTATGAGAATCGGTATAACCTGCAGGTGAGTTCGAGAATAAGTAGAATACGAGATAGTATTTCGGTTCAAGCATGCTTGCTATATGTGATTATTGATTGGTGGGGAACTTGTTTGGGTTATGAAGGCACCCTTTGAGCATCCTCACCTTTGGGTTGGTAAGCGTGACCGACCCACCATGAGGTGGGGATACATCGCTCTACGGAATGGTATGCCGTCCGCAGTTGGACGAAGTTGGGATGGAGCTTTCCCCATATCGGGTGTCGACATGCTTGATCTGAGTTTACCTGTTGTGCACTTCGCCCGGGGATAGATTACAGACCACTTGCTTATTCACAGGTTCTGATTTCTGATGCAGAGTCCTACAGGCTCAGAACCACGATTATTATATCGAGGCCATAGTCATTTGAGAACCTAGGGGGGCTAGTAGGGTGCTTTCGTGGTTAGTAGACGAGTGAGTGATTTATTTTTGGATGGTTTTTAGCAGGGTAGGGGTATATTAGATTGTTTGTTGGTTGGCACCTTAGGCTTATGAAATTTGATGTGAGGTCTTACTTGTTATATATATCTATATATGTTATTTATTAGCTAATAGACGAGCGGATCGCCATTAGGCAAGAGGCCATGTCTGCCTTATTCTCGGTCTGAAGCTTTTCATTTAGATTCTATTAGTCGAACAGGTTTCGGATATCTTCTCATTGAAGTTTCTAGTTATGTTAATTTATATTCGGTTATGATCGGTTGCTTTGCATGCTGGTGCGAGTGGTGCGGCGCCATTTAGGCGTACATTACTTCTCTTGGTACTCATAGATGAGGATCCGATCCTCACGATTCCAGCTGACTCGCCAGAGTCATCGGCTCCTGTCATCAGGAGCTTGATATTGGTGTGGTTGTTTTCTTTTGTTGTATAATACGGGTAGGTCGGGGCCTGTCTGATCATCTTATCAAGTATTGAAATTGCAGTTGTGTATATATCTCCGTGGATTAGTTGTGCCGATCGTGTGTGAATTAGTAGTTTGTTTAGCTTGTTTAGTGTTGATTGTGTTGGCCGGTGTGGGCCGTATTCGAATAGTAGTGGTGACCTTGGTCAAGTAATGTAAAATATTATTATATTGAGTTAGAGTAACTACAAACTGACATGGTGGCCTTATCGGCCCGCATAGGTTTTCCTATATGAGAATGATTACGGTTAGGCGATGTTCTGATGCAATTGGCTATAGGCCTTATCGGTAGGAAGGCTGTATTTACGATCGTCTTGCTGTAGTTGATTCCCACATGAATGAGTTGAGCCCAGGCCCAGGAGCACCGAGATGTGCTTAAGCGAAAGTAGTCCTAGCGATCCGAGTCCTAATAGGGCACCGGGTGCGATCCATACCCCAAGGCGGGCGTGACAAGCTTGGTATCGAGAGGCGGTCGTGTCGGGAGTGCAGGAAATAGTGCTAAGTAGATTCTTGTCTATGGATGTGTTGTGCACCACATACTATGGCGGGGAGAATTTGCCAAGGCATAATAGGATTGTTACTCTTTCTTCATATTCGGTCATGCCATAGAGAACGTACAATATAGAATTCGAGTTAATTTAAAACTTACCATATTCTTTGAATACAAATACAAGTGGACGGTGATATCCTATTCCGAGCGAGAAGATCGAGATATAGCAACGGGAGAGGACACTAGCCGGGTTACAAGGTAATTACGGCGGGAAAGAAGGAGGTATCGGGGGACCTCCCAATGTGAACCTTTATCGGTACCATCCTAGTATATGTCGATAACTTAAGAATAGGAAGTTATAATCATAGCGTACATACGAGTTGATTTATTTGTTTTTATATATATATATATATATATATAAGATCGACTAAGATAATAGACAATATTAGATTATCGAGATAGGTGTGAGAAAGGAAATGTGGGGATTCCCACCTCCATCTTTTAGGATATTGATGCAGAGTTCTATGTTTGGATTTCGTTGCGGTGAGCTATTCCTACCTCTTAGTTTTGATCCCGGTATAGCAAAGGGCATAAGGATTGGAGCGATGTTGCCCAAAGTAAGTAGTAAGTGAAGATGGATTTGTTGATTCCGAAGAAAGTGTGAGAAGTAGTAAGGAGTCCCCATGATTACGTAAGTTGCGCGAACCCTCACGGTAATAAGTAGAGAGAAGCAAGTAAGACCACTAGCTTACTCAAAGTGGGGGTAGAAGATCGTCGGTGATGGACTTCGAGTAATAGTCAAGTTTGAGTCAAAAAAGGCGAGTCACCATAATCGCTAACAACGGCAAGATAGACTCACCCAAGATAATAGTTATGATTTCGATTTAATCTCAGAAAGGTAGGGATCATGTGAATCGGATAGGTTTGTGCAAGCCGAGAAGAAGTATAGGCGGGATTTGACCGGTAATCTTATTAACAATGTAAGGCGGTACCTTGAACCAGGCTCGGCTTAAGCAAGATAAGGGGAAGAAAGCGGAATACCGGATTTTGTGGGGAAATTAGAATCACCCCAGGATGATAGAATATAGAGTATTAAGGACTAAGCCTGGTCAGCCGGTTATGATACAATAAGATTGTGGTTGGAATCTTTGGTACGTCGCCTACGAGAAGTTAAGAAATTGCTGAGCATGAGACTCTAATCTAGTGCGGCTTGGAGATAAGACCCGGTAGACGGTCATGGTCTCTCATTATAATGCCAAGTAAGGCCACGAGATTTGGATGTTGATCCCATGTTTCAAGAATGGAGGAATTTCAAATAGCAGACCATAATTAAAGCGCATATGTTGTTGCTTCTAGAATGGGATGAAAGTCCAATGAAATGATACGAGAGGACAAAGATATCCTTAGGCAGTAGAAGCGGTATATCATGTGCGATGTAAGTAGTGAAGCATGTCGAGATTACGTATCCTTTATAGAAGATTCGGTATGTATTGTACATAGTTGTTGATATATATAATAATACCAGATAATAGATATCTTTGTGTGAGCGCAATAGGTGTTATAATCTCCGCAGTTACGGTTAGCTACTAGGAAGTATATACGGTGCCTTTGCGGACCCTTGCCAAAAAAAGAGAAGGGCGGGTTAAGTGTGATTCACGTATGAAGCCATGGAAACTTTCCTAGTTCTTAGTTTATTGAGTCAATGGACTTATATGTTTTGTTATCGGATCTAGACTTCGAAGCTTACGAGAATTAGTGCTAGGAATCGGGTGGTTAGATGATAAGGGCGCCGATTAGACGGTCTAACGACCGGGCAGCGCCTATATTGAGAAGCATCCCTAAGGAGCCGAGTAATGATATTGCATGTGCTGAACTAGAAATAACAACCGACTAAGCGTACTCTGAGGTTAGCAATGCAGAATTTTCGATTATGTTAGAGGTAATTCGGTATCCATTTTACCAAGCCGTGTAGGTGAGAGTCGGCCTTAGTCAACCTGCTTGAGTTATTATGTGGAATACCCTTGAAGTCAGTCGTCCCAGAGATGCTTAGTGGGTACCCCAAGAAAGGGTCCACATCGGTAGTCGATGACAGACTAGTACTTGGTGGTTCTCGTAAGATATTCGGATACGAGCCCTAGCGGGAGGCTAGTCTTCTGAGAATGGCTCATAAGGCAAGAGAATTTCCCGGAAGCTTGATGGCGCAATCCAAGTGGATACGCATAAGGCGTAAATTGGTAGTACTCTGCTAGCACGGTGTTTAACTAAGACAAGGAGATCGGTAGGGTCCCTATGAAGATCCAGGGACGGATCGCTTGAGAGTAAATCGGACTAAGCACAACTCTACAATTTCTCAATTAGGAGAACAGCAGTTAGCTATCCCAACCCGTGATTATGCATGAGTTACGAATGTCAAGGTAGGACATTTAGAGTATCAATTAGATGCTATGACATTCGTGTCATTCAACCTAGCTATTCCCGAGTTATTCAAGGTTATTGACGGTCATTAGGGATCATGATCATTATCGGGATCCTCCTAATCAGATACGGGCACATGGTGTGCGGACGGTATTCGGGTTATCCCGGCAACAAATGGCCTTAGCATACGGCGAGAGAAGGCGAGATAAGCTCTAGCTATCTTAGGTAGACTACTGTCGGTTTTCTCCGGCATGATAAGCCGTATATTTATCGATTATATGCCAAGTTCTCTAAATGTGAATAATGCAGCTATCAATCAAGAAGGAATGAAACAAGCCATAGTAACAAAGCGCTTGAGCCGCCAGTATGGAGTTTAACGCCGCCTGCCAGCGAAGGCGAGACAATGAGACCGCGCTGATCGCGTTCTTGCTAATGTAGCAAGCAAGACTCAACGGCGACCGAGTAAGAATACGTATGCATAGTCATTGGTGTGAGGTATACAAAGAAAGCGATATCGAAGATCATTTGGTCTAGGCACCAGAGGGCAGAGGTAAGCAGGAAAGTGCCAGTTTTGATAGCGAGGATGAAGTCTTTGCGCGATGTAAAGAATTCGCCTCTGTGTTCCGGATATTTGAACAGCGCAGTTATGAATGAGGTACATTCGCTATTCTCTCCACCCGGGCGTGCGAAAAATGTACTGCCACGATATTAAGGAGATCTTGGTGTCCAAGTATAAAGAGAAATAGCGAATTGTAGCCCAATGTTCCTAGCGCCCTTGAGTAAAAACGGAACACCGAAGCGGCGGGTTAACTGGGACATATTTGTGCCTCTCTGGAAATAGAGACGTGAAATGGACTTTGTAGCAGGGCTACCGTACGGTTATAGACATGATTCCATTTGGGTAATAGTTGTGTTGGCGAATCGGCCACTTCCTTCTAGTGAAAGCTACTTTCTCTGTAGGATTATCTTAAATTGTATATTAAATAATTAGATTACATGGTGTTCCGGTGTCTATTATCTCCGATAGAGGAGCACAATTACAACTAGATTTTGTGAGTCATTTGGGGAGAGGTCTGGGAACCGCAGATTAATTTGAGCATGACATGCCACCCTGGACAGATGAATGAGGTTGAATGCCTTATTCGGACGCTCAAGGATATGCTACAAGCGTATGTGCTAGATTTTGGAGGTAGTTGGGATGAGCATTTGCGCTAATTGAGTTTTCTTATAATAATAGCTATCACTTAGCAATCGAGATGGCGCCCTTTGAGGCATTTGTAGTAATGCGGTCGCCGAGTTGGATGGTTTGGGGAAAGTGGGAAGTCGGCGGCGGTGGGCCAAACATTATTCAGGTTAGAGGACAAAGGTAAAGCATCGAACGCCTACCGGCTCGCACATGTCACGCCAGCCACAGGGGGGTATGATTGGCACACAGTGCCACCCCAGTAGGACTGGGTACCGCTAGCGGTGAGCCTAGACACATCGGTGCTGGCTGTAGCTACGTGCTTGGGTTTACGGAAACAAAGGGCTATATAACGAGTTGTAAACACGGCCTCAGGCCAGCGGGCCTATAGCCACACAATGAAAGCATCAACGGCTAACCGAAACATTCTAATATCAAGGAACTTTATGTGTGGTAGACAAATTTACCGTGTTGTCTAGTCATCTGAGCTTAACATAGGAAAAGCGAAGCTACGTGGCGACTGAGTTACCACTACTATCAAACCTATGGCCCCACCGGCCAACATAAACAAAAAATACTTGACAATAACAATTTGCCACGGCCTCACACGGCCAAACTCGGCCCGACCTGAGGGAGATAATATATACAATGCGCAAGCCTCTATGAGTAACAATAGAAATGATGAGACCAGAGGCCACGAGCCTACCCATCTTGGCCATCAAAAAGGAAAAGAGCTACACCTCTAGAAATCAAACTCCGGATGACAGGCGTGACTCTATAGGCTAAAGTGGAATCACGAGGGATTGCCTCCTCGTCTATAGTACTGCCCAGGGCAAGCAATGCGACGCCCCAGGTGTCGGTGCGGCGGTGCGAGTATGCAAAACGACTAAAATAATAAACGAAAATAGCAACATAACTAGCAAATCATGCGAGATAGCGAATCGAGGAAGGCTGGTATGAGCGAATCATGCTTTTCTTGTCTTGATAGGGCGGAGCGTACTGTAGGCAATTTTTCTTTGTCCTAGTATAGTTAGTATATAGCACATAAATGATAGCAAGTAGCAACGAAAGGCTTGATACCAACCCCATAAGCCGGATGGCGCCAAGCAACAAACAATCTATATACCCCTACAGGGTCAAAACCCATTAAAAATAAGTCACTCCACTCATCGCTCTGGGCTCCTCTGAAACCCAGGTCTCAGGCTCGAAACCTTGGCCTCGATATAAATAGCGTAATGCAGTCGGAGGACTCTGTGCGATGCTGCGGTGAATGGTCAGTTCCCGGAACATTCAAGGAGCTACCTGAAGCAGTGTACCTATTACGGAACACTCAACGGGGAATAACGTAGCAGGCAGAGTACCCTGAGACACATACTCAATAGGGGCAGCCAGTCTTGTAATCTTTGTCCAGACGATATGAAGCTTCATCCCATCTTCGTCAAAGTTTGGGGACGACATGCCACCCCTCGGAGTGGCGTAAACCCACACCCGCTCGAGTGGGCGAGCCGTTACCAATCCCGGGCGGTAGGACGCTCAATAAGGGCCCTCACACCACATTAAGTCTTAACAAACAAATATCACATATAAATAGCAAGCATGTATAAGCTGAAAAGACTATACGAAATTTGAGTTCTTGTTCCAGTCTCTTTACATTATTATCGATTCTTTGCGGTATGCGGTCTGTAATCTTTATCTAGCGCCCAGCTGTCATGCTTGAGGATACTATCTGTCTGAATGGCTGTCTTTGTAGCCAATATCTCATCTTGTACGAATGGCTAGTTTGTAGCCATAAGCTATGCAGATGACTGATGCGTAGCCATAATGCGCTCTTTGTCTGCTCGATTTTACTTTACCAACTTTTATTACGAAAGCTGTTCCTGTTAACATGCTTGCTAATCATACAATAGGCTATCTTGAATGCGGAATGCTAACTCGCCCTTTGGCGTGCTACTAACTTTCGGGCGAGATACGATACGGCAACGCAAACTAGATTTACTAAACTTACTCAATACTCAACATTCAACTCCAGATAATTCAATTCTACGGAGTTTACTATAATTTATACGACTAAAACCTCCCTAACTAGGAAGCTGCTTTACATACCTTAACCTCGAGTTGCTCCAGAAGCTGTTGGACGAGAGCTCAGTCGTACCTCAAGCTATTTCTCCCAAGCTTTGCATTCATATACACGTCAATTAGTACTAAATACAACACTATTAAGGACGACGTCACTTTCGATATAATTATAGCCTAAACTTGGGGCTTATCAAACGGTGGCTTGCTATTTTGGTCGAAGGAAGAAGTATTCTTTGACAGAATGTGACCATGGTTGGACAAGTCTAAAACATATGTGGGTGCTTCAAGCGATTAAATGAAAGTGTTAAACAATCTAGTAGAATGCTCCTGGCGCTAAATACCTCGGTACACGAGGTTAATTTGGATTTGGACTACGTTTGGCACCATAATTGGACGATATTTTGATTTCCCTCTTCGTCTCTCCTTTTTGTTCTCTCATGGTTCTCAGAGCATACCAAATGATATATGTCACTTAAAGCAGAAGTGGGGCTTATATATAATAGACACTATAAATCGCATTGAGAATGCGATTTTATAAAGTCACATTCTGGAATGCGATTTATAAGTCGCTTGTGGCCTTGCGACGCGCCGACTTGGCGCTTGTGGAGTCTTTCCACAGGGCCTTTTTCTAGCATGTGGCTTTCAAATATACTTAACCAACACGCGAATAGGACATCTATGCTCTTTGGGAATTTGCCGGGGTGTAACATTCTCCCCCTTAGGAACATTCGTTCTCGAATGAAAACTATATAGAGGACTACTCAATTAGCTGAACGTTTCTTAGAGAAATTTCGGTAGAGTTTCCCCTATAATATGGACTATCCCAAAAACTGAAACACGAGAAAAGTCCAATCTGTGGTACTCCACACGATACTATAGGATTCATTTGATAGTAAACATCAATCTTTCTTATTTATATATAAACAACTGTAACGTACTGCATAGGTAACAATCTTGACATGCACATTCGCGACTAGGCTTTGGAACAAATGAGGATATCTAGCTTATCTTCCTCCGCCTCCCACGTCATCTCCTCTCGGTTCTGTTACGCCACAATACTTTGGCGAGACGATATCTTTGGTTCTCAATCTACGAATGCATGCATCTAAGATAGCCTCTTGGAACCTCTTCATGAAACCCGACTCTTAGTAACACGGATATCCACGATTTGGAGACGCTCTGGAGTGGTTCTGCTATGCATTTCCTCGACGCAGATACATGAAAGACCGGAATGAATGGATTCTAACTCACGGAGGCAAGTCCAACTCACTTATGCCACTTGGCCCTGTCTTAGCTGAATACGTATGGCGGAGACAAACCTTGGGTGAGCTTACCTTTGCTGAAACTCATCACCCTTTTCATGGGGATAACTTTCAAAAATACCCAATCATTCACCTTCATGAATTACAGGTCTGTGCATTTTTTTGTCTGCATATGATTTACGGCGGCTCACGTGCGGTGTTGACGTTCTAGTAGCTTTACCTTCTCTTGGCTAACTGAACAATGTTTGGCCCAATCATGGCCCGATTCTCTCCTACTTCAAACCTGACCAATAGAGCGTCTGCATTTTTCGCGCAGTATAATTCACCGAGCGCCATCTGGATAGGCGAGTGATATTGTTATTATAGACTTCGATTAGGGTAAATGCTCATCCCGGCTACCACCAAATCTAGCACATGCTGGCAACATGTCTTCGAGCATTTGAATGGTGCATTCGGCTTTGTCATTACGTGGGGGTGGAATGCGTGCTCAAACCATCTGCGTTCCCGGCCTCTCACAGCTTGGCCCCGCCCAAAATCTAGCCGTGGCTTGTGCTCCTGCGTACGAGATGACGGGTCCTTTCCGTGTAATCCTAACTATTTCTCGTACAGTGCGGCATAATCCTCGGCGAGTAGCTCCTTTGGCGAGGGAAATGAGGCGGTTTTGTCGGCTGTCAACTATCACCCAAATGGAATCATGTCTATGCATGGTAATCTGCTACAAAAATCCATGTTTCACTGCTTCCCATTTCGAGAGAGACACAACTATGTCTGAGGTGCTTGCTTTGTTTTAAGCGTTTAACTTTTTAGTTGGCGGTTAGGACCTTTGAGCTACAAATTCGACAATTTCTCTTTTCATACACGGCCGCATTAGTTCTCCTTGATATCATGGTACATTTTTTGTTGCGTAGGGGTGGAGAAAATAGCGGGCGCAATACCTCGTTTATAATGCGTGGCGGAGCCACGAAATATCGGAACAGGCGGCCTTTGTCACAATTTCATCCCCTCGGTTATACAAATCAGCGCTTTCCCTTGATGGATTGTCATAAATTGGACGGTCGGGGTCTCATATTACCGTTCTTTTACCTCCGCGCTAATAGCGACACGGCATTGAATTCTGCTTTACATTGTCCTTCATTTTACGATTACATGACATGGCTAATTGACTAATTGGTGTATTTCTCTGGATAATTCTAGTTGTTCGGCTACAAGTACGCCAAACTCCCATATATTTATGGCTAAGGGCGTTTGTTACTACATTGTCTCTTCTTGATTGATACAAAAGATTCATATTTAGAGAACTTGGCATATAGTTGGCGGTCATGCGGCTTATTATCTTAGGAGAAACCAACGGGTAATCCAGGGTATAGCTAGAGCTTATACGGACTTTTACAGCGCGTACCAAGGCTATTTAATCTTTGGGATAACACGAGCAATAGTCGCACCTTGTGCCTTTATCGTCGAGAGGATCCACGATAATGATCGTGATCTCACAATAATCTGGTACATAACCTTGACCAATTGAATAGGCGGTTGAATGACCCGAATAATGGCGATAGTCTAACAATACCCTAAATGTTCTACTCGAGCATCTGTAGCTCCTGTATAACTGCAGAGTTGTGGGCATATAACCTTGTTATTCTACTTTGAACAACTGTAAAGCTGGGTTTAGTCGGACTTACTCTCGGGCGATCAATCTACGGATCTTCACGGGAGTCTCGGCCTTTGTCTTAGTAAACCTTTGTGCTAGCAGAATACTACCAATTTCTTATGCCTTGTGCATATTCACTTGAATTTATATTCTTGTTCTAGGAGATTCTCGGTCTTATGAGCCACATTTTCACCAGGCGGTGTACTAGGCTTTGTATCGAATATCTTACGAGAACAGTTTGAAACTGAGTACATTGCTTGACTCTAATGTGGACCACTGTGGGGTACCCAGCTGGGTTTGCTCCCGACTCGGAACGGGCGCTTTATCTTGAGGGGGTGTTCCACATAATAACTACTAGGTTGACTAAGGTCGACTCTCGCCTCTGGTGAGAAAAATGATGTACGACCCTTAACATACTAGAAAAATTAGAATATTGCTAACCTCTAAGTATGCCTATTCGGCCTCTAATTTTGGTTCGCACATCAAGTAATATTACTAATCTTTTGGGGCGGCACACACTAATACGGGTGCCGGCGGGTTTCTAGACCATCTAAGCGTACTCTTATCATCTAATGCTGACTCGGGCTACTAATTACAGTAGCTTACGAGCCTAGATACGGCAGCTGCATATACACTTTAGTTATTGTGCAATGTTTGAAATTCCGCCACTCTTGCAATGTGGGGTCAACATTCGAATCTTTTGGCCTTACTTAGCATTATATTAAGAGCCTATGGCTTCTTTGGGTCTTATCTCTAGAGCCACACTAGATTAAGTCATTTGTATCGGTAATTTCTTAACTTCTCCATAAGCGGACATCTGCGGCATTGAACCGCAATCTTCTTGTCTCATAGCGTCGTGCGAGGCTTGGTCAGCAATACATGATACTCTATCAATGCAGGGTAATTCTAATTTCCCAAATGCAGCCATTCTGCTTCTTCCTTTTATCTTGCTGGCGAGCTCACAGGGGTTCGAAGTACTGCCTTTCGTTGCTAATCGGGGTACTGGTCAAGTCTTAGTTCGTATTTCTTCTGGCTTGCAGTCTGACCCATCTCATGACCTCTCTATCTTCCGAGGAGTCATAATTGAATCCGACTATAATCTTGCGGTATGTATTTGCGTAAATGGCGTATATGGCGGATTTTGCCTTTTTCGACTCGAACTTGACTATTCTTGGGCATTCCATCGCGACGAGGTCTTTTACATCGCGGTAAACTAGCGGTCTTACTTGCTCTTCTGCTGTTGCAGGTGAGAGTGCACAGCTCACGCCCAATCGTAGGAACTCTTTGCACTTTCTAGCACTTTGCAGGATCAGCCAATCCCTCTTCACTTACTTTGCTTACTTTGGGCAATTCTTGCCTTAATTCTTATGCCTTTGCGCCCACTGGAATCAAGGTCAAGAGGTGGGAATAACCCCCTTTTTCAACTAAACGAAACATAAAGCGTATTACATGCGGAAAGATGAAGGTGGGAATCTGCATTTCTCTTTCTCATACTTATCCGACAGTCTGATATTGTACGATATATTAATCGAATCTTATATATCTAATAAATAAGCAGCTCGTATGTACATTATGCCGACTTCTTATTGGCGTTATCAGCATTATCGATAAAATGCGGAGATAAAGGTATTATGTTGGGAGAGCCTCGGTACCTCCCTCTGCTAGCGTAATTATCTTATGCTTGGATGGTATCCTCCTGTTTGTTGCTATATCGATCTTACGCTTGTGATAAGGTATTGTTGATGCGCCTTTGTATACGTAACCAAAGAATATGGTAAGTTTTTAGGGACTCAACCCTATCTTGTCTGCCCAGCTCTAAGCACGGCGGCGAGAAGGAAGGGTAACCATCCTATCATGCCTCCTGACCTCCCTACCTATAGTATGTGGTGCAAAACATATCCATAGACAAAGACTCTACATAGCACGAAACTGCCGGTCTCCACAGGACACGGCTTTGCTCTAAAACCAAGTTTGTTACGCCCCTTACAGGGAATTTATGACCTTTGGTGCCCTAGTAGGACTGGACTACTAGTGGCTTTAGACATCTGTCGGTGCTGGCTAGCTCGTCTCGGAGTTTTACGGAAACAAAGGGCTATATAACGGTAGCAAACACGGACCTCTAGGCCAAGCGGGCTATAGCCACACAATGAAAGCATCAACGGCTAACCGAAACATTCTAATATCAAGGAACCTATGCGGGTGACAAAGCCACCATCTTTGTCACAGTCATCCCGGGAAACTTAACATAGGGAAAAGCTTGGAAAGCTACGTGACTGACAAAGGTCACCACTACTATCAAACAATGGCCCCACACGGCCAGCATAAACGAAATACTAAACGGCAATAACAAAGCTGCACGGCCTCACCCGGCCAGGCTCAGCCCGACCACGAGAGAGATAGCCCGCCACTGTCACACGCAAGCCTCACATGAGTAACAACAAAAATGATGGGACGGGGGCCCAACCTACCCATGCGCCCATCAACAAGGAAAAGAGCTACACCTGCAGGAAATAAGACTCCAGGATGACAAGGCGATGACTCTATAGCCAGCTGGAGATCACAGTGATCGCCTCCTGCGTCACATGAGTACTGCCAGGCCCAGTAATGCGGCGCCCCACTTGGGGCGTCGGTAAAAGCTGGTACTGAGTATGCAAAAGAAACTTAAATAATACAGCGAAAATAGCAACATAACTAGCAAATACGCATAGCAAGAGATAGCTTGAATCTGAGGAAAACTGGTATGAATTGAATCATGCTTTACTGTATTGTTAGGGCGGGCGTACACAGCAGGCGGCTTTGTTGTCTAGTAGCTAGTATATAGCACATAAATAGATATACAAGTAGCGAAGCAAGAGCCATTACCAACCCCCATAAGGCGGATGGCGCCAAACAGAAGCAAACAATCACATATGCCCCTACTAGGGTCAAAACCGGCCAAAAATAAGTCACTCCACTCAAGCTTAGTTTAGGAGATCCTGCAGAGCCCCAGGTCTCTGGCTCGGGCCTTGGCCTTCGATATAAGAAATGGCAGGTAATGCAGTGGGAGGATTCTTTGTACGGTCTGCGACGAGATAAGTGCAGTTTCCTCAGACACTCAACGGAGTCTACAAGCTTGAGGCTGTACCTATTCCTAGAACACTCAACGGGAATATACGTAACTGGACGATACCCTAGACACGCTCTCCAGCAGAAATTTGTCGGTGCGTAATGCGTCGGAAGCTGATATGGGGAAATCTTCATCCCATCTTCGTCCAAGGCCCAGGGACGACATGCCACCCCTCGCAGTGACGTAAGCCCACCCGCTCGGTGGCGACACGATTACAGCCCAGGGCGGCGAGGACTGTAAGGGGCCCACTCAGCGCCACATTAAGTCTCAACAAACAAATAGCACATATAAATAGCAAGCATGTATAATTGAAAGACTATCTGAAATATGAGTTCTTATTCGATCTCTTTACGTATTATGCGATTCTTTGCGGTGTCGGTCTGTAATGCTTTATCTAAGCTTAGCAGCTGTCGTAGGCAAAGGATACTATACATGCGAATGGCTGTCATGTGAGATCTTATCTGTCGAATGGCTAATATGTAGCCAATATCTCATCTTGTACGAATGGCTAGTTTGTAGCCATAAGCTATCTACGGATGACTAGTACGTAGCCATAATGCGTATACATGCGATTTTACTTTACCAACTTTTATTCGAAAATCTATTTCTTTTTATTCTACAACATGCTTGCTAATCATACGATAGACTATCTTGAATGCGGAATGATATCTCGCCATTTGGTATTGCTTTACTAACTTTGATTCTGAGCCACGATACGGCAACGCAAACTAGATTTACTAAACCTCGATACTCAACATTCAACTTTCAGAATTCCAATTACGGAGTTTACTATAATTATCTGACTAAAACCTCTAACTAGCAGAAATTGCTTTACATACCTTAACCTCGAGTTGTCAGTCGGACGAGCTCAGTCGGTACTCGGCTATTTCTCCCAAGCGCATTCATATACACGTCAATTAGTACTAAATACAACACTGGCTACGAAAGGGCAGCGTCACTTTTGATATAATTATAGCCTAAACTTAGGCTTATCGAAAACCGGTCGAAAAACTTCTTATTTTTCGAAGTCCGGAAAGGAGAAGTATTTACTTTACGGCTAGGAGCACATAGACACTAACTTGGAGCAATTCTACTTACCTTAGTCAGGTAGCTCGGCGATTAGGTCGTAGTATTTCGCGAAACAGATAATTGGGAATGCTCCCTGTTTGCTAAATACCTCGGTACAAGTTATTTGGATTTGGACGTTTGGCACCATAATCGGATGATATTTTGGTTTCCCTCTTCGTCTCTCCTGATTCTCTCCACAGTTACGGAAATATCAAATGACATATGTCACTTAAACAGAAGTGGGGCTTATATATAATAGACAACATAAGTCGCATTCTGGAATGCAATTTATAAGTCGCATTTTGCCTTGCGACGGCCCAACTTGGCGCTTGTCTAGATCTTTCCGAGCTTTTCTAGCATGTATGGCTTTCAAATACTCTTAACCAATAACGCGAATAGACATCTATGTAGGGAATTTCACAGTGTAATAACCTGAAGCCTTGAAATCGTATGCGATGTGCGCGCAGGGAACACAATTTGATGTGAATGGCTGGGTATTTATGAAAATATCTCCAATGAAAAGGGGTGATGAGGTCGACAAAGAAAGGTAAGCTCGGCTCGAGATTTGTTGGGCCTTATCGGATTCGTCGAAGGATAGACCAAGTGGCATATGAATTGAACTTACTGTGGGAATTAGAATCCGTTCATCCCGGTTTTCACGTATCTATGCTAGGAAGTGCATCGGAGACCCATCTAGAAGCAGTCAGTCACAAGGATATCTAGGTTACGGAAAGAGCTAGCCTGAAAGAGATTCTAGTAGCTATCTTAGACGAGACGAGATTCGTAGATTGAGAACCAAAGATGTGCGTGCAGCAAGGTGCGTAGGCGTAACGAGGCAGGAGATGACTTGGGAGGCGGGAGGAAGATATGAAAACAGATATCTCCTTATTTAAGCCTAGTCGGTCAAGAGGTATGTTAGTATTGTTATTTTATGCAGTGCCTTATAGTATATGTATAAACGAGATAATCGATTCCAATCTTTCATGTGATGAATACTATAGTATTGTGTGGGTACATGTATTGGACTTTACTTGCATTTCGGGTTTTAGGATAGTCTATATTACGGAAACTCTGCAAAATTTTTCTAGAAATAAGTTGAGTAAGTTGGGAATTCCTACAGATAGAGTTTACATTGAGGACGAATGTTCTTAAGGGAAATGTTACACCCCTAGTAAATTCTTAACATGTAGATGGCCTATTCGCATGTTGGTTAAGAGTTTTAGAATTCCATACATGCTAGAAAAAGGCTCGGAGAATGATCGGACAAGCGCCAAGTCGGCGCGTCGCAAGAAACAAATGCGACTTATGATTTAATTATATAAGCTAACTTTGGTTTTTCATTAAAGTTTCTTATAATTTTCCAGTGAAAAAGCAGAGGGTAAGCAGAGAGAAAGAGGAAGGAGGGTTATTTGATAATTTCCATCAGATTACGCTGTCAAACACGATCCAAACTCAAATTTATCTCCCGAATGCAGAATTGTTTAGCAACAAGGAGCATTCCTCGGGTTTAGTTTCGTGAAATTCGGCCGGCGAATCGTCGTGCTCTAGGCCAAGGTAAGTGGAATTTCTCCAAATTAGTGTCAATATACTCCTAGCCCTAAAGTGAGTATTTCTCCCTTACGGACTTTGGCCAGTTTTTGACCGTTTTCGATAAGCCTAAGTTTGGGCTATATATATGCTCGAAAGTGATGTTTTCTTCCGAGGAATATTGGTGTATTTAGTTCTAATTGATATATATATATATATGAATGCGGTTGTAAGAAATAGGTGGAAGTCTTGTAGAGCCGCGTTAGTCGGAAAAATCGAAGCGAAGGTGTGTAAAGCCAATTTCCATTGACGAGTTAGTAATCCCGATCACAGGTAAATAGCGTGAAATATAGAAGAAGAATTTGAGAAGTCAAGAATTGAGTCCAATATGAGTTTAGCAAAGCGTGTTTTGAATTTAGCAAGCATGTTTATAATATTATGATATGTTCACAATAAAAGTTAGTAAAGTAATATCACTTGATCAGATAATATCCCGAGATACGAGTATAGTTAGACAGTCGAGATAATATCTCAGAATCTGATATAACGAGCATTGAATGATATCCCGGAATACAGTATAAAATTCGGTATGAGAATCAGTATAACACAGAAAAGAGTTCAAAATGAGAAATCGAGAATACAGATAGTATTTTGAGTTCAATGCTTTTATATATGTGATTATTGATTGTTGAGACTTGTTTGTGTTATGAGGAGGCACCCCTTTGGCGTCTCGCCGCCACAGGTTGGTAGCGTAGCCGACCCCGGTGGGAGTGGGGATACGTCCTCTCCAAGTGGCATGCCGTCCCGTGATAGGAAGAAGATGGGATGGAGCTTTCCCCATATCGAGTGATCAACATAAGCAGTGCGGTTTACCTGTTGTGCGCTTGCGCCCCGGGGGCAAATTACGAAATACACACACGATTCTGATTTACAATTTGATGTGAAGAGTCCTATAGGCTCGAACCTGATTATTTATATAATTTTTCTTGCAGTGGAGACCTAGGGCGGGTAAAGGTGCTCGTAGTTAATAGGCGAGTGGAGTGATTTATTTTTGGATGGTTTGACTTTAGGGTAGGGGTATATAGATTGTTTGTTTGTTGGCACCTTACGCTTATAGAGTGGTATTGGTCATGATTGTTATATATATGTATGTATATATATGTTATTTATTAGCTAATAAACGGCCAGATCGCCACGTTGAAGGTATGCTCACCTTATGTCTCAGTCTGGCTTATTTGGTCCCATTAATTCGAGACGATTTCGAGATATCTTCTCTTGTTGAAGTTTCTAGTTATGTTGTTTATATTCGGTTATGATCGGTTTGCTTTGCATACTCGGTACAGTGGTGCGCGCCGTTTGGGGCGCTGCATTACTTTACTGCGAGGTACTCATAGATGGTCCGTCCCTCGATTTGACGGCTCACTTAAGAGTCATCGGCTCTTGTCATCGGGCTTGATATTGAGAGGTGTAGTTCATTTTCTTTTGTTTATAATACGGGTAGGTCGGGGCCCTGTCCCAGGCCATCTCCTCGATATTCTTAGAGGAAACTGCAAATTGTGTATATATATCTCCTATATGGTTAGTTGTGCCGATCGCGTGGGGCCGTGCATTTGTTTAGGCTGTTTAGTGTTGTTGATTGTGTGTTGTCCATGTGGGCGCGTATCGAGATAGTAGTGGTGACCTTACTTGGGTCACGTAGTGTGCGGTATTCATTATGTTGAGTTAGAGATAACTAGACAGCATGGTGGCCTTGTCGGCCCGCATAGGTTTCCCTATATAAGAATGATTACGAGGATTTAGTGATGTTATAGTACGGTGGCTATAGGTGATCATTTGGAGAGCTGTATTGACCAGTAGTTATATAGCTGGATTGATTCCATGAATGCGAGTTAGAGCCCGACCCGGGCACCGAGATGTGCTTAGGCATAGTAGTCTGCTTGATCCAGGTCTAATAGGGCACGGAGTGCAGTCATACCCAGAAGAGGCGGGGCGTGACAAGTCGATTCCGAGTTGTGATTGAGTTTCCAAATGTCTTTCTGAATATCTTCCGAGTTCCCCCGAATGGGAAATAGACTTGAGTAGATCTCCTTCCAAACACTCAACCATCTTCATTCCTCCCTTACAGAATGGCTCGAGTGACAAGGAGTTGAAGGAGCTGACTAAAAAGTCTTCTTCTTGACAAGAGGTTTTATGAGACCCGGCATCTCTCCACTGGTGCTCCGATTACTTTATTCGTGCGTAAAAAGGACGGTACCTCAGAATGTGCATAGATTCTGATCGGCCGAACAAGGTCACGGATTAGAACGAGTGCCCTTTGCCCTAGTGATTAATCTATTTGACCAACTTCAAAGAGCAGTTGCTTTTCCAAGATTGACCTCGAGATCGGGGTACCATCAATTAAGGGTTAGGAGAGAATGACATACGCGGCTGGAGCTCGGTATGTTCCTACGAGTTTGTGGTGATGACTTTGGGTTAACAAATGCTCGGCTGACCTTCATGGACTTAATGAGCTTGAGGGTTTTCAGTAGTACCTAAAATATATTCGTCATTGTATTCGTGATTACATTACGGTATACTCTAGAAATGAAGAAAAGCATGCAAATCACTGAGGATAGTGCTACAAACACTTTCGGGGACCGCCAATTATTTGCCAAGTTCAATAAGTGTGAATTACAGTTTGAAGGTTGTGGCGTTAAAGTCGTGGTGTCGAGGTGAGTGGATACAAGTGAGTCCTCACAAGATTTCCATGATGGATTGGCCCAGGACCTACCTCTCCTATCGGGATAAGAGATTTTCTTGGGCTTAGCAAGCTATTAAACGGTTTATTGAAGGTTTCTCCTCATGCATCCCCTCTAACCAAATTAACCCAGAAGAAGGTAAAAGTTTCCAGTAGTCGAGATGAGTGTGAGAAGATTTCGGGAGTTGAAGACTCGACTCACTGCAAGCTCAGTTTTGACCATTTTTGCCGAAGGAATAAATGGGTTTGTAGTATATTGTGACACCTCGAGTTGGACTTGGTTGTGTTATGATGCGGCGGGGCAAATTGATAGCCTATGTCTCTACAAACTGACTCAAGATTCATGAGAAGAATTATCCAACTCATGACTTAGAGTTGGCCCATTGGTGTTCGCGTTGAAAATAGGAGACACTGCTTATGCGGGCTCACGTGGATGTGTTCATAGATCACAAGAGTCTTCGGTACATGTTCATCTTAGAGACCTAAACCTCCGACGAGAGAAGGTGGTTAGAGCTCTGACGATTATGACATGAGTGTCTTATCCCACAGGCCAAGAGGCCAATGTGGTGGCTTACGCCCTAAGCAAGTGGTCTATGGGAAGTGTAGCTCACATTGAGGAAGGCAATAGGGAGCTAGCGAAGGCGTTCACACGAGCTATCCAGGTTAGGGGGTGCGGTTAGTGGATTCAACTAAAGGTGGCGTGGTAATGCAAAAGTGGGTTGGATTCGTCCTTAGTAGTAAGTTAAGTCAGAGACAAGATGAAGACTTCAGGTTCTACTTAAAATCAAGGAAGTGGTTCTTCGAAAGGAGGTTGAGGCTTTCTCCCAAGGGAGATGGTGTGCCGGTACCGGGCGGTGTGCGTGCTAGATATTGGTGAGTTAAGACCTTGAGATTTTGGGTGAGGAGCACCATTCAAGGTATTCCATTCACCCTAGTTCTACTAAAATGTCTTAGTGATTTGGGGACATTCTTGGTGGGAGTACCATGAAAGGGCATTACGAATTCGTGGCTAAGTGCCCAAACTACCGTAAGTCAGGTAGAACACTAGAGACCGAGGAGGTATGACCCGGGGATATCGACATACCCACCTAGAAATTGGGAAGAGGTAAATATGGACTTCATTGTAGTTACCTCGGACTCCTCGACGGCGCGAGCTCAATGCAGGTAAGAGTAGACCGAATGACTAAGTCAACACATTTCCTTCTAGTCAAAACCACAAATTCGGTTAGGGATTATGCTAAACTTTATATATAGGAGTTAGTCAGACTCCGTGGGGTGACCTTATCAATCATTTTCGAACGGGAGCACGATTCATGTCGCACCACGGGGAGTCTTTTGAGAGGGACTTGGCATTGGAGTCAAGCTTAGTACGGCTTTTCACCGCAGGCAGATGGGCAAGGCTTGAATGGACTATTTAGACTCTAGAGGATATGTTAAGAGCGTGCGCGATCAATTTTAAGGGTAATTGGGATGACCATACGCACTCTTATCGAATTTGTATTACAACAACGACTACCATTCGACATTTAGATGGCCTAGTTTGAGGCATTGTATGGTAGAAGGTGTAGATCTCTGGTACAGTTTGAAGTGGTGAAGCTACACAGTAGGGCGAGACTCGGTTCACGAGGCAATGCGAAAAGTTTAGCTCATTGGGGAGAGATTGAAAACAACTCGAGCCGCCAAAAAATCATCTTAGATGTGCGGAGAAGAGAGTTGGATTTTGCAGTGGATGATTGGGTGTACCTAAAAACTTCACCCATGAAAGGAGTGATGAGGTTTGGAAAGAAGGGGAAACTTAGTCCAAGGTATGTGGGACCTTATAGAATTTTGAGGCATATTGGCAAGGTAGCCTATTAGCTAGAGTTACCTTGAGAACTAGCGATTTGTATATCCAGGTTTCCATGTATCACTTTTGAAAAAATGTATCGAGAGATCCAACCTGCAGCCCAATTTGCCATTGGATAATGTGGCAATCAGGATAGCCTACTTCTATGAGGAGGTACCGATCCAGATCCTTGACCAATAGGTTCGTAGATTGAGGAATAAGGAAATAGCTTGATTAAGGTTTTATAGAAAGCAAGTTGAAGGAGCCACGTGGGGCGGGCGATGTGAGGGCAAATATCCACTTGTTCTCTGCAGGCTGCATTTAGGTTTGATATGTGAATTGTGTTTTTAGACTGCACTAGTTGTTAGAATTGAAGTTCATGTAAGC
This sequence comes from Datura stramonium, assembly GCA_018107945.1. Lineage (NCBI taxonomy): Eukaryota > Viridiplantae > Streptophyta > Magnoliopsida > Solanales > Solanaceae > Datura > Datura stramonium. Next base: position 93,106 of record JACEIK010000376.1, on the reverse strand, counting down.
TTAGAATTTTCTTTCGACTTTAGTTGTGTTTGTGAAAAGCAAAAGTTCAGTTCGAGTTATATTCTCGAAATGGAGATAGTCATTTCGGTCGTTTTGAAGTTGTATGAGTAGTACTTGAATACCTTGATTGTTATTTTACGGTGGCTATGAGTTTTCTAACATTCGAGGATGAATGTTTCCAAGAGATATATTGTAATGCCTCGAAAGGGACTAGAATGACCAGGGAGTTGAAGTTGGAAGGCTGAGAAAAACCCTGAAATTTTTCACCGGGATAACTCGGTGCAGTCGTGGTGAGTACCTCCGACTCGTGACTCGAGTCGTTATGAATTCGGGAGCCGAGGTCGTATCACGAGTGGTCCTATGAATCATGATGCGCGTAGGTGCGACTCGTGGTTGAGTCGTGGTGAAATTCTCGGTGGTGCGAGTGAGTCATCACGGGTCATGGTACGACTTGTAGGATGTGCTTGACAAGTCGTGATGAGGAGTCGTGGGTAGGTCATAGTTGGTATGGTTGGATGATACCACATTGGCGGATGCGACGCGTGGGATGGTACTATGAGTCGCCAAATGCGAGTAGTATCCCGAGTCTCCAAAGATTGAAAGAAAATGGTGAGTGACACGAGAGGTGACCAAGAGTCGTGACTTCGTGGTACGACTTGTGGTACGAGTCGTGGTCGGGGACAAATTTGTTTTTCGAGGGAAATTTCATTAAGGGCAAATTCAACTTTCCTATGCTTTTAGACCACCTAAACCATGTCGTTTTAGCCTCAATTTTAGGCGTTTTTAGAGAGTTTAAATGGTTTCTCCCTCATTCTCACGTTTACTCTGACATTTCATCGGCAGTTCTCTCAACAAACCCTCTAGCCAGGGCTTAGGGTCATTCATTCTTCCATGCTTGATCCAGTCTAAAGCTTCTCCTAGAAATTCTTCACAGTATGTGGGGTTTAAGAGGATTGTCCTTCCCTTGTCCTCAATTCTCCTCAATTTATTCTATTATTTTAAGCATGAGCTTTCAGTATGAGAAAGCATTCATGTTATTTCGTTGAATCTATAGTCTTTTATATTTATTGTTATTATGATGTTCATCAGTTCCTTATCAAATTGCCAGTGTTATCACAAAGGTGAATTTAAGCCCTAATTTTCGAATAATGATTTTATTTGTTCAGTTCTCTCTAGTGAATGAAGGATACTTTGAGTTGAAATTTTCTAGATTTCCTACATATATGTTGAGCAAATATTCCAAAAACAAAAATGAATTTGCCTTTGTTGAATGAAATTCCCATAATTCTCGAAATTTTCATATATTATGAAATTGTCAGGTGTTGTCGGCACAAATGAGCTCTCCCATTAGTTGTTAGTATTTAATCAGTTAGAACACGAACTCTATTAGTCTAGTCTCGGTGAGCCATATCAGTCTAGCTTCAAACAATTTTAGCAACCTCGGTGTTGTCCGAGGAAAATGTTTAACGATCGGTTTTGAAGCTCCAATTTATTTTCGAGTGTCAGTGGTGCCTCCAATTTCCTGATTGGATTTAGATATTCGATCCATTAGGTGGTCATGATATTCGATCATAGCTTTGGCTTGACCCAGGACCCCCCGTTTATTATTAGTTGGTTCTACAGACGGTTCTGAAGCTTCTAGATAAGCAACTCGACAGAATCCTAGAATGCGGAGTTTCCAAATGCGGTCTATAAGACGCTCGGGAACACTCGCGGTATCACGATTCGGTATTGTCTTGGACCCCGTATCGAGCTATCCACTTGTCGTGGTAACGGTAATAGGATTATCTAGTGGGAGGCCGGGGACTTGGCAAGGGTCGGGTTCCGGCGCACCCGGGTTCCGAGACACGTTGCCACGCGTAGGTTTTATTTAATTGGCCTAACGGCCCCTTTTGACGGTGATTTTCACGAGTCCACGCCTTTATACTGGCAAGGGTATGTTGGATCTTACCAACGGTATGTACATCGGACTCCGTTTTAGCTCACGTGGTTATACGTGGGGTTATAGTCTCCACTAGTTAGTATAGTTCACTCTCGAATTCTTGATCCAGTCGGTTGATAGGTATCTGAGACTGTTAATAGAGACATAGGGCATGTTTATGTCCATGTGGGAGTCATTTTTGACCATATCTAGTTTCATGCAGTTGATTTAGTTTTAGCATCTCCCAGTTGTCCATTTCATGTCATTCCAGTTCAATTACTAGTTCCTTCCCATGCCATTCGTGTTTCTCTCACATGCACAGTACATTCAAAGTAGTGATGCATACTTTTATGTTGTATCGTTTCATGTCTGTTGTAGGTTCCCGGAACTAAAGCATCATTAGCAGTTTGAATCACTGATACTCCTACTGCTTTGCCAGTAGGCATGAGTCCTCATCATTTAAGGGCCTTATTTTACTTTCTTTCGGTTGAATTATTATTTCAGTTAGACTTAGAGTTAGCCCAGGGCTTGTCGACAACTCCTCAATTAGATAGCTTTCGGGGAAAACATGACTTCTGATTTATTCGGTGTTATTTAAAAGATTTGATCTTTTACTTCCCATTTTGTCATTCATCGTGTTTTATAATATTATTTCAAAAGTTTCACTGTGCATGTTGAATGCTGCCTGTGGACAGAAGTGATACAGACCATATTGCTTCAAGTAAGTTACTCCCGAGTGTAGACTCGGGGCACATGATCACTTTTGGAAATAATGGAGTAAATCCTAGAAATTTCATAAACCCACTTTCTGATTCCGGTCGTCCGCTTTGCCGGCTATTACATTTCATTGCTGCAGACCCTACATTCGGTTAAAAAGAAGCATTGCGGCGAATCCGTCGATTAATTTCCCAATCCGTTATGGAGGAACTCCGGCCAGGTCACCACGGTCTCCCTTTGCAGTGAACATCCTACCCCTTTCGCGGTCCCAGAAACTAGTAGCTCCCTCCAAAAGTCAATTTTAAACATTTAACTAATTTCACACCCAATTCTACATATTCTAGCTTCTTTTTTGGGGTGTTCTAAATTACGCTCCTGGCTAACGACGCACGGTCGTTTACATCATGCACATGTGTAAGCTAACACTAAGGCATATATATATACATACATATACATACATATATATATATGCCGGGAAAAAACTAAGTGATTGATTACCTAAAGCGAGATTTCTAAAAGTTACATGTTTCAACATTGTCAATGGGTCGCGTCTCACTCGTTTAACATAAGTAGTATTACGGCTTTGAGGCATTAAAGAATACTCTTTCTAACTGATACTATTAGATAATTATCAGAAAACATGTACAAGTTTCATTAGCATAGCAAAGTTTAAACAATCAAGTAGATCAGACATGTAGAAAATCAATTTCAACTAACTACAAAAACACTATTATTGAAATGAAGAGACATAAATAAATGCATAAACTCTTCAATTTTGCGCCTTATAAGCCATAATTGGGTGCACTAGAAGTTCTATGTTGCTATATAGATTTAATACTTGCCAAACGGTACTTCAACTTCTCAATAGAAGTACTCCACCAATTTGTTGTGCATTTATTAAAATAATCTTAAAGATATCAGCCAGTGTAAGGATCTCCTAGTTGATTCTTTACTACAGAAGTCTCCTAAACTATCGAATCCCATACAAAATTCTTATCATCATTAATAGAAAATAATGAAAGAAAAATCTGTTTGCGAGGCTTTGACGATGTCATCTATTATTTCAAAGTTCAGTAGAGGTTCATCTCTTGTATACTGATAATGTCATACTTCTTAAAGTTTGATATAAAATACAACACCAAAATTATACTTCATACTAAAGCAAAAAGGATATTTCTTGACTATTCTTTCAGCAAAACAAATTGATACATTTTCAGACAATTATCACCTTCACCTTGTAGGATAATATTAAAAAGACACTTACTGTGATAGTTGGGTGAGCTGGTTGAATTCCCAAAGCAAATGAAACCCAGTACAGTCAATACAACACCAACTATACTATCTCACTTTCACATCAAGTACTTTATCTGTAAGTATCAATAACAAATAATAGTCAGCAAGAATCTCAACAATATAACTGATAATGTAGTAAATATAATTATGATTTGTGTAACTTTAAGGACTATTGCTGCACTAAGGAAGATGTCAGTGAGAAAACACAAAAATCTTGAATTTTCATCTAGAAAACATTTGAAGGCAGTTTTCTACACCAAATAAAGAAAACCTCGTGATTACCACTTATAGCTTAAAGAATTATTTCATACATCTATGAAGGTAAGTATTATATCATGTCATGTACTGCATTATCCGGGGAAGCATCATATGCAAGCAGTTCATTAATTCCTCCATGTCCTGTATAAAGAAAAAAATTTATCTAAAGAAGGCATCCCAAATGATTCAAAATAATGCATGAGACAAGGTATCAAATTCATGAAAACTACACATAAAGAACAAAGAAATAGAAAAGGATAAACAAAAGGAACTATGAGCTGCAATAGAGAACAAAGTTTGCAATGTGTATGAGAGAGAGAGAGAAAGAGAGCCAAATAGGTCAATGCTCTCCACAGTTATGCTGCACATACAAAATCTAATTTTTCTTTTTAGTAATAGTGGGTAATTGTACAAGCAATCTCAATTTTCACAAAGAAATTTGAGGTGCAAAATGGTGATAGCAAAAACAACACCACTCACATTGAAAACTATTATTACTCAAAAGAGGACCCGGGTGTTTAATGCATAAAAAAAACTCTGAGATTTTCTTTCCTAGAAAGCATTGTCATCTCATACTCCCTTGTTCCAGTAAATGTGACCACATTATCATTTCATACTCCCCTTCTAGATATGATCAGTTTGAAAATAAGAGGTATTTGTAGCTGATATTAGAAAGTAGAAATTAGAAGAAAGAAATAGGTACCTAATTAAAAGTAATACTAGATAAATCATTAAGGTAGAACTAAATAAAGCTATGAATCCAACTCTCCTTTAAGTGTCATGGTATCTGCTGGAAGAATCGTTATGATACATGCTAAATGTTATAAAACTTATCATGTTTTGAATAGACCAGCAATATATGAAAAGCTTATTTGTTACACCTAGTAAGATTTCCGGCATCTAAATGGCCTATTCGCACGTTGGTTAAGCATATTTGGAAGCCATACGTGCTAGAAAAGGCCGAGGAGGATGGACGTCGGCTTTGTCGAACCACCGGAAGGCGCGGGCGAGCCCCTCCGCGATAGCGCCGTGTCACGGAGGTAGGGCCACTGCAGCGTTGGCTCAAGTGATACGTTGGGCTTTTGTCAGACCCAAGTATATAAAAACCCACTTCGGTTTTAAGTGATATATTCCATTGAAATTTCAAACCATGAAACGAGAGAGACGAAAGGAGATATATATTATGCTTTGATTACGGCGCAACGTAGTCTAAACTCAAATTAGCCTCGAATACCCAGAGGTATTTAGCGGCCCAGGGAGCATTTTTACGGATTTTGTTTCGCGAGAAATACGGCGAGCGAATCGTCGAGATCTTAGAACTAAGGTAAGTAGAATTGCTCCAAACTAGTGTCAATGTTAACTTTAGTAAAGTGAATACTTCTCCACTTATTGGACCTCGAAAAATAGCAAGTTTTCGCTAGTCTTTCGATAGCTATTTAGGTTATAATTATATCGGAAGTGACGTTGTCTTTCAAAATAGTGTTGTATTTAGTACTAATTGACGTGTATATGAATGCGGTTGGGAGAAATAGCGAATCTTGTAGAGCCTCATCAAGACGGTCGGATAACTCGGGATGGAGACATGTGGAGTAGTTTCTTCGGCAAGTTAGTAAGCCTTAGCTTTGTGGAATCATAGTAAACTCCATAGTGAGTTCTCGGAGTTGAATGTTGATGCGAGTAAGTTTAGTAAATGCGGTTTGCGTGGCGTATCGTATTGTTCCCAGAAAGTTAGTAAAGCATCTCAAAGAGCGTTAGCATTAAGGTCAAGCATAGCCTATTGTATGTTTAGCAAGCATGTTGTAAATAAAAAGAAACAGATTTTCGAAATAAAGTTAGTAAACAAATCGAGATGAACGAGCAGTATTATGATTTATAGACTAGCCATTCAAACGAGGCAGATAACTACGAGATTAGCCATTGGGACGGATAGTATCACAGAACACGGATTAGCCATCGGTTAAAGAAAGTCGGAACGGGAATCGGATTCGAGATAGTCTTTTCGAGTTATACGGCATGCTTCTTTGTTTATATGTGCTATTTGTTTGTTGAGACTTGATGTGGCGTAGGGCCGCAATGGCGTCCTAGCCGCCCACAGGTTGGTAATGATGTCGCCCGCGAAGCGGGTAGGTTTCGTCACTCAGGGGTGGCATCTTTGTCCCGGCTTGGGCCGAATATGGGATGAAGCTTTCCCCATAGCGTTAAATCAATTCTGATTCTCCTGACTTGTTCGAAGCGAGTGGCTCTATTTGTTTCGGGTATTTGTTGAGTTCAGGGGAACCAGACCTATCTGTTACGAGACTTGTACATGAGTCCTCCAGGCTTAGACATAGTTACTTATATCGGAGGCCGAGCGGCCAGGCGAGGGCGGTAGAGGCTCAGTGACGGTGGTGAGTGACTTATTTTTGAGCTGGTTTTGACCGGGTAGGGGTATATAGATTGTTTGTTTGCTTGGTGCCATCCAGAAACATGGGGGGTTCGTATTGGCTCTTGCTTGCTACTTGTATATCTATTTATGTGCTATATACTTGCTAATAGACGGCGCGTCGCGTCTACGGGTACGCCTCCGCCGCCCATCGGTACGAAGCATGATTCGGTTCTTGCAGCTTCTTGATTGATTATCTCACCTTATCTGATTTGCTAGTTATGCCATCTATGAGTTGTTTCGGTTATATTATTTCGGTTGCTTTGCATACTCGGTACCGCGGATGCGGCGCCCAATAAGAACCTTTGCATTACCACCTGAGAACTCACCGACCAGAGGCGATCCTCATTGATTCGGCCAGCTGTGGAGTATCAAGCTCTGTCATCAGAATTGATTTCCCGAAGTCTCGCTCTTTTTCCTTTTGAGTATACCAAGTGTGGGTAGGTAGGGGCCTGTCGATCTATTTTCTATTATTACTCATAAGAGGCTTGCGGGCGTATTTTCATCTCCTTGTGGTGGATTCAGCCAGGTCGTGTGACGATGCGGTTGTATAGTTGTTTAGTATCTTTGTTTTTGTTTTGGTCGTGTGGGGCGTGCACAGTGTCGTGGTGACCTCCTTAGGTTCACGTAGCTTTCAGTATTTTCTTTGTTGAGTGGAATGACTAGACAACATGGTGGCCTTATAGACGCATAGGTTCTGATTGTGAGAATGTTACAGTTGGCTGTGTACGAGCACAGTGGCTATAGGCGAATGGCGGGAGCTGTGTTCCCGGCCGTTATATAGCCCTTTGTTTCTAGGAACCGAGATAGAGCTGGTGGGCACCAGATGTGCCTAGGCCCTGCAGTTAGTAGTTGAGGTCGCCACAGGACACCGGGTGCGATCCTTACCCCCGGGCGGGCGTGACATTATTAACATCGATGGCACTCAGCGACACTTACCACTTAAAAGTAAAACAGAAAATAATCCTTTTGGCTCTAGTAGAGAGCCATAAATATGAAATACTATACCTAAAAAATACTTTAATATTTGACTTATATATTTGAAGAATTTTCCATTGGATCAACCCAGTTTCTATTATTAACATGTGGCTAGAAAAATATATTCAAATCATGTGGGTAAGAAAAAATATATTCAAATCAAAATAATTCTTATTCGAAAAGAGGAGTCAAGTTTCAACAATTTCAAAGGAATTCAAGTACTACAATTAATATATATATATATATATATATATATATATATATATATATATATTTATGAATTAATTGATGTTGTGCACCAATTTCATATGTGTCTATTTTTCTTTCTCATTGTATTGACTTCATAAAAGGCTGTGCGATCATTGTGAGTGTATCATCTGTAACTAGTAAAAGAAATAGTATATCAATTACAACAAATAGGAAATATCAAACACATTATTACAAGTTCAAACAACCTCACCACCTCAACATTGGCTAGAATTCCTGTCATAATACTTCATGAAACAAATGCAAATAAAGCAAAGTAGTTAAATTTCTTTTAGTTTAGTGAAGAATTTTGATGTTTTAATAGGATTTTACTGATGTTAGTAAATTCAAATTTCATTACCGAAAGGTGTGAGAAAAAATATTACTGCAAACAAAAGAAAATGAAAAAACAAAAAGTATGGTATCTTCATATACTCTCCTTTTACAGTCAATGACACAAATGATCAAACACCTTCAAGTCGGACCATGTTTCTTCAAATTACAAGAATTTTAGTAAGACTTTCTCCTTGTTAATTGTAGGAATCAATATTTTTAAATAGCTACCGATTATTATGTAAAGTAGTAGATAAGATTTACATATCACCACCAACTGATAGAAACAAACACCCTCATAAACCTTTTAGTTCACAAATTCAATTTTTGTATACAAATTAGGCGCTTAACATTTGTCATATGTACTGGCCTCCATATCTTCCGTTACATCACAAAAATTTAGTACAATTTCCCATAATTCATGTTCAAATATATTACCTGAAGATAATATACAATATCAGCATAATCAAAATCTAAGCATCAGTATTGCCAAATGGAATTAGGAAGAGAAACTAATGCTGGAATCTACCAAACACTAAATGAAAAAAGATAATTTATGAAAAAACATACACCTTGTCGACATGGGATGGACCAATGATCGAATGTCAAAAGCGAAAAACTTTGCTCATTGAATGAAAGAGAAGTTGAGAACACCCTAAGCACTTTGGCTTTTGGCAGTTCAATCTACCAGCAGTAGTGTTCAGCAAGGCGATGACTAACCTCCCTCTACTGGTGAGGACTAGAGGACACTCACACCCATCTCTATTTCTTACTCTAAAATCTCTATTTCTCACTCTAAACTCTAAATTTAATGTTTAGATTTAGAGTTTAGGGCTACAACTCACCTCTATTTTCAATTTTAAACTTTAAATTTAGAGTTAAAAATAGAATATGAATAAACTACTCAGCAACTCTATTTTTAATTCAATATAATATTATTATTTCTAATTAACTCTTTCTTAATTTAATATAATATAAATTATAAGATCATTAATTAAGTCTCTAATATTCATATTTATTTTTTTCTATAGTATTTTATTATATTAATTTTAAATTTAAATTAATAAATAACTAAAAAAAATAAAAAAAATAAAAAAAATAAAAAAAATAAAAATGTAAGTTAATTTTATTTATAATTATATTTGGATTAAAAATATTGAGGATAGGCGTGATCTTAATGCACAAATTTAAAAGAGATAATTGGTTCAACTCCAATAATAGAAATGGTAGTAAATGAAAATTATCAATTTGTATAATTTTTAACTCGGACTAAAAAATTTTAAGGATAAAGATATTCATTTTGAACTTCAGAATGCATTATTAGAGCATTTATGGGAGCAACGTACTAAACTTGAAACTTGAATGTTTATGCAGAAATTAAAATAAATATTATCGCGTGTAATATTTATTTAATTGTATTTCATCAATGATTTTACTTTTATTTAAATTTTTCATTAATATGTATAATATATATTATTGTTACAATTTATATTATCTAAAAATATAGGATGTAAAATAATTTTATATTAAATGATTATATATGAAAAGATATATGAATTATAGGATGATTATGTAGAAAAAAGCCAACAATTTATTTAATGAATTAAAAAATTCTAAATATTAAAAAAAACTAAAATGTAATATTAAGAGAGAGAAGAATAAAGAAAGAATATTTCTTTTTGGGTAAAAATAGAATAGTGGGTTGGAGTTGGTTTTGTTCAACTCTATTTTTTACTCTAAAAATTTAGAGTTTAGAATGAAAAATAGAGTTGTGGGGTGGAGATAGTCTAAGCCCTTAGTTTTTCTTAAAAATATAAAAGTCTTATTATACATTGCGAGGAAATGGGAGGAGTTGAGGTTATCGATTGGAGAGAAAATAATTATATCCAACGTCGTCCCAGGAGAGTATTGGCGCATTTTCTTTTAGAAAATATATTTTCCTTAAATTACAAGTAATGTGACCGGATTTCTATGTATTTACAATCAGATATTATTCTCATCACTAATGCTAAACTAAAAAATAACTTAAATGGCCAGGACAAAATTTGAGTAAAACGGATATACTTATAACGATTGAGTTCATATGCCATCGTTAAAAAATGGTCGCTATAAGTCAATTCCATAGTGTTTCTTGAAGATACGTTATATCAGCTTTCCACTTCATTAGAAGAGACTTAATGGTATACCTCTTCTTGCTATCATTTAACCACCTAACATCCTAGCCAAGAATTTTGATTCTCATACGCACGTGCTGCGACTCCTATCTCTTTCCCTAATCATATCATCATCTTGAATTAAACTGATGTTAGCCTTTTTAGTTTAGTTGTCCCTTTGCTGCCTTCCTTTGTCTTTGAATCCCCATCTAATGAGGCTTGTTTCTTTACTTGTTCTTGTCTTCTTTGGTCTATTCTTAGGATCATATCCAATATTCGTGTTCAAATCTAGTGGCATTGACTCCAAATGATTTGTATATGCCTTAACCATTACCTTTGACCACTTGAAAGTAGAAATAACGGTAGGAGTATGAATGATGCTGGTTTGATACATCATCCCATGCTACTAAGAAAGAGATAAGGGATCATTATATGAAATGGATAATTGTTCTGATTTGGAAGCATCCCTCAAACTCCCCATCAACTTTGGAATTGTTGGATAGTCAGGTTCTTTGAACATGAGAGCAAGAATGCTTAGATTACGTTATCTTCCTTATCTCCTTCGTCATCTGCTATACAATAGCTTGTGTATTTCATATCTTTAGTTTCCAACCCCATGTGTTAGAGTTCCAGAGCTTTTAGTCGAAAGAAATTGGATCTATAGATCCCTCTTATACAATATGCGCGGATTAAAAATACAGGGGTATTTGGAAATTTCAATAGGGCACTCGGATCTTTTTCCACTTTTCCCCTCTTTTCTTACGATTTGGGCCTTTTTGTAAAGGTCATGCGGTAAAATTCAAGGGCCCATCTTTGTAGAAGGCCGACCCTTTTCTTGGACTAGTGTATCTAAATAATGGACCCACTTTGTTGTCGTAGCATATTTGAATTTGAATTAACTATAGGTCCCATGTGTCGCTGCAGAGGCTGACACAAGATTGACCTCTTATTCCCTCAAAAAACTCCACCTCTTCTCTGACCTTCTTTTCCTTCAGGCCAAAGTCTTCACTGGTGCCCCATATTCTTGTGTGTTTGTCAAGAATCACCACGATTTCATAATTTGAATCATTACTTTTAACTCTAGTTTACATGGGATATCTCTACGAATATTCTTTATGCAGATTCACTCCCGCAAAATTGGATTAGATCTCTTCTTTGTGTCTTTGTCGATGTTCATATAACCACCACATAAATGGCCAGATTATTTGAAAGAAGCTTAGAGACCATGCATGTAATGGAATTTTGAAGACTTTGACCCATTGTTCTTCAGAAGATAGCTTTTTGCGTCTAGATTGACCATAAGAGACCACCGAGTCTAGGGTTAACTTTCGACCATTCCAAGCCATTCCCTTGCCTTGACTCTAGCTACTTCTTTTAGGATAACATCTCAAGAGAAAAAGTTGTCAACAACGGTGAACCTTTGAGCTCGTTGTCATCTTCCACCTATTCTGAGAACCATTTTTGAATCGTGTCGTGGTTTGGGTTAGAATGGAAAGAATCATTGAATCATTCGATGAGATGTTTGTCGAGATAGTTAAGACTATCCGAGTGCTTGGTCCTGGTTGGATCCTATTTGACTCTATTAGCCGGCTATTTCCATCCTCAAGACATCGTAATAGGTACTTTCTTGAGAGTTAGGGCTCTATCTCTTGTCTTTGTAAGGTCGGTCTCCACAAAATCTCAAATTTTTGTTGCGTGTCTTCCCAACCTCCATTGTCTACAATCTATGGAATAATAATGGATGATTTCTTGTCACCCAACCATGTTTCAGCTCAAAGGAATGCGCTATGACTATTGAAATTCGAGATATACCATTTGTAAATGTAGCTTCGATTTTCTGCCCCACTTCCTCTGAGCTCCTTCTCGTAGAAGCCTCGGCGATGGCTCCACAAACCCATCTTAAGTTTTTCTCATCTATCCAAATCTTCCAAACTAACCTCCTGTTGTATTCATAAAGAATAAACTATCTCACATGGTCTTCAGTAATGTTAATAACCTCAAAACATTTCTCGCGTAGTGAAAAAGGTTCTCCCCTCCATCTTGGAGGATAGGTGATAATGATCGGGCACTTCTGACAAAGTATAAAGTGGACGTTGTCAATAAAGACAATCACAAAGGTTGAGGTCAAACCAACAAGGAATCGGGTAAGATCTTAAATAATGCGTTACTTGAACTTGTTGGTGAGTTATCTCCAAATTAGGGGTCAAGCAAAATTATAATTGTGATTGATATCAAGATTTGAAAATAACCAGAATTAGTATTCCCCATAGTTTCATAACTACTTCGATTATACACATGATCCAATCCCAATGCTTACTTGCAGAACAGCTAACTAGGGTTCATCCAAACGAATGATTCGTCCCCATTAGATGACTATACTAATCAGGGTCAAGTTTTATGAGCGATTTCAAACTAACCATTATCAATATGTTTCAAATTTAACTATCTTGTGACCATAGCTCAAGTTAATACAATGATCATAAAGACCAAGACTTTATTATAATTCTCTTTTTCGAATCTCTACTTCTCTTGGTTTTAAACAGAAGTAAGGATTCGGGCATATCCTAATGTTGTACACCATTAAGAAACGTTTAAAGATGAAGAATACAATACAAGCGTTTAGCATTGTTTTTGAATCTTGTGTGTAACCCTATTTCGTTAATCCATCATGGTCCCACGACCCCTAGTTGGAGGTTTTAGCCTCTCATGATTGTAGATTACAATTAGCATTCATAGACAAACATAGTGAATACTTAAACAACAATTGGTATAAAAAATGCTTTGAATATCAAAGAATAATCTCAAGAACAATGGATGAAATCAAGGGTTTTGATCACAAATTGCTCTTCAAAACTTGATAAAAAATTCACAATAATTCTTCTTCACCACGGTAATCACCACGTCTACTACTTCCTTTCTATGTTTTCGGCTAAAATAAAACATAAGGGTATTTATACAAACATTAGAAACTTTTTCCTAAATTAACAGAGAATTTCCATATTTAGCGTCGTTGCATCGCGGCTTTGCTCCTATGACACATACTTGAGTTATGCAGGTCGTACTTGTCTCATTACTTCCTTAGCTCTTTGTAGATTTGTCTAAGTGTTGGCAGGTCGGTGACTCGTACCATAGTCCTCACAGGTCATACAATGCACGGCATCCTTGGCTTGGCCCTAAGAACTCGACATGCTTACGAGTTTTCCATGAGTCTTGTGGTACGCTGGTAACTTCCTCCTATGACTACATCTTGTTTGTTGTGTTTGGAGTTCTGTCAAGTCTTGAAGAATTACTTGAATCTCACCATGGCTCATGGTACATGTCATATGTGAGTGGTACGATTCATGAGCCCACCCTTAACAAGAGACGCCTTTGTGCAATTTCTCTGAACAATTCCACGATTCGATTCACATTTCGTACCGTCGCAATGCGACTCATCTTGAGTCGTATGTTGACTTCCTCTTAATCCGGCCTTTTGACTTTCACAACGATTCTCGGTATGGTTCGTCTTGAGACTTGTACTGGCTGATTTTGCACTTTTATACGTCTTTACACATTTTTGCTCCAACACCTATCCACAGCCAATCAAAGTAAAAGTACCTTATATCTATATAAACGTGCTTAGCTCATACTATTTTCTCGGTTTAAGTGTCGAAAGTGTTGTAAGCTCACGGCCACATCCAACACCCTCAGCTTAATACTTTTTCATGTTCTCAAGAAAATAAAACAATAAAAATTAAACACGACGCTTAACTAGAAAATAAACCTAGGATACTACAGCCAACAATCAGCAAAATTTGCACTTTGCTCAACGGTTTTTATCCTTTCCTAAGTGAACCAAATCATACATACACATCAACGACCACAAAACATGATAAGCGAGTCAAGATCAACTCAAGCATCTTTATGTTATCACAGAAGTATCACACTTAGGATCTTGTCACATTTCGGTTCATTTACAATTACAGATCACCAATTACACTCAACCACTTAGCACATACTCATTCCAAACTTTTACAAGTTACACACACATCATAAAATAAAACTAATGGTGAAATATCGAGCACACGCCTCCTCCATATCACCATAAACACTCCATCCTCAAAGTCGATATGCACACGTAAGGTCTTATTTTTCTTTCCCTTCTGAGTCATGACTTTGTAGGGACTCTAGTCCATGTACAATACTAGCATGGTACCCTCTCCCCACTCATATGCGCGTCGGATGCTCCCCTCGGACATGAACCACTCAATTAGTTCCTCGCTGGGATGCTCCCCTCGGGCACGATCCTCTCATCTTAGGATATTATAGATATCCTTAATCATTCTCATCAAGTGAATACACTAAAGTGCATTAGTAAACATACGGAGTTTTACCATCTACTCCTCCAAGCGAACAATTACAACACGTGCGGTGTATAATATCTTTTAACACAATTTTTATCACAGGTTTAATACCACATCATCCACATTCATTCAACGGTTGTTGAAATAAATTCGTAACGGTAATGTCCCAGAGACCAATCATATTATTATTGCACAAAACGTACATGCTATTATATAGAGTCTAATCTCTCTAAATCATAACCTACCTCAAAGTTTGGATACGAAGGTCGGCTACTCATTGGAGCCTTTCCCTTTCTCAATGCTTTAGAGAGTTTTAAAATTTACAACAACGATGTAGAGTAATTTAATTACTTACTCTTCAAATAAGAGGTCTAGGAGATCAAACCCTTCTCTTGAACTTTTCGAAAGTAAAACCCAAATTCCCCCTAGTTCAGGTCTAAATTCTCGTGTAACCCACGTTCTCAAACAAGTAATCCTCACAGGGTATTCGATATTCCTCAAACCTCAATTCAAACCAACCCATTGAATCCATTATACTTCATCCTAGTCATATCAACCTATGGTTTCTCGATGTAAAATCCCACCATTAAAGGGTCTATAAGCATTCTAAGGTCAACAATACCCATAATCGAGATAGGGGACCAAGAATCTTACCTTAAAGAAATTCCTTTGCTCACAGGAAAAATTGGGCTCTCACCTTTATGATACGTAATACCCTGGAAAGGGCCAAGAATAGACCGGGAGTTGAAGTTGGAAGGTGCAAAAAAACCTAGAATTTTTCACCGGGACGACTCGAGTGATTCGTGGTGAGGACCTACGACTCATGACTCGAGTCATGATGAGTCGGGGCTTGAGGTCATATCACAGGTGTGGTCCTACGAATCGTGACACATAGGTATGACTTCGTGGTGAAATTTCGGTGGTGCTAGAGTGAGTTGTCATGGGTCATGGTACGACTAGTAGGATGTAGCAACGAGTCATGACAGAAGTCGTGGGTAGGTTGTAGTTGGTATGGGTGGATGATACCATGAGCGACCCGGTGCGACAGTGGATGAATTTTCTACAGTCGTAGAATGCGAGTCATGGCTAGGTTAGAAGATTGAAGAAAATGGTGAGGTGACCACAGTCGTGACTTCATGGTATGACTCGTGCTCGGGGACAGAATGTCATTTTGAGGAAAATTTCATTAAACGACTTTCCTATGCTTTTGGATCTAAACATATCGTTTTAGCCTCGATTTTGAAGCGTTTAGAAGTTTAACGGTTTCTCCTCTCATTCTCATGTTTACTCCCGAATTTCATTGGCAGTTCTCCAGAAACCCTCTACTTGAGCTTAGGGTCATTCATTCATCGGGCGGTTCGGAGTCCTCTTCTCTGAAATTCTTCACCGGAGTATGTGGGGTTTTAGCAAGGGGATTGTCTTCCTTAAGTCACCAAGTCCTCCTCAATTTCTTCTATTAATTTTAAGCCTTGAGCTTTGTTGTAGAAGCATTCATGTTATTTTCATTGAATTCCTCGAGAGAAGTTGTTTATATTTATTGTTATTATGATGTTCATCGGTTCACTTATCAAATTGTCGGTGTTATCACCAGGTGAATTTAAGCCTAATTTTCAAATAATGATTTTATTTGTTGATTCTCTCTAGTGAATGAAGGATGCTTTGAGTTTCTAGAATTTGAGCAAATATATGTGAGAGTTTTGAAATTTTCTAGAATTTCCTACATATATACATATGTTGAAAAAATATTCCATAAACAAAAATGACTTTTGCACTATTGAATGAAATTCCCACAATTCTTGAAATTTTCCGTTATGAAATTGTGCGTTGTCGGCACAAATGAGCTCTCTATTAGGTGTTAGTAATTTAATCGGTTAAGAACCACGAGAACTCTATTAGTCTAGTCTCGATCGAGAACCATATCATTACAGCTTGAGCAATTTTAGCAAGCCTCGGTGTTGTCCGAGAAAATGTCAGCGTCAGTTTGACTCCAATTTTTGAGGTGTCGGTGGTGCCTCCCGGTTTCGGACTCGAGATTGATTTAGATATTTGGTTCCATTGGCGGTCATGATATTCATTCATAGCTCTAACGGCCCAAGGACCCCGGTTTTGTTATCGGTTGGTTTCTCTGACGGTTACGACGCTTCCCGGATAAGCGGCTCGGCCCGGTTTAGAACTCGGTTTCCAAATCTGGTCCTATAAGACACTCGGGGAACTCTCTAGCGGTATCCACAGGTCGATTATAGTCTTGGAACCCCGGTATCATTCTCAAGCATCGGTAGTGGAAGTAATAGGATTATCGATAGGACGGACCTTACTTAGAAAGGGTTGGGGTTCGGCGCTGCCCAGGTTTTTAAAACTACATTGCCACCAAAGGTTTTATTTTACTTGGCCTAACGGCCCACTTTTGATAGTGATTTTCACATTCCATGCCTTTATACCTGGCAAGGTATATTGGGTCCTATCATCTTCCACCTATTAGAACCATTTTTGAATCGTGTCATGGTTTGGGTTAAGAATCAGACAGGTATTGAATCATTCGATGAGATGTTTGTCGAATAGTTGAGACTATCTAGGGTGTTAGCGAAGTTGCTGGTTGGATCTGTTTGACTCTATTGACGGCCATTTCCATCCTCAAGACATCGTAATAGGACCTTGCTTGAGAGTTAGGGATCTATCTCTCGTCTTGTAGATCGGTCTCCACAAAAATCTCAAATTTTTGTTCGCGATGTCTTCCCAACCTCCATTGTCTACAATGCATGGAATAATAATGGATGATTTCTTGTCACCCAACCATGTTTCAGCTCAAAGGAATCTACTATGAGCTATTGAAATTGATATACCACCTGTAAATGCAAAGCGATTTTTCTTGCCCCCTTCCTACAGTCTTTCCTTCTCCCTTAGAAGCCTCCTTGATGGCTCCACAAACCCATCTTAAGTTGTTCTCATCTATCTAAATCTTCCAAACTAACCTCAAATTGTATTCGCAAAGAATAAACCATCTCATGGTCTTCACTAATGTTAATAACCTCAAAACATTTCTCATGATAGTGAAAAGGTTTTCCCCTCCATCTTGGAGGGTAGGTGATAATGCTCAAACTTGCACGACAAAGTATGAAGTGGACATTGTCGATAAAGAATCCAACAAAGAGGTTGGGGTTAAACCCACAAGGAATCGAGTAAGATCTAGAATAATGCCACTACTTGAACTTGTTGGTGAATTATCTCCAAATGGGGTTTAAAGAAAAACAATATTAAAGCAAATTATAATTGTGATTGATATCAAGATTTGCAAATAACTAGGGTAAGTATTCCCCATAGTTTCATTACTACTTCGAGTTTTACGCATGATCCCGATCCGTGCTAGCATGAAACTAACTAGGGTTCATCCAACGAGTTCGTCCTATTAGATGACTATACCAAATCACTTAGGGTCCAAATTTTATGACAATTAAAATGACCATTATCAATATGTTCCAAATTTAACTATCACACAGCGACCCTGACTCAAGTTAATACAATGATCATAAAGGCAGACTTTATTATAATTCTCTTTTTGAATCTCTACTTCTCTAGGTTCAAGCAAGTAAGAATTGAACCAGAATCCTAATGTTAAACACCATTAAGAAACATTTAAAGATTAAGAAGAGAATCAATACAAGCGTTTGCTCATTGATTTTGAATCACTTGTGTAACCCTTATTCATTAATCCATCATGGTACCCACCCTAGTTGGAGGTTTTAGCCTCTCATGATTGTAAGATTACAATTAGCATTCATAGACAAACACATAATTAAATACTTAAAAAATAATTGGTAGAAAAATGCTTTGAATATCAAAGAGAATAATCTCAAGAACAATGGATGAAATCAAGGGTTTGATCTGAAATTGCTCTTTAAAACTTGATAAAAATTCACAATAATTCTTCTTCACACTTTAATGCCGTCTACTACTTCCTTTCTATGTTTTCTGACTAAAATAAAACATAAAATGTATTTATACAAACATTAGAAACCTTTTAATAAGTTAACAGAATTTTCCATATTTAGCGTCGACTACATCACGGTTGCTCCTATGACACATGTAACGAGTTATGCAGATTCGTGCCCCTTTCGTACTTCCTTAGCTCTGCCTTTAGATTTGTCTAAGTGTTGGTAGAATTTGGTATGGCTCGTACCATAGTCTGAGTCATACAATGCATCCTTGGCTTGGCCACTAGAACTCGACATCTTGAAGTTTCCACACGAGTCTTGTGGTACGCCTTGTACCTTCCTCCTATTTCTCATGTTTTGTTTGTTGTGTTTGGAGTTCGCCAAAGTCTTTAGAAATTGCCAGATCTCACCATGGATCATGGTATGGGTCGTATGTGGTTGCTACGATTCATGAGCCCACCCTTAATAGGAGGCGCCTTTGACACCAAATTTCTCTGAACAATTCCACGATTCTAGTTACGACTCGTACCATGCGAGTGCGACTCATGCGAAGTAGGTATGGTGACTTCCTCTTAATCGGCCTTTTGACTTTCACCATTCTGTATGGTTCGTCTTTTGAGACTTGTACTTTCTTTGATTTTACGCACTTCTATACCCCTTTACACATTTTTGCTCCATGACTATCCCCGAAATTAAAGTAAAAGTACCTTATATCTATATAAGCGACTTAAGTCCATACTATTTTCTCATTTTTAAGTGTTGAAAGTGTTGTAAACTCCGCATTACATCAACACCCTCAACTTAAGACTTTGCATGTTCTCAAGAAAATAAAACAAAAAAATTAAACACGGCAACTAGAAAATAAACACAGGATACTACGGCCAACAATCAACGAAATTTGCACTTTAACTCAAAGCAGTTTTATCTTTCACGTGAACCAAATCGGCACATACATATGAAACGACCACAAAACATGATAAGTAGGAATCAAGATATGTCATCTAGCTATTAACAAATAGTCAAGTCATCACCGATACTTTTCTCAGGCAATTGATAGAACTAAACACAAACCATGTACCCTTACGCAAATGAATCCCCACTCACAGAGATATAGTAAATATGAAACATGGGACTGAATAAGTAAGACTCTCACTCTCACAAAAAAGTTTCAAATACCGCATATCGGATACCATGAAGCTCGCCCTTATTTTCTCTGCCCGGTTTCGGATAGTGCATTTGGATCACTATAGGACTTTCTTTGGTTTGTAATGTAGGCTTTTGGTATGGTAGATATGAAATCTTTTGAGTGACTAAAGCCCCTTCTTGGCACTACATACATATGACTCCAATTTTTACTTTTCACCCTTTCTTTTCCTTTTTTCCTCCCTTTTCACCCCTCTTTATGCACTTGTATGAGTGTGGTGTGTTTCTTCAAACTTTTCATGCTTCATTCTCTCTTTTGTATTTTTTTAATTCTTCAATTTCTTTATCTTTTTCTTTTGTCACACCACGCCTCATTTTCACCTTTTCCTTTCTCTTCCTTTTCACCTCCCAATATTTATGCACCCCTACTCTCTAGCCACGAGGTTCACAATGTCAAGGAGGGACCCGGGGGTCAAAACAAGTTGATATAAAAGCAAGTGCAGTTAATTGGTTAATTAAAGAAAAATGGTTCATTTAGGCTCAAATTGGGATCAAGGGTATCATATCATTTTGGTAGGATCATTTAAGCTAAAAATGGGCTAAACAAAAACGGCCTATGATCCTTTTCTAACCAACAATCCTTAAACCTATGTAAAGACCAACTTAGGGCGGAGTTCTAAATCCTCTACACGGTATTGAACTAGGTATTAGACCACACTCCACTCATGGTACATATTTTGTATTTACTCTACACCTCCGGTTTATACATGGCTAATAAAAACTATTCATGCTAATACACTAAATGACATAAAAAGATCCACGAATCATGCTTTGCAATCACAGAATTACCTATTAATTATCAAAAGAGTTTAAAAGCAGGATCAATTTTTACAAATTCAAACTAGTGCAATTGGCTGTGTACTCCTAAGCTACTTTATAATTAAACAAAAATCACAAAAATAAAATACTAAACATGTCGGTTCTACTAGATAGCATGCGAGGAAAAGAAACACAATAAAGCTTCTCGGACGAATCAAAACTTCAAAAAATACAAGTACAGCCCCTCCCTTTTTAAAAAAGCATGCTTCATCCTGAAGCATAGAATGCAAACGAGAGAGGGAACATACCGTTGCGCACTATGCATCCACTATCCATAGGTTGCCTCCAATCCAACGTCGGTTTAATGTCGCGGCACGATGTAACTTTGTGATTTTTCGGGCATCATCCAAGGTACATCGCCTCGATTCTTCTTATTTCCTTCGTCTCTCATAGATATATCTTTATTCTTTGCCCTTTCACCTTGAACCTTTTTCCATCTTTGTTCTCAAGTCCCCCTTTGCACCATATGGGACATCTTCACCTCTATAGGTCCCATCACCTAGATTTCAATTTTTCAAGATGCAAATGGAGCCTTGAGTCCTAACGGTAAACCAAATCACAGTGTTGAACTCCTTTTTGCAATATTCTTATCATGATAGATTTTCATCTTTCTTTATAAATGGTTGGCACTCATAAGCTCTAAGTTAGAATTCATCCAACTCATTAATTTGGTCAAGTCTCGACTTGGCTGCTTCATTACGAGTTTAAGTTCAATTTTTGAGAGGCCATAATTCCTTATGCTCAAGTTCAATCGGAAGATGACGTGCTTTTCTTTGAACTATATGATATGGAGATGAATCAATGGGGGGTCTTATAAAAGAGCTGTTTGATAGGCCTACAATGCATCATGAGCTTCTAAGCCAATCTTTGTCCAATTAGTATTCACTATTTTGGCAAGAATAGTCTTTATCTGGTTGAGACTTCCCCACTGCCCTTATTTGAGGATGGTAAGGTGTTGCCACCTTATGCTTGACACCATATTTCTCCAACAAGGTTCTAAAGAGAGCGGTTACCAAAGTGTGATCCACCATCAGCGATGATTGCTTTAGGGAGTGCAAATCTAGCGAATATGTAGTGAAATCTTTGTGACACTTTGCCTTCATTATTAGGTAGTCTGATAGCCTCCACTAATTTGAGACATAATCCATTTCCTGGTGTATTTCATCCCATATAAGCTAACGAAATGGGCCCATGAAGTCTATACCCCATACATTAAATAACTCAACTTCGAGAATAGGGGTCAATGGTAACTGTTGCACTTTCGATTAATGCCACCCTGTCTTTTACATTATTCGTATGCCTTGGCATAATCATAGGCACCTTGGTGAATAGAGACTAAGTAATACCCGCATTGCGGGATTTTATGTGCGATTCGGATACCATGATGGCCCTGGCGGGGATAGTGATGAGCCTCCAAAATGCTCAACATTTCTACCTATGGCATACACCTACAAATGATCCCATATGCAAAAATGTGAAATAAGTACGGTCATCCCAATAGTATCTTCGGGCATCAAATAAGAACTTCTTCTTTCTTTGGGAGTTATGTACGCTAGGATCATGTCGCGACGAATAATTTGCAAATTCCAGTGAAGCTAAGGAATCAAGTCTGGGATGTAGCTAGTACACCTTTCGTCTAGAAAGTGTCGTAATCATCAAATCTCTCTATTCCCAAACCTCGCTACTCTAGTCTAGATAAGTATCAACTACTTGATTTTCGGTTCCTTTTCGGTCTTTCACCTCAAACTCGAATTTTAGAGCAACCCAATCCACCTAATCCCAGCTTTGGGTTTAGCATCCTTTTTATACATGGGGTATCTTAAAAAAGCGGCATGGTTTGTATGAATGATCACCTTAGTTCCAAGCAAGTATGCTCGAAACTTCTCGAATGTAAAGATCCTTGCTAGCCGCTCACATTGCAGCGACGGTGTAGTTCTTTTTGCAGGCTGTTAGGTTTTACTAGCATAATAGATAGGATGGAAAATCTTTTTCTCTCCATGGCCAAGAGCACCAAGTGTAACTTTCATGGCTAGAACATAGGCTCGGATCAGAGACACGGGACAAGAAACCAGGAGAGGCTCCAAGCGGAGCCTATGGCATGATCATAGCATAACATTAGTAAGAAAGCAGTGATAGAATCATAAGCGGCGAAGCTAAACTGAAAGAGTCTAACCATAATCCATAGAACATAATCAAATAAACTTTGATACAAAAGTTGAATCTATTTATACAAGTCGAAAACCTACACTACCTTTGATGATTCTTGGGACAAGCCCCAACTAACTCTAAAATTTGGCGAGATATAAGCCGAAGTTGGGAAAACATAGATATCATCCTCGAGAGATGAGGACTCACCTGTCGGCTATGAGTAAAAATGGAGTGTGTTTAAGCTGCGTGGTAGTACATGGAAACTTGAATCTATATCATAAATGATATAGCACATAAAGTATGCGGTCGGTACTTGGAATGTACTCGGTATACGAGAAACATAAAGAAACTAAAACATGCAAGTATATACAAAGTAAGTAAGTACATCCTTCAAACAAATAAGCGAGGCCCGAAATACAGCAACCCATCCTAAGATACATATATATTGACATGAAAGCTTTTATTTGAAAACATTCTTGAAGTATAATCAGCGTGCATAAGGGTCATATGCTGTACATATGCGAGAACTAAGGCGTAGCGTGTATCGCCCTGTTTGTCTTGACTAGCGCTAATAGCGAGGCGAAGATTACTAACAGGATTAGCGGATTACGAGCTATACGAGCGGGCGGGGGCGATATCGTGGATTGAGCTAAGGGATACATTCTCGCAGTAGTATCCCTAAGCGACTAAGGAGATATTATATGTTGTTGAGACTCTCTAATAAACTAAGGAAATATTCTTGGCTATTGAGAATCTGGCGAAATTTAAGGGAATTTTCGGCTAATGAGAATCCCCCCGGCGAGCTAAGGAAAACATTCTCGGCTAATGAGAATCCCTAAGCCCGAGCTAAGTGAGACATTCTCTACTATTGATAATCCACGGCCAGGCTAAGAAAGACATTCTACGCTATTTAAGAATCCCCGGAGCTGGGTAGGGAAACACTCGTCTATGGAGGGTCTAGATAAAACTTTACATGAAAGGTACCAATGCAGTAATCATTCATATAGTCTAAGCTACTTGACTAATTAGAACTGCGATAATTCAACTAGTACATATCTTGAATTGACTTAAAGTATGATCGGGGCTACTTTCTACTATCAACAAGTCAAGTACAGAAGATCATAATCCATGCTTTGTCCACGAAGTTCATAACAATTCAATCCGAGATTCATTGTCATATATTCTAGATTCATATAAGAACCATAGTTCCAAGTCATACTTTAACATATACAGAAATCATAGTGAAAGCATACACATATTTCATATCCACCGAGCCTATAAGTTCTAATCATGCTTAAACCCATGCTAAATGATATATTCTAGATTTATGGAAACCCATATGATGGACTATTAGCTACCACGTATATAATGAGCTCATGGTAAGAGCATGTGAATATTTAATGAAAGCTCTATTTCGAAATTTATGCTAAACTGGTGGAAATTCTATAATCATGTTTTCCCATATCAAGTACATATTCGAGAACTTGAAAGTAATTTCATAAAGAATACACATGGCTATTAATCATGATGGGTCTTAAAATCCATAGAAGATGTATGAGAATTCATGTTGTTAATTTTGTGGATGACTACACGCAAGTGCACGTGGTCGAACAAGTAGTAAGTGGCTCAAGTAAATGAAGTATCGATCCATAGGGAATGGACTACGGGGCAAAATCACCCAAGTGTCAATTTCTTTTTGTAACTCTAAGAAATGCGAGACAACAATGTAAAGAAAAGTTTTTATATTTTGTGATCTAATTTTACACTAAGGCTAAAACAAATATACAGAGTGATCGAGATTATGAATGTGAGCATGCGAGGCTAAAACGAACATGAAAGAAATTGATTATCGATACACATGAGTTTATCTTTCTCACAGTTGCTAGTCGGAGCTTATGCCTATGGATTAAGTATTTAACCCAACTTAAGAATCATGAACCTTCCGCCTACATTTAACATTAAGAAGAAATTCATGTTCATGCTTCAATACCGATTCCACACTTGACTATCGACTTTCGGGTATATTTCTATAGAAGGTAAATCAATTCTCAATTTTCCCAAACAAAGAACAGATCATATCCTATTAATTCACAACTTTCCAGGTTGGTGCTCTCTCGAGTGGCTTAGGACTTTTAGATATACATTAACATTGGCCGGATATTAATGCGGTAGAACAAGAATTAATAGAACACCCATGGAAGAAAAGATGAAAAAACCAAATGATCAACAAGTACATTTCAATACAATTGTTCTAACTCGGCCCAAGTGAAATTAGCCACTCATTTGTGGATTAAACATCGTTAAATGAGTGTAAATCATACAAACAATTGAAAGAAAGGAGAAGAGATGAGAAAAAACCTAAAATTTCGTCCTCTCAAGCGCACTTGTAACCCACGTTCTTGCTCCACCAAGTCGAGAATAATTAAAAATGAACCTAAATGTTCTATTTATGTTTGGTAATTTTTCTAGGAATAACAAGCAAAGTGCCACAGAGTGCATTCGAACCTTGCCTCAGTGACACGGTGCAAGCGGAAGCTCTACGGAATTTGGTCGTCCGGAGTAATTGTCCCACGTGGCAAGGCATGCAACGCGGAGCATGCCCAGCGTGCCACGTTGCAAACGCGCACCTTCAGCTGGAATGTCAAGATCCATGTAATTAGGTCCAATGTGCCCACTGACACGATCGCCGGACCCTCTCTGCGGAATTCCTTGCAATTAAAATCTCCCGGACGAGAATGCATCCGCGATGGGCGTGTCTTGCCATCGCGGAGCCTCTTTATTTCTTGCTTCTCTTGGCCAATTCCTTGCTCGCTCCGAGTCCATCTCCGATTCCTCCCAACATGCATCTTAGCTCCATAAAAAGTATGTTTTTCTGCAAAACAACACTAATCATGTTGGTTAGTATAAATTCACGCTTTCCTACAATTTACATGAGAATGTACAGCTCTTGTTGGATAATAGGCAAAACGTGCATTTGAGTATCACTTGGGCATATAAATGTACACACAGAATCACCCTACCCCACACTTAAATCTTGTTAGATCCTCGAACAATAATCTTCCCACCTCATCAAATTGACACCCCATCATGGCTACTTTGGCTCGACAATCAGAGCTACGGTTATCTTAGGTGTTTACATAACAAATCATCGAAAACATGCGTAGTATCATTATTACAATGACATTAAACATATCAATACCTCCTAGACATCAAGAATCGACTCTCGAAATATCTTGACAAACTCATGCAAATTAGGCGGCCAAGATATCAGGCACGAATTCATTCTTTCGTCAAGCATGTGCCCTCACATCACGAGAGAATTTCCTCTTTTACTCACATTACCTGAATCATTTCATGCGGTATGTACACACAATTTTACTCTCTCTCTCCCAAAAAGAATTCACATGCATCATGTCATAGACCATAAGCTTGCCTCTAGTGTTTCACTCCACTAATATAAGGACGTGATGTAAGATCACGTAGGACTTAGCAGATTTGTAATGTAAGCTACGGAACTAGTATATCTTGGGCTAACCAATAATAGCAACCACTTTAACCTTAAGCGCTTTTTCAATACATCCCATCACATTAATTGGGCATAATTTCTTCCTTCCTCCTCCCAATCTTGAAATCTTTCTTAATTTTTTGTCCCCCACTTCTTTTAGCACACAACACACGAGACTTAACATCAAAGATTAGTTATGCACTTTATTTTCTTTACATACGGCAAGTGCGCTGACTCTTTTTCTTTCTTTTCATCTTTGCTTTTCCCCTCTTTATTTTCTTTTCACCATTTCACTCCTTTACCTTTATTGGGAAAATTATTTTTTTTTCTTGAGCGCTTAAGAGCTTCGGATTAGATTTACGGAAAATGGAAAGATAGGGTTAAGCAGTTTACACCTTTTCGACAAAGAAAAAAATAGGCTAAAAGGCTCAATGGGCTAACTAAGATTTAACATTCAAGTGGGTATGAAAAAAAGAAGAGAAAAACTTAGGCTAAACAAAGAAATGCCTACATCCTTTCCTACACTACACTTCATTTCATTTTGTATACATACCGGGCAAGTTCTATGTACTTCACAATAGCATGGAATAGCAGGGGCTTCGCTATACACTCCTTGCACATGCTCAACTCAAGACATATTTACAAACTCTTCAATCATCTAATTACAAGAATTTAAAAAATTAAGCCTCAATCACAGAATTGAATTCTATGGCCTAAGTATCTCACATATGTACAAGTGCATGCTTTCATGAATCACCTTTGCATTCTAAACATCATACAACACGCAACAAAATTTCGTAGCCATAGAGTAACTAACATGCATGGGATACAACCAAACAAACCAAAATTGAACAATAAGAAGCTACTCCTACCGACTTCATTTCCCTTACGACGGTCGTCATCCATCCATCATAGGGAGCGGTCACTATTTACGACTTCGGTTCAATGGGACTCTTCTCGGTAAAAGAAACTGAAAACAAACAAAACCAATCATAAAAATAATTAACGAAATTTTTTTTAAAAATATCGATGATTTCGACAAAAACTATTTACACACTAGTAACAACATTCAACGGCTATGAGATTCAACATGATATTTCCAATATGAAACATACACACAAAAGCACGGGGTCACAATTTTCTCGAAGCACATGACGGAACATGCATATACATACAAATCAAGACAAAAACCAGCTACCACCTAACTTACTCCCACCCCACACTTAAAACCGAACACTTTGTCCCGGTGTTCATAGATTCAACAAAACACAAAAAGTGGGTGGTGAAACTCCTGATCAATCCAAAGTATTCCACTACTTCGTCGGGTGCCGCTACCTCGTCTCCCATGTACGAATCTCCCTAGTCGTCCTCCTCCAACTCAACATCGGAATCCTCACGACGTGTCTTCTCATCGATTAGGACATTGTCATCCACGGGCTCCACAAAAACTGGGCCCACCCGATATAGAGCCTTGGCATTTTCACTTAGAAAGGGTAGTCTGGGTCGGCGCCACGGCTGTCCTACGGTGGGTCTCAGCCTATGCGCGGTAGACATCTGCATCCGAACATGCGGGCCATGTCGCACGATCATCCCGAGCATGTCGCTCGGCTAGTGTAAACTGGCAGAGTGAGTGGTGTTAGTGCCTTGGTCTTGTGACGTCCACGGCACACCTCTACATCTAACGGGATATAGTCCGAGGCCTCTTTCTTCCACATCCGAGGCCCCTCGGGAACGTGGTGTGAGCCTTGACACTTGTGCCCTTGGTGCAAGCGAGGTCTCTCTTCATGGAGGTTATGATCACCGCCCCAACATTTATCTCCGGCCCTTTCATCGGGGAATATCTGAGGCATGCGATCCCGGGTGACATGTCATATGCACCGAGGAATCAGCGAACACGCTATTTTGGCCGGATCTTGGCTTCCTTGTTCATTGTGAGTAAGGGCAATGTCGATGGTAGCCCCTCTCCTTATGCACGCTCCAACGTCTTCGTCGACGGGCTCCACACAACGTGCATACGATCTCCGCATATGGTGGAGTGACATTCAGCTGCTTAGGAGTATATGGGCATCGGTGTCCGCGCCTAATATGGCATTCGGGTGGTGAGGCTCAAGGTGACCTTTTTGCCCCCTTATCTTGGCCAGTGGCCAGTAACGTTGTCGGGTTTCGGACAGCGTAGAACTCCAGAATCAAGTGCAGTGCACTCCTTGGGCTCTTCGAAGATGAAGTTCAGCGATTATTGTCTGTTGTACAATTCACGAGGGAATTCTGTGCAAGTGGCTCCACCGCAATGCGCTCCTCGGGAAGTATTTGGTCTCTTTGTGTTTGGCATACTATTTCTTCCCTTAATTAGTCACCCATCGGGTTCGGTATTGATAGCGTTGGCCCGTGTGGGCATTGAATGCTTTGTTGGGATTCTTGTTCCCACTCTATCCTCTCTCTCTTTCTCTGGCGCCGTGTAGATGCGCCCTTTCCTTTGTCTTGCACGCTCGACATCATTCTGTGTGAGCCAGCGAGCCGGTCCCAATGTCGGTCAATTTAAAATTAGCCCCGACTAAGGTTGGTTTAGGCTAGGCTACCCCAAACAGTCTTTAGCCACAATTACGGCATTACGGCAGATGCATTACTTATTCTATTATTTACGTAAAAGAAACCAAAAACAACAAAACAACGAAAATGCCTCGTGCATTCGGCGGATTTGACAGTATACCCTCTATGTACTACTCGGACTTCGTATGACTAATCCCAACATTACCATCGATAACATTGCATTACATAGCACTTAGCGAAAAAAAACATTCTATCAACCCAACCTAAGCAATTTCCCAATTTCTATGTAATTTGATAATTTCATGCAATTTCAACACTTTGTTCCCAGAAATTTATCGCTCCTTTAGCATATGCGTTAAGACAACACAATTCACCTCACCCAACATGCACAACCCAACAATTTTCACATTTCAACCTCAATTCAATTTCTTCCTATTCACAACCCAACCCTTAGTACAATTTCACAACAAAATTCGATCAAGCATGTAATTATTGCATTCATATAATCACAACGCTACTACAAACAATTCAACAATAACTTAAATGAATTTAGCTCCATTTATACTCGGGGTACGAGTTACTTCTCTATCATGCTCAAAATCGAAAAATTTTGACAGAATTGAGATGAAGTTAGAAAACATACCTTAACTTCAATGATATGAAGAAAAGTTGAAGAAAACTTGTGCCTAGGTCGGGTGCCACGTTGGGGAAGGGGAAATTTTGGGTGTTTGTCGCGAGGAGGATGAAATGGGAAAAATTGAGAACATTTAGTGTTAAAAAGGGGATTTTCGCGCGGGTCACCTGGTGGCCGGTGTGACCAGCCATGATAGCCCACCCTCAGCGTGTCACGGAGGGTAACGCGGAGCACCCCTCCGTGACATGGAAGGCTCTTGCTGATGGGTTCACTATTTTGCCACCTTTTATTTTTTTATTCTCACCTCGATTTTCCTTTGCGTGCTTACACTTAATTTTTGCCCTCCGTTCACCCTGAAATGCATCTCACAATACGAAATTGGTTAGAATTCATAGGTTTCAATGCACACAAAAATATGTTATATATTTTATATTTTTTTTTTCAATTATTTTCCACACGCATTACATCCACCACAAATCATTAAGCACAAGAATTTTTTAAAATTTTCCTCAAGCCTCAACTTAACATTTTAACGGGGTGAGGAATACTCCACGAGGCCTTTAGGCTAGCCAACAGCTTTCATTCAAATTTGCACAAGTGGGTGTTGCGGCCCACACTTTTTTCTCTTCCATGACATTGGCTTCCTCCTTCCCTGGTGCCTCGGACTTCCCCTCCATACGTAGCCACACCACCAAAACAACAAAAGAAAAGAAAATAAAATAAAACTCTAATGCAAGAAATTAAAATGGATACCCATGGTACCCTTGGGTTGCCTCCCAGCGGCGCCTAATTTTACGTCGCGACACGACGTATTACTTTCACCACTTTTTCCTCCACATGAGGATATGATCTCACCCCTAATTTCTTCTCTAATTTCCTCTTATGCTCGGGGTGGTGGTGGAAAAATTATCGGGACAGCCGATCGATGTCGCCTTTGGCGTCTATTGGTCCTTAAGTAGGAGAGTCATTTTCTATTGGAATCGACAAATTTTAGAATATATGGGACTTGGTCCTCCTCTTGACATTTCTCTATAAGCTCGGAAGACTCTAGTTTCTATGTCGTCAACCAAACTCGAGGTAGAAAAATGCTTGAGTGAGGTCAATGCACCTTGGTCAGCTTTTTAATGTAATTGACCTCACACTTGTATACCTCTTCTCCTCATCAACATCCTCTCAAGTAGTGTCAAATGGGGCATACTCCATCTCTTCTCCTGAACGAATTTTCTTTAAGTATGAGCTCATCACGGGGACACTTTTCGAAGGTTCTAAATGTCGGGCTTCATCACGAAAATTCACCCTTGTCTTCCTCTTGTAATTCCTCTTGAATCTTTCCTACAACTATCACGCAATTGATGCAAGCTTCATCCTCAAGGAATTCATCTCAGTAAATTTAACGCTCATCCTTTTAGAGCCTCTTGCATTCTCCTCTTCTGGCTTATCAATGTTGCCATTACTCCTTCATTGCCTACGATTGCTCAAGGAGTTATTTCGGCATGTCTTCTATTCGAACAAAGAGTCCCAAGTCCTCATTTTCGGCATGCCTATATTCATCAAAAACAACGAAAAGGATCATAGTAGGGGCTCGGGGAAGGGGAGTATGCACTTGGACAGCCATCCCAATGGTCTTCTTGACCACCACATATGTTGCATGTGTTACAACATTTTGCCACCGGTGGTGTCCTCAGAAAATTCATACAGATTGATGAAAATATGAGTATTCACCATTTAAACCATTTGTGTTCCACGATGTCATGTCGGGAAAGGGTATCAGAAAAATCAAAAAGATTAAATAAAAAATCAAGACCACGTTGTCGGTGCTTATATAGAATTCGTTAGCTAACACTTAAAGAAAAATTTTACCAATTGCCGAGTCCCAGAGCAACGAGCCAAAACTTGTTGAGGCACATGCCGGATGACTACACGCAAGTGCACGTGGTCAAACAAGTAGTAAGTGGCTCAAGTAAGCAAGTATGATCCCACCGGGGAGGCTGGACTACGAGGGCAAAAATCACCTCAAGTGTCAATTCTTGTAACTCTAAAAATACGGAGACAACAATGTAAAGAAAAGTTTTTTATATTTTGTGATCTAATTTTATACTAAGAGCTAAAACAAATATATAAGTGAGTACGAGATTATGAATGTGAGCATGTTGAGATAAAATGAACATGTAAAGAAATTGATTATCGATACACATGATTTATCTTTTCTCGGTTGCTAGTCGGAACTTATGCCTTCAGATTAAAACTCTCGTATTTAACTCGACTTAAGAATCATGAACCTTCCACCTACATTTACGCTGATAGAAGAAATTCATGTTACAGCCATACAACCTGCGATTCCACATGACTAATACGACTGTCGGGTATATTTCTATCCACGAAGGTAAATCAATTCTCAATTTTCCCAAACAAAGAACAGATCATATCCTATTAATTCACAACTTTCCGAGTTTCGTGCTCTCTCGAGTGGCTTAGGACTTTTTAGATATACATTAACATTATGAGATATTAATGCGGTAAACGAATTAATGAACAACCATGGAAGAAGAAAAGATGAAAAAAGCCAAATGATCAACAGTACATTTGATACAATTGTTTCCTAACCTCGGCAAAGAAGTGAAATTAGCCACTCATTTGTGGATTAATATCGTTAAATAGTGTAAATCATACAAACAATTGAAAGAAAGGAAAGAGATAGAGAAAAACCTAAGAATTTCTTCCTCTCAACGCTGTAACCCACGTTCTTGCTCCACCAAGTCGAGAATAATTAAAAATGAACCTAAATGTTCTATTTATCACTGGTGAGAATTTTCTGGAATAACAAGCAACGTGCCACGGAGTGTGCGAACCTTTGCCTCCGCATTGACACGGTGCAACGCGGAGGCTCTGGAATTTGGCCGTCAGTGTAATTGTCCCCAACGTGGCACGGCATGCGTATTTAGGAGCATGCCTCCACGGTGCAAGCGCGCACCTTCATTGGAATGTCCAAGGTCCATGTAATTAGGTCCAACGTTCACGACACAATCGCGGATCCTCTCTGGAATTCCTTGCAATTAAATCTCCCGGACGAGAATGCATCACTTGATGCGGCGTGTCACGGCTCCATCGCGGAGCCTCTTTATTTCTTGCTTTTCTTGACGATTCCTTGCTCGCTCCCGAGTCCATCTACGATTCCTCCCAACATGCATCTTAGCTCCATAAAAGTACATTTTCTGCCAAAACAACACTAATCATGTTGGTTAGTATAAATTCACACTTTCCTACAATTTACATGTACAATTTACATGAGAATGTACAAACATTGTTGGATAAACAAGGCAAAAATGATGCATTTGAGTATCACTTGGGCATATAAATATGCCCCAGATCACATGCATAAATTGAAACCCTAGAACATGCTTTTCTAGAAATCAAGGGTTTAGGATTTTTGTATAAAAATTGGGACACAAGGATGAAAGGAGATGCTTGTTGAAGTCCCACATACCTGATTAGAAGGCTCCCTTACTGATCTTGAAGCTTGCATCCCTTGATGAGAAACCCTAAATGCTCAAGAGTTTGAGAGAAGAAGAACAAAAAAACTTTATCGATGATTTTTGGATAATGAGGGGCTTAGGATAGGAGGAACCCTTAAAATCGTCCCATTTGGTACTCAAAACAGCATAGTTTCGAAGTTAGAAACATATAATTTTATGAAAACACCCCTGAAAAAATGCAAGAAACATCAATCTACCAGTCCCCACGAGGGAGTTCACGAGTCATGGGGCACAGGATGACTCGTTAAGTCATACTCGTGATCACTTTTTGAAAATCAAAAAAAAATCGTCGATGGACGATGACTGACTTCACGATTCGTTAGCTGACTTAAGGACTGGTGGCTCCTTCCATTACCACTGAATCCCAAAATCCCGTTCTTTCTTCCCACGACTAACACGATGAGTCATTACCTAACCCAACGACTCATCCTACTCTCTCATCGTTGCCACTGCCTTAAACTTGCACCCTTTCTAGATTCCACTTGACGATTCCTCAGGAAGACTCGTTACCTCACCTCATGGGTCATGATGTGAGTCGTTACCCCTTAGCTCTGAAAAGGAACATTCATTGACTGCTTGCCATGAGTCTTACTACGACTTGTAGGGTCACCTAACGAGTCGTAACACGACTTGTTCTGAGGCAAATTTTTCCACTTCCAACTGAATTCTTTCTTTACGTCTGGGGTTTGTTCTTAGAAACTTTCGGAGTGTTACAGCAACCCCGCTAGCATCATACATTACTTCAAACGGGATAGACCAATCTGGAGCTATGATAATAGGAGCAGTGGTGAGTTTCTCTTTCAAGCACTCAAAGGCCTTTAGACATGCCTCATCAAATACGAACTTCACCTACTTCTCAAGCAATTTTCACAATGGTTGTGCAATCTTTGAGAAGTCCTTGATGAACCTCCTATAGAATCCTACATGCCCTAAAAAGCTTCTGACCCTTTTATGGAAATAGGTGGTGGAAATCCTACTAGAACTTCAATTTTCGCCTTGTCCACCTCAATCCCTTTTTCAGAGATTTTGTGACCCAGCACTATTCCTTCCTTGACCATAAAATAACATTTTTCCCAATTTAGGACCAGATTAATTTCTTCACATCTGTTCAACACTTTACCCAAGTGTTGGAGGTAAGATTCGAATGAGTCACCCATAACTGAGAAGTCGCCCATGAATACCTCGATGGTGTCCTCCACCATATCTGAGAATATTGACATCATGCAGCACTGGAATGTGGCCAGTGCATTGGACAATCCAAAATGCATTCTCCTGAAAGTAAATGTTCCATACGAGTAGGTGAAGGTAGTCTTTTCTTGATCTTTTGGGGCTATAGTGATCTAATTGTACCCCGAGTAGCCATCAAGAAAATAGTACCAGCCTCTACCTGCCAATCTGTCAAGCATCTAATCCATGAATGGCATTGGAAAGTGGTTCTTCTGGGTCTAGTGGTTGAGCTTCCTGTAATCCATGCATATACGTCATCTTGCGACTGTTTTTGCCAGTATCAACTCATTCTTCTTATTGGATACCACTGTGATCCCACCTTTGTTTGGTACACACTGTACTGGACTTACCCACTTGCTATCCGCAATGGGGTAAACTACATCAGAATCTAGCTACTTGATAATCTCCTTTTTCACTACTTCTTGCATTGGTGGGTTCAGGTGTCGCTGATTCTCTATACTTGTGTGCAGTTTGGCTCAAGATTGATTTTGTGAGTACATATGCCTGGAGGGATCCTGATGATGTCATCTATGGTCTAGCCAATTGCCTTATTCTGCCTTTTTAATACAGTGACGAAAGCTTTTACTTTCCAGTTTAACAAATTTGCTGCAATAATCACTGGCAATGTGTTGTCTTCACCCAAGCATGCGTATTTGAGATGGGGAGGTAGTGCCTTCAGTTCAAGGACTAGCAGTTCCTCTACTAATGGATTTGCTGGCAAAGTCAAATGGTTTTTAAAATCAAGGTATAGCTTCTTTGGTCTGAAGTTATATGACCCCATTACGTCCAAGGCATTTACCAGCTCCGTGTACCTCGATACCCCATCTCCTTCATAGTTCATCAAGACAGCTGCTAGTGTGTTAATATTCATCATCTCTCCCATAGGCGCTAGCAGCCTCTTGTCTTCCATCTGGGTGTTTGCAAAGGTAGCTCCCTTGGTGTTGGCCTGAATGAACTACAAAAGAAAAACAAAGAAAATGTAAACGGGGAAATAACAACCAAAAGTCAAAGACAAGCAGTTAATCTAATCTTAGTCGTATTCCCCGGCAACGGCACCACTTTTTGATAAAGCTCAAACTCACACTTCCTGATAAAGTATGAAGCAGAAGTTGTTAATAAAGAACCCAACAAAGAGGTTAAGGTCAAACCCACAGGGAATAGGGTAAGATCTAGACTAATGTCGGTACTTGAACTTGTTGGTGAGTTATCTCCAAATTGGGGGTTTAAGAAAAATAATATTAAAGCAAAATTATAATTGTGATTGATATCAAGATCTGTAAATAACTAGGGTAAGTGTTCCCCATAGGTTCATAATTACTTCGGGTATACACACGTGATCAATCCCAATGCTTACTTGTAGAACTGATAAGGATGACTATACTCAATCACCGGGTCAGGTCTCATGAGCGATTTCAAACTAACCATTATCAATATGTTCCAAATTTAACTATCTTGCGACCACAATTCAAGTTAATACAATGATCATAAAAACCAAGGAAAACACATAATTAAATACTTACAACAACAATTGGTAGAAAACATGCTTTGAATATCAAAGAATAATCTCAAGAACAATGGATGAAATTATGGGTTTGATCCTAAGAG